>BMAO01021369.1:0-423900 GCA_019973975.1 Trichonephila clavata
CAGAAAATTTTTATCCACAAACATATTTTGATCAAAAAAAAAAAATTGAGGTTTTTTTTGTCTGAGAAAACCCCACTACAATAAAATTGTAAAGAATGATTTTTTATTATCTTTTCAAATATTTTTTAAAATTTTCAGTAAGTCTTCGCGTGTCACAGTTACAATTCCGCCGTGCTACGGGTTGACCACCCCTGGTTTAGAGGAATCTCTCAGAACGTCAGAAATCACATGCACCGTCGTTGTCAGGCTTGCTAGACGACTTCTGGTCGTAATTTCAAATACCTGTTGTAGTACAACCATTTAATAAAATTTTTTCTGCCCAATTAATGCGATGCTGTTTCTGTTCTTTTTCTTTTCTTCTTAGAACCATAGCTTGCAACTACGGCGTTTGCTGCCCTGCATTCCTATGTAATTCCGGGTAGTCTTTGTAACCCCTACTCATCCTGAAAGTTTGTCAGTCTGGAAGCGAATCACCTCGTATACCTATCTCTACCGATGGTGAATGATTGCTTTTCAAATAAACGTTGTATTCTTTTCCAGTTGATTATAAATAACAAAGAGAAATTATCATGGCAACAAAACACAAAACAATTGTCATGTAATAATTACAAAACTTTTATTTATTTGGATATCGGGTATTTATAGTTTTAGGAAGAATAGAAATTGTAAAATTACGTTTCACTTCAGTAATTCACATTGATATCGTTATTCAAATTAAAATAAAATTTAATTATCATCGCAGCTTTATATTTTATCGAAAATGCACTACTTTCACCTTCATAATATTGCGTTTCGCATACCCTCCGTTGGTCCTGATATTTCTCTAAAAATACTATGAAGCGGGGTCTTCCAGGTTCAGAAGTTTCTCGAATTTTTTACCAAACAGATCCATCAATTAAAGTTTCAATATTCTGATCATTCTTTCTTTTCACATTCGTCTTCTGAGTTAGAGAGCAATCTCATTCTTTTTCATTCCCCACGTGATTCTCACAATGCTCTCTTTCTACCATCCTCTCTCTCAGAATTTCTTCTTCTACACTCATATCCATAAATTAAGGATAACGAAGTTCAGGCAAAGAAAGAGACAGAAGCAAAACAAATTTGATTTATTTGTAAAGTCTATTTATTAAACAAAAGGTAAAGAGCAAAAAAGATGCTATATGTTTGACATAATTATTAAAAATTGCGATTTTTACTCCCTGGAGCAAATTTCAAAAAGAACCAATTTACAAAAAAACAGTATAACATGGTTAGTATGATGGTTAATACGGAGTATGTCTCCCGGACGATGCAATACAAGCCTTACAACGCCTACGCATGCTGAGTATGAAAATATCATTCTGATCTTGGAGAATACTACACCACTCATCAAGCAATGCCCTCCGAAGTTCCGGTAGACAGGTGGGAGGGGGTTAACGGGCTGCAATTCGTCGGGCAGGCATATCCCACGCATGCTCTATTGGATTCAAGTCCGGTGAGTATGCTGGCCAATCCATACGGGTGATATCCTCCGATTGAAGGGATTCGTCTACAATTTTTGCACGGTGAGGACGGGCGTTGTCATCCATAAACAGAAATTCAGCACCCATGGCACCCCGAAACAAACGTACATGTTGTTCCAGAATGACATCCCGATAGATGTGGCCTGTCATCGTTACACTCTGAACATGCAGGTCAGTTCTGGAACCAAGAATAATTTTCCTCCCCAAACGAGCCATCAGGCACCACCGTAACGGTGTCGTTCAAGGGCATTCTCTTGGTGGTAACGGGTACCTGGCACTCTCCATATGAAAGTCCGGTGGAAATCAAACTGCAAACTAAACCTGGACTCGTCGGAAAACATCACCCAAGACCACTGTTGCGGTGTCCACAATGATTGCTCTCTACTCCAGGTTAATCGCAGGCGACAGTGAGTTGTGGTAAGGGGAACACATCTGACAGGCCAACGAGCATATAGACCAATGTGCCCTAAGCGTCTGTACACAGTCTGCCTTGAAACTATCGTACCGGTAGCTGATGAGATAGGTCTGATGCTGTGCTCCCTCTGTTTTTTTTGGCAGTACCTGCCAAATACCGATCCTCATTCGGCGTTGGAACTCGGGGGCGACCTGTGCTGTAACATCTACTCACATTACCATCCTCTTGGAATCGTTGCCAAAGCCTGGAGATGACACTCTGGGCTATTCCAAGTTTCTCGGATACTTCCAGCTGGGTACATCCATATTCCAGTCGTCCGATAATTCTACCCCGTAAAAAATCATCCAAATGCTTCCTTTGTGCCATAACTATGCGGTTATTGCACTGAAAGGCTTTTAAAGTGCTTGTGAACAATTTTACTTCTTTGCCATCATTCCTTATATACCCCTCTCTTACACTCTCGTCATTGTGACGTACTATCCGCGCCCTCTGGTGGTTTCCTGTAATTTGCATATTCTTCTTCAAGATGTGTGTGATAATTCTACAGGTGAAATTTTTATTTTAGAGTTCAATTTTTGTGTGATTCTGAATTATCCTTAATTTATGGACATGAGTGTATTTCAGATCATGACTCGTTTGTATTATTTATTTCTTCCAACAATTTCCTTTGAATTGACACGTAACCTGTGATTGTGTGAATTTGAGTTTGAATTATCCACTAATAGTAAAATATATGTAATATTTACTGCAAACTATTATTTATTTACATATTTCTCAGAGAGTTTGTTACCTGTTATATTTGTTACCTGTTAAACCAGCTGACTGGTTGGTTTTATGGCAAGGGATTGCAAAAAGGTTTCAAGTTAAAAAAAAAAGGGTCTGAAATATTTTTCCGTAGCAAGATATGGAAGTGAGAAGAGTAAAATATCTACTTTAAAATACAAAGATTATCGTTATTTTCTTTACTCTTATTTTATCGAGAATCGTTCCATTGTTCTCAAAATTGTTGTATTAACAATTATTGTATTATATTCTTCAAAATTCTGAGAAAATATTGTTACTTTTCAAACTTATATATTGTATTTTCTTACTGAAAAACATTTCTACAAAAATAAGATAAAGCATACCACATCAATTTTTTAAAATATTTGTTTGGCATTTTCAAGTAAGATTTTTACCTTAAAATGATAAATATTATACAATAAAAAGAAGGAAAATTTAATAATAAATATGTGCTTTATTGAACACACGTATGGCTTTCTTCGGAAAAACTCCTTTTGGAGTGCAATATCTTAAATATAGATATTTCAATTGTCGTTTTATCACAATGAAATACATTCAGTCTTACTTACTAAAAATTCCATTAATAACTCCTAACGTTTGAAAAAAAAATTTAAAAAAATCATATTAAATTTAAATATCTTAGAAATGACATTTGATACATCTTTGAAGGGTTGTTTCCAGACATTTCTCCTTATATTCTTTCGTACATGGTTTGAGGAATTTACAAATAGCATCTCCATTAACATGTGCCGAAAAAAGAGGATTTATAAATATTATTATTGAGAGAATTGAATTAGCAAATATCTTTCCATGAAGTTTATTTTCTCGTTTAAGTTGAGGGAAACGATGTATTGACACACAGTATCCATGTCAAGATCGGTTTCGTTCTTTCTACAAGAAACACTTACGAGCCTCATTTTTCAGTCGAAAGTTCAGTCGTTTCGTCTAAAAAAGATTTTGCAGATTTTAGCGGATTTTTTTTTGAAAATAAATGTCATGGATAGGTAATTTCTTGATTTGACTTTCAAATTAGGTTCAGGTTCGGTTAAAAGTTATAAAAACATAACATTTAGCACAGATGTAACTCCTACTAACGTATGTTGGTTTTTTGTGTTTAATGGACTAGAACTTTTGGGATTGACACGGATTGATCACAGGAACACTTAAGTCACATAGAGTAGATATAGACCTTTAATTTAATACCAAATTTATTCTACTTCCTGCAACTCCCATAGTTATGATTTTTTTCAGCGTTGGCCGATGGTATTACTCTCCGTGCCTTATTCGATGTGTGGTAGAAAGAGCAAGATTCCGAACGCAAAACTAATACTGTTTTGAGTTTTGTTAGGACTACAACGGACTTTGACAAATATGAGGACCAGCTGCAATTTTAATTTAGAAATATTGTTAAAAATTTCTGCTCGTTTGTGGAGGGAAAATGGATGAGGTGCCGTAGAAATGAAAAGTACTTCTCCAAGTTGAATGATGCGTGGATGTCGGGGAGAGTAAGATTTATACCATCCAAATCAACTCCAGGTCGACCTTCAAAATCATTCGGGGCATGCAAAGCCACGGCAAAGAGGGAAAGAGTACGTCCTTTTCTTGCTTCAGCAAGCAAGCAAGAACTAGCATTTGCAACAAGGATGTCAATGCAAGCAGCTGGAGAAAAAGATGCTGCCTTAATTTTGAAACAAGTGACTACTTGCTCACCTAGACATGCTACTCGCCTGAAGAAATGCTTAGCCCGACAGCCAGAATCGGTGAAAAAAAATAACTCCTGACCAAGCCTTGGCTCTTTATGTCGACACCAAAATGTCAAAAGGCCAATATAATAGAATAAAAGGAAATAGCAATGAGTTCCACGTTGATATTTACCCCAACTATAATAAGCTTATTGAGTCTGTTATCCTCCTGGTATCGTCATTGATGAAATATCAGCATAGGCTCCACAGCAAGAGCTTGCTTACCACAACTTATGCAGATTAGTCAAAGCTCAGGAAGATGTTTTAAGACCAATTGATACCCAAAATAGCATTATATCACTGATGTCAAGGTTTAAATCTGATGCATGGTAGACACCTAAAGGTTCACCAGGGTAATAATTTTAATTCTTCCGTCATTTGTTTTTCATAAAAATATAATATTTCGATATTATGTGAAGCAAAAAACTTTAAATGGGAGGTGGGAATATTAGGCTTTTGGTTGAATTTTAGCATATATATCATTTTATTATTTTTTCTCCAAAATTAATTAATATTTTGTAAAATTGGTCCTTAAAGGTGTTTAAAACATCCTTAGAAATATTACAAAAAATTAAATAACACAAAAAGAATAAAATTTTAAAAATTTCAAATTTAAAAAAATAATTAAATTTGTATAATTTTGTGAATAATATGTGAAAAATTTTATCTCCTATAATTTTCCTAAATAGAAACGTTATATGAAATGCTAAAATGTAATTTTTAAATACACAAATAAAAAAAATGCTTAAATGGTGTCGAGTCCTTTTAAACACTACGTATTAACCTTTATTGTATATGTACATTGTTATGTTTGATTGTATTTATTTAATATGTTAAAATGTAATTTTTTTAACATGTCGCTCTATTTCTTGTATATATTCTCCCATGTGTCAAATTACTGCTTCCTTAGAGATCCTTGTTTAAAAACTATTTCCCCTCAGCAATCATTTATTCTTGATAAAATTCAAACTTGACATAAATTGGTTAAGACCCTATTCACCTTATTTCTTCGTAAAAAACAAAAAAGAATAACATTAATTACTACGATTTTGGATCATTAGATATAATTATGAAGGCTTCAAAGCTATAAAATAATTTCCGTGCGTCAGATCGGGAAAACTGACCACTGTGCACCGTGGTGAGCTACAGATCACGTGATTTGGGACAAACTTTTCTTAGGAAAGAGAAGAACGCAGTAACATCGAAACGTTATTTTAGACCCTCTACTGCAAAATTTTCCACGTTATAGGCTCAGTCTAGGAACTTTTGAATCCTACCTCGTACACTGGTAGCTTGATGTGCGTCCGCTTTGAAGTATTCCAACTTGATGTAAATCCTATGTGGACTAAGAAAATGTTGCTTGGAATAAAATCTACATGTGTCAAGTAATTATCACTTTTGACGCAAAATTAGTCTTGAGAGAATTTTGGAAAGATCCCCTTACTATATCACTCAATTACAGAAGCCTAACACACATATAGGAGGTTTCTCTTAGAACACACACATATGAAACTGAACCACCTTTAAGTAATTCCTGTTTGAAAGAATTTGTAGTAAGAAACAATGACTGTTAAGAGATTTTGAAGCTGTGCCTGGAAGGAAGCCTGTGAGCTGTAAGCTGTAATATTGTCTCTCTTTGCAGATCCCTGAATCTGGATGTGAGTGATGATGTGAAGGAGTTAGTAGAGGGGAACACACATAAAAAAAGATTTGACCATTGAGGAGAGGTGCAGGGATTTGAAAAAGATGAGAATTTGTATTTATATATCTTAGAATTTAGTGATGTTTAGATAATGTTATGTACACACACACACAACTTAATGTATAATATACACACAACTCTTTTTTTACACGGTCTTTTCTTACGCGATTTTGAAATAACACGGTACACAAATTTAACGGGTTTTTTTACACAAATTTTTTGTTCTAGTACGAATCCCAAAGAAATTTGGGGAATCGTGGCCATTGGATGAGGACGATTTGATCGAATTTATGACAGTTTTTATATGATAATAAAGAAGTCGATAATGACTAAGTCGAAGGTGAAGTTCAGCTGTTAACAGGTGATTAAATTCGCGAGGGCATTGAAATTTGCTACAAGTATAGAACAACATTATCTTACTCAAGATCCTGACACTGAGCGTGCATTAAAATTTCAACGTAATTTAAAGTCTTATATAACAGGAGATCAAAAATTATATAAGCAACTTGAGAAACAAACAAAAAATCAGCCATTAATAACAAATTTTGAAAAAAAACAACAACATCCGAGGCCGTTGATAACGACCGAAATTCTTCATTTGCATCAAAATCGACATTTGTGTGTCAGACATATCTTACACATCTACTGATGATAGCATTTTTGAATTTTTGATCCAGTTTGTAATAAATGTGTACAATTGTTATCAGAAGTAGCAATGAATAGTTAGTAGTTTTATTCCTTATTTAAATTTGAATTTTTATGTGTTGTATGTGCTTAGAGATTAAATTTTCATTGTACACTAATTTTAAGTTTTTTTTGTAATAAAAATGAATTGTGTGTTTTTGTTTTATAAATCTGTAACGTGATTTTATTATTACTTTTCTTTGCACGGTTTTTTGGGAAAATATTTAGAGATTTTTCATCTTCTTACACGATTTTTTAAAGTTGGGGAACATATCCACAAACTTGCCATATGGTGCATATATTTTTTTACACTATTTTTTTGCACGGTTTTCTAAGGAATATATCTACCGTGTAAAAAAAGAGTTAGGTGCATTACCAGATCCAATACTGAAGTGATAATTTACTCTTAACTTTTTTGGTGAGTTAATTTATTAATTGTTACTTTTTTGGTGATTAAATTTATTGATTGTTTTATTAAAGTTGCATTTTTTAAGGCTATAATTTAAACAAATAAAGTAACGAAACGAACAGACAGACACGAACAACCACACGGGGACATTTGGACAATGTCTAAAAGTTTTCTTTGTTCATTCCGGAGATCTCAGCTTTTATAGATTCCTCAACCGGAAGCTTTGCGAGTCTCTATGATTTCCGTGAATTAATCCATGATTGATCTGAATAATCTTATGAGGCAATATTGCATCATTTTACTCTGAAAAGTGCGAACGTGGCAGTTTTTGCAGAGATATAGTTGTGGTTAAAAAGATATTTCCCTCAGGCAGGTAAACTAAAATATTAATTATTGCGCAAAGCCTTGGATGACTCAAGACCATCATAAACTAAATAAAATCTGAGAGAAAATTTAAATTGTGAATTATTATGTATATATATATAAGAAACTGAATAATATATATGTGTGCATATGATCTTTAAGTAATTACTTTTGTACTTTTTAATCTAGAAGAATAAAATATAGTCTTTATTGTTACACTCATTTAAAGTAAAATTGTTATTATTTAAAATGATACAAAAAAATAATTACAAAAATAAAATCGTGTTCCGAATGAATTCTGCAACTATTGAAAATTCTCCTTTCCTTTGTAATTATAACAATTGTAGAAATAAATGATGTATTAATTAATTATATCAATTGGCAAAAAAAGAAAAATATTGAAAGTCACAGTAAATATTTTCAGTAATTTTTTGAAAAAATAATTGATCTTGCGCTTTTTTGGTGTGCGTCCTGGATTTTTTTTTCAGAACAATTATTTTTAAGGAATTGTTTATCTGGTACAGAGCAGGAACATATTTTTAAACATAACAATGCATTTTAATGAGTTTGAAAATTAGAAAATGGAAACTAACAAATAATGACGAAAAAAGGAACAATCGCATTTCTTCAATGTTCGATTATTCTTAGGTTAATAACAATGAAAAAACATATGAAAAGCAATTTAAAAATATCCTAATCCTAAAAGTATTTTCCATCACTCTCCGAGGTAGGTAATAATTCTTCAGATAATTATCACGTTTTTATATACTTAATCTCTCTTAAGTTTTAACAAAGATTGACTAAAAAGTGTATCTTTTTGTAAAGAAAATCATTTTAAAACAATGATTTTTAGTTAACATTTGTAAATAAGTTTTGTTACTCTAAAGAGCTCTTTAGAAAATAATTGAAAGCGATTTACATTTACTTCGAATAATCTAACCTATGATAATGATGTTTTGATTTAAAAACAGTATATATATATTTATATAATTATATTTATATGCCACAAGGTGGCCCAGCTGGCAACTATCTTGCCAATTGATATTTACATTATTTTGAAAATAGTTTCATTATAATTCAGAATATTATATTTTTCGTTATATAGATGATATAATCATTTTTGGCAAGTAAGACAACTTTAAACTTAACATGAATTTTTATCCACAATATTTTAATTTAATACAGACAAATAGTAACAACTATAAAGCAAATATTTTCTTGATATATAAATTAAATTAAAAGATAATGTTATAGTTACTAATATTTATGACAAAGAGAAGAATTTAAATTAAATTTTATAAAAGTATCACATTGGGAGAGTAATGTACATATTTCTATATTCAGAAATATTGTTATTAATTACATACAATGAAATAAATTTCTAGTTTTAAGAAAATCAGAAAAAATAAAAAACTATAAACATTTTACTAAACATTGCTTAATTCAAACATACCCAATTAATTTTATTAACAGTTATTTGAATAAAGAAATTCTAAATAGTAAGGATTAAAATTCCATTTTTTATTATTATAAATTTATCATTTTTTCCTAGATAAATATAGTTACCTCCAAGTTCTAATTTTAGATAAAATTACTTATTCTCTTAGTTTTTTTAAAAATCATATATAACTTTAGTGTTTCTAAGGTAATGGTAGTATGTAGACACACTTTTTAATTTTTTATTTCTATTCTTTTCATACTACTGCTAATTGCTACTATCCAGCCATTACAATGCTTTGAATTTACATTTGAGTCCAGAATCTGGCAATAACTTGTTTATTATATTCAAATTTAGCGCGGGCTCTACATTTTTGAATGCAATTTTTAGGTAAGTTACCTTTTTTCTCATAATGGATTTAGATTTTCTATCCATTATTTTCAATAGGTTTTTGCTCAGTATTATTAACAGAAAGGGGAAAAGTGGGCTGGCCATAAATCATGTTCAACCCCACTTTTATATAAATTATTTTATATTAAAGCTGTCTTAAGTCAGCAATGTTTATAATACTGTAGCATCCATATTTTTATATTTAACTCTATTAATTTTTATTTTTTCATCTATTGTCTGGTTAACTTGCAATTTCAATTTTTTTTCAGATTTTATTAATGTTTATTCATCTCTTTCTAGTAGAGAATTTTCTCTCTCTTTCTATGTATATTTATATAAATATACAACTAGAATCCGTAATGAAGTTTTGTCTTTCCTTATTAAGGGACACATCAGGACACTAATCAAGAATACCATTCACATACGGCTGACAGCAATTAAGCAAGAACCGAAGTCATCTTTTATTCTTTCTTATTTTTTGAAGTATTTTTTTTTAAAGAAACTATGTAAAAAGGAATTTTCAAAAGTTTTGAGGCAGATCTAATGATTTATTCTTGAATGGGAAACACTGCTTCACAATAATTATTATTGCATTTATCTTTCTTTTAAAGTGATTAGCGTTTTTGAATGGGTTTTAACGAATTTAAAATAAATTTTATTGAAACAAAATATTGATCCAAAAATCTAAATTTATATTACTTGAATTTCCTATTCGAATTTACGATATTATAACGAACTCTGGGAGAGTGAGTGAGCAGTGGTGAAAACAGGGGGGTTGGTTCCCAGGTCCGGGCCCCCTCAAAGCGCTTGCTTTTTCCGATTGATTATAATCCTACGTAAATAATGTAAAATCTAATTAAGTATTGATAATTAATAATTAATTTTATTAATTAATGCAAATTATTTATTCAATAATTAATTTTTAACTTTTGCTCCCGAAAATCAACAAAATCAAAAATATATGTTCCTGTGTGCGCCACTGTAAGAGAGTTATACTAATATCGCACTATAAAACAACACGAGAGCTATGTGTGACGGACCACGAAATTTTGAACCTTGGTCGAATGAAAAAGTTTATCTGAAACGATGTAGGATTTTTTTCCTGCTATACAGTCTCTATAAACGTTTACTTTTATGGTTATAACTTAATCTAAGTTGAATTAAAATCATGTATTTCAAGCGAAATTTTAAAAGGTATGAATTTAGTATTTGATATCCTCATCATGTAGGCGTGGGAGTTGATTTACTTTGAATTGAAACCGTTAATTGGGATAAAAATTTTGGTTATGGATCTCGTAATTTTGAATGGACATCAAAAACGACATCTGAGCTGATGCTTTTACCTCACACATTCTTCTATGAGAGGATTTTCAAGATCAGTCGAGTTTAACGTTCCGTAATTCTGCGTTAATAAGCCAATTTACTTTAGCCTTAAAATAAATTTAAACTTAAGTTATACAATTGACTGTCAGAAATGCTTTCGAGATGTAGCTTACAGCTTGATTGACAAAAGTGTAAAACAGGAATTATAATATTTATTACTGAATTTTAATAGTTCTTGTCTGAATTAACCGTACAAAAATACTTCTTTGCCAGAAACTTGTTATCATTTTCCCCTAGATAATTTTTCAAGCAAGTTTTATTTAATTAAACTGAGGATAAAGTCATAATCAGTCAATAGTATTGAAAATATGAATAAAAAAAGTGTATCAAAGACAAAGCTTTTCGTTGCCAATGATAGTTCATATTTCAACTTATTACGGAAAATAAAGCACCGTAAAACCTGACGTATATATACACTGGTACGCAAAACTTAAGCAACAATATAAATTTTATGCAGATAGCCATGAAATTTCAGAAAACGGGTTATTGCGATAAGTACAATGAACATGCAATTCTGTAGAAAGGTGATGTATATGCGAATGTCAGAAAGGAAACATCATAGGAGACGTGAGTGTACGGAAAACGCCTGCGACCAGTGTGTGCAGTTCAAGACTACAATAAAAAGAAGAACGGAGGCCCAATTACAGACATTCGCTGCAAGTACAAGTGAGTTATTTGTGAAATATGGCTAGAAAAGTCCCCTGGATGACTTCACACGTGAAAAAATGATAGCAAAACTAGAGGAGAGTCATAGTTTGACCAGTGCAGCACACATATGGATTAATTCCCTAACGCATCAAAAGTAAGAAAAATAGTGAATTGCAAAGTGAGATCCACACTTTAATACATAAAACTCTTAGATCGAGGGCTAAAACAGCAGAATTAAACAATATTTCAAGGTCCCACATACGCTTTTCTTTCAATATATACACTGGTGTGCAAAATTTAAGAAGCTGCGTAGATTTTAAGCAAATAGTCATTAAATTGCTGGAGGAGGGGCGTAGTTTGACCAGTGTAGCCGAAGAGTTCGGAATCAACAAAAGTGTCGTTTTGCGCACTGGGAAAACCTTCTAACCCGTAAGTACAGCTATCAGAAAAGTTGGCGGTGGCTACCCTACGAAAACAACTGCAGTGGATGACCGGTATATTGTTCTGCAGGTGAAAAGAGCTCGATACCAGTCAGCAAGTGCCATTGCTCAGCAATTGTGTTCAGCAAACAAGGTGACAAGTGTCGCGATTTACTGTGGCCATACGCCTTTAAACCCAGTCCTGGAATTGTCGTCTGGGATGGCATTAAGCTGAATGGATGGAGGGAGTTCCTCGTTTTCGACAGAGGTTCTGTTATTGGAGATTGCTATTGCAAGCAGGTAATCCTTCCCCGTGTGCGTTTGTTCCAAGGCGCTATTGGACCAGACTTTGTTTTTATGGATGACAATGCACAACCACACCGGAATGCTGATGTTCAGAATCTGCTGAAAAACAAAGATATCACTCGAATGGATTAGCCAGCGTTCTCTCCTCTTTAAATCTCACAGAATATGTGTGAGATGCTTGGGGGAGATCCCCTGTGTGGCCTAATTACATCCTCTGGAGAATACCCAACAACTGAAACAGATACTGATTGAGGAATGGGCACCCTTACCTCAAGAACTGTTCGATAATGTGTTGTTAAGTAAGGAGAGACAGTGCGAAGCCATCATTGTAATAAGGGGAAGGCATATCTCATACTAATGAACATCTGCTTGTTATTCTTCCTCTTGGATGGACAATTATGTGTAACGATCTATGAGTTCAATAAAACTTTTTTTTAAATGTTTAATTCCATAGTAGATACATTCTAATCCTTTTCGAGCAACTATGCTTCCGCCATTATTTAAGTACAAAATTCTGTCGCTCATTTCCAAATTTTATGTCTCTCAGATGATTTCTCGTGGAATTATCGAAAAAAAAAACCATTGCTTAAGTTTATACATCAGTGTATAACGCGTACCCACACATTCCAGTTGCATTTTTTAATTTTTAGGTATATTCGTCGTATAACGCTCACTCGACTTTTTACGATGAGGCTGAAATGTACATACGAAAAAATCTAATGTTTTTGAAGTCATTTATACATACTATCTGGCCAAAAGTATCCGGACACCTCTTAAAAAAGTGGTTCTGGCGAGTGACGCAATTTGATACGTAATTGAAATCTATAAAAGTGTTGGTAATGGTTTGTCAGATTGCATTTATGCGTTTGTGAGGCAATGAGTAAGTCAAATGAGCTTAGTGAGTTTGATCGTGGCAGTATAGTGGGATGCCACCTTTATGGGAAATCAGTTCGTGAGATTGCGGACATTCTACAGAAGCCTAAATCTACTGTGAGTGATGTAATTGTAAAGTGGAAACGTCGATGCAGAGTGAAGCGGCAGAAAAGCGAACCGGTAGGCCGAAAATACTTGGTTAACGCAGCATCAGAACTCTGAAAAGGGTAGTGAAACAAAATCGCAAGTCCCCGTTGGTGAAAATTTCTCAGGAGTTCCAAAGTTCATCAGGAATTAGTGTTAGCAGCAGGACTGTCTGTCGAGAGTTAAAAACTTGGGATTCCATGGTCGTGCAGCCGCTCACAAGCCAAAGATCACTCCACAGAATGCGAAGCATCGATTGCAATGGTGTGGTGCTCACCGTCATTGGACTGTGGACATGTGGAAAACAGTTCTTTGGAGTGATGAATCTCGCTTTACAGTCTGGCAGTCGGATGTAAGCGTCTGGGTTTGGTGGATGCCCGGCGAACGTTTCTTTAGTGACTGCATTGTGCCGACTGTAAAGTTTGGTGGTGGAAGCATAATGGTGTAGGGGTGTTTCTCGTGGTTTGGCCTGGGTCCGTTAGTTCATGTGATTGGAAACCTGAAACCTAAGACGTATGTGGACATTCTGGACAATGCTGCCAATATTGCCAACTCTATGGCAATATTTCGGGGAAGGCCCATTTCTCTTCCAGCAGGATATCTGCTCCATTCACACATCGAGGCTTGCACAGACGTGGTTTGACGAAATGGGTGTTTAAAAACTGGACTGGCCTTCTCAGAGCCCCGATCTAAATCCCACAGAACACCTTTGGGATGAATTAGAGCGCAAATTACGTAGCCAGCCAAATCGATCATCCTCACTGCAAGCACTCACTTCAGCTGTGATGGACGCCTGGAAGGCAATTCCTATGGTCACCTATCAAAAATTGGTGGAAAGTCTTCTCAAACGTATGCAGGCTGTCATTCATGCAAAAGGGGGACCAACATCATATTAATATGTGCCTCAGGATGCTCTAAGTCCATACCACTGGGTGTCCGGATACTTTTGGCCAGATAGTGTATATAGTATATATTCGAGATTTTATCCCAGGCTTTTGAAAAAATAGTTTACTTCTTAAGCTACAACTCTTTCAGTCCATAAGGTCACTTCTTTTAAATAAACAACATTTGAATGTATGTAGAAATCTATTTTTAAAAATTTTATTCTCACCTCTTTTTTATTTTTAAATCTATCATTTTTATACCCGGTGTGTAATGCGCCCCCGTAAATTTCGACCCTATTTTTTGTGTTAAAAGGGTGCATTATACCCCTAAAATGGTGAAAAAATTACTATTTTGGAATTGTTATCAAAGAGAATATTTTTAGAAAAATCCTGTTTCAAACAAATATGTAATCAGTCAGTTATTTAAGGAATGCTGTTTGATTTATCAGTCAAAAAATGTCATCGCTTTTAGAAGTATCACATCAGTCGGTTCATAGAGAGCTAGCCAATACTAATAACACAGCGATATGCGATAGTTTTTTTTTTTTTTCTGTACAAAATTAGCCATAGACGTATTGTTCAAACTTTCAAAACTAAAAACCAGTCTATACGAAAATTTAAAAAAAAGGAACGAGTCTTACAGTAGTCGCATATGATGTGTAACATCTGACATGTTATCGTGGTAAATACGCAATAGTAACTTACATCTTGAAAAAAATGAATCGGGTATGATTGGAAATAATTTTCTATCGAAAAATTATATCTTTATTAAAATTTTATGACTAACCCAAGCAGTAATGCAAAATTTTTTTATCAAAAATAATTATTCTTGTTCAATTTGGGGAAAAGCGGAAACACACGCACACAATAGAATTATGATAAGTAAAATATGGCACAAACACTTGTGATTTCAACGTTCAAAGTATTTAAAAATTGCTGAAAAACAGCGTCAATAACAGTACCACTGTTAGTTGTCGAAACATTTCGATTTGTGTTGATTTCGAGAAAAACTATGAGCGGATAATCGTAAATTGCCTGACTGACAAATAGATTTGGTAAAGCAGTAGTTGGGCAGGACGTTGATGTTTGTGAGAGAATTGTGTTCGTTGCACGTGCCCGAAAATCCCTTCTGGGTTGAGTTGAATTATGTGCAATTCTTTTCGGCTGTACTCTTCCAGTTTTTAAATTTTTCCTCACGTTTCTTTTCCCGAAAATCTCGCATATATTCTGCTCTAGATTTACCCGTCTCTGTAAATCACAAAATCATGAACATTTAATTAGCTTGGTAAATGTTTAAATATTAAAAATATTAGAGAAAATCAAAATTACCCGTGTAGTTAATTAGTTAGTTTTTTTTAATCACAATTAAAAATATCATGTTGACAGGGACAGGAATTAACCTCAAAGTATGAAAAAGATATACACTAAAATATTTATTCGAATAATTCCATATTACTTATTCATATTTTCTTAAGAATAATGAACTTTGTCAGACGCTCAACAGTTTATTTAATTATTAATATAGTTTACACATATTAATATAACCTCAGATTTCATACACAACGAGCCCTGAGACTTTGACAATTGAGCGTAAGAATCGCAAGTTTATCCTGGATGAAGTCTAATAAGACTTGCTGGTATGTGCGGATTTAGAGTCAAGTGCAAACAAAATCGAGTTTTTGAATTAGAATATTTTGAAATGCTAAATTTAACAACATAAAAAAAGACTGGCCGCTATATGGCTGCTAGAGTTGAACCCCACGTGGTTATATCTTTGCAAGATCCAGCTAAAGGACTTAGCTTCTTCTCTGACCCTAAAGTGAGAAAACAAACAAAAACAGATCCCACTGCTTAGACAGCTCGGGGGGGGGGGTACCTCTCTTGAATGAAGGAGAAAAACAGAACTTCACTCCGAGGGTACGGGAAAGACGCCGCCAAGCGCGCTGATTGGTCAAATCAAACAGCGCCCGTTCCCCGACTTCCTGCTACGCATTTCCGTCCCTTTTCACGAAATCACTCCAACAAATATCCAGCAACCGAGAGTAAAGATGTTACACATCAATAAAGTATCACATAAATATATGATATTTTGTACTCTGTTACAGAGGATTTTTATACTCTTAACTCTGGACATATAGCTAGCTTATCCCCAGGAGTTGTTTCTGTTACTGATCGTTAATGGAACAATAGGCCGTTTCAGTTATATTAAAAATTTACGTATTGATCAGTAAAAGGAATATTTTTTGTTTGTACAAAATTTCATGTCATTCTGATTGTAAAAAAATATGTTATATGACATTTTTCTTTTCTTTTCTTTCTTTCTTTTTTTGCATTTATTCCTTTTTATTCATCCAAAGGCTTCGTAGATAGATATTATCCTCCTCAAAAAAATATCAGATGACATTTTCAAAAATTTTTAAACACAGAATATGTTTTAAGGATGTGAAAAAGTCAACGATAGAAAAAATGCCAAAAAATATGATAATGTCATCTAAATGCGTCAATTATCTTAAACATTTTTTGAGAAGAGAACTCATTCCTTATGTGGCAGACCGTGTTGTCATAATAACGGATACATACGAAATTAAATTATTTTATAATGAACTCAAGAAAACTATAATAGTGTTGATTATGATGCAATTTTTATCGTTCTATAATTTTTAGATAAAAGGTCGGAATGTATAATTATTTAACAGTTCTATTCCTGTTTGTTTCATTGAACATTAAGCAAAATAGGAATACCAAGATCAATTCAAAACTTATATGTACTCGTTTTTTTTTTATTTACGTGCTGATTCAGTTGGCAATATTTTTTTACACGCCTTCTCTATAATTCCCTGTCATCACAATGACGATGTTCTAATGGCTTGGAAACTTATTAATTCCATCCAATGGCCCACACAAGGAGGTGGGGGTGTCCCCTTCAAAGCCCTCGATTTTTTCCCGGTTCATTATAGTTCTATGTATATAGTACGTAAAACTTAATTAAGTATTTGTTTTAATAATTAATTTCATTAATTAATTCTAATTATTTATATTCAATACTTAATTTTACTGTCCCCCCCCCAAATCGACAAAATCAAAAGAATATGTTGAGTGGTGCATTGGAGCATGATTGGTAATGGTAAGATTTGGTATGGTAAACTTACGACCCTGGACCCCCCCCCTTCCTTAAAAAATTCCTGTGTGTGCCACTGATTCTATTTAATATGTCTTTGTTTAGTTTCCTAATGACTCGTACAATGGCTTCAAAAAGGTCAGCTAATGATGAGGAACAACATCTTCGTAAAGTTTTTTCAACTTTGGGAATAGTTCAAGTCCGGTGGACTCAATGACAGGACTGTAAGATGTATGAGGTTAACGCTTCCCAACCGTATCAGGACAGCTATCCCATAATAACATGGGCAATGTGTGGACGACCATTGTCACGGAAAATTAGCGACCTAACGTCAAGAAACTGAGATCGGGTTCTGTTTGTTTTCCAGTTCAGTTTTTCAAAAAAAGCGTGATTAGTTGTGTGAAATTAAGTGACGGAAGTCATGTATAAGCGACGCTGAGGGGGAGTGATGTCCGGTCACTATGATGTAAATCTGAATTTTCGGGATTCCAAACTTGTACAGGAAAAGAGTAAGTTCATTGCTCCGATTTCTTCCGAATCGTAAATAAAATAATTAAGCCAACTATTCTGGAACTTATTCAGAAACCTATAACACCCAGCATTAGGTAGATGCACCTTTCAAGAAATTCAGAATTTAATTATATTTGAACCCAACAATAAGTAGGGTCCTGTACATTTTACTCACACCTAACGCTTATTGTAATGATTACACTAGGTGATCTTAAGCAAAAATCCTTTGGTTGATCTTCGACTTTTTAAGTTGTGTAGGAGTCCCCAACGTGAAATTGTACTGCAGTCTATGGTTAACTCTCCGCATATTTCACGCAACGTATTATGGATATAGACCCAGAAAAAGCTCGGGTTTTTGCCTCATAAAGTTTCAATCATTTTGCTTATCTTTGATCTTCATTACTGACAGTACCCGAGATTGCTGCAAGCTCCCTTTGTAGCTTTTTAAAAATTTATACAAGCCAGTACCGAAAAAAAAACCCTTCTGGTTCCTTGAAATTCGAATTAAACTGACTTTAACCCCTTAACTGGTTTGCTCTTAAGCGTACGGGCTACCGAAAGCTAGCCACAATCGGTTTGCCCGTATGCTGTATGGGAATTGATGTTTTCTTCTTTCAATCTTTGATTTGTAAAAATTTTGATTCTTATAGTGAGATTATTAGTGCTAGTATAAGAGATGTAGTTTTCCTTCTCATCTGGGATTTTCTTTGTGGTGAAGGTGGGAATTTTTTATTGAAGGCAAGGATTTAGATTCTTGAAAATATTCGATAAAGAACAGGTATTGGCAAGGCGATGTGCATTTTGTTGCTTGAGATGAAATGAAAAGGGAAAGATAATCCAAAAAAAAAAAAAAAGTCAGTATTTTCCTTGTCCCCATTTCAAAGTAAGTCTTAGTATTACACCATGTTTCAAATTGTGTGCGCATATATATATATATATATGCACACGCACAAAAAAAATCCTTAATTATTTGAAAAAGAGTTACGAACGTGAAATTTTTAGCATGAGAGAAATTCTTTTAATATATATGAAACATTCCTTATAGTATGCAGAATGTACTTATAACAAGCAAACATTTAGGGTTTTTGTATTGCACATTTATAAAATAAAAAATAGTGTGAAAACTTTAAAATTTAAAATTAACATAAAATTTTTCCATTTTCGCATTCTCTTAAGTATAATGCTTTTTTAATAGGAGAAATTCTTTTAAAATATATGAGACACTTTTATAGCATGCAGAATGAACTTATAAAAAGCAAAAATTTAGGGGTTTTTGTGTTTCACAATTATAAAATAAAAAATAGTGTAAAAACTTAAAAATTTAAAATTAAAATAAAATTCTTCCTTTTTCGCATTCTGTTAAGTACTATTATGCTTAGTTATATGCAATAAAAATGTGTTTTTTTGGGAACATTTTGGGCTAAAAAAATTGAGCTCTTCAGGGGTCGACTTTTCCTTTCGATGATTACCACGTCGCTGTAGCACCACAACATGCATGCATTACTTTTGAAATGGCTTTCATTGAATGAGTTTAACAATTGTTCCATTAATGTAAAATTTCAACGGTTTTTTTAAACACAAGAATGGAAAAAATGTTTCTCTTTTTATATATTTGAAAATGAAAATCAAGTCTTAAAAATAAATTATATTTCATTACACAGTTAAATATTTTTATATTCTTTTCAATTGAAATGGGGAAAAAACCACTGCATTCTATATAGTTTCTTATTTTCTGTTACAAAAATCGCAAAGTATGCTGAAAATCGTCATTTTATGCTTGGAAGTCAAAAATCAATATTTATTTTTCACTTCAAAGACGCTGAGTCTATTTAATGAGTTTTTTTTATTCAGTTCCAAAAATAATTCACACAACACTCATCATCTGCTATACATCAGAAAATGCTACACACACACGCACACAAACCCACGTACACATATATCCATGTGTACATATGCACATTTCCACAGAGCAATATAACCCATAGATGGGGGAATATATTACTCTTTTCCTTCTTTTGTTAAATATTTCTATTTTTCATTTCTGTCTTCATGTTTTATGCATTACAGTTTGATATTTTACGCTTCAACCCCCCTTCCTTTCATTCCATAGTGAAGAATACATTGTCTTATACAAATATGAATTCGCCTCTTGATTCTTTAAAAAAATATATCTGAACTTCTCTCTTAAGATTTTATGATTTATGTATTTTAGAGACCTATTTTTTTCTGAGATTTCATTCCCTCTATTTTCCGGAAAAGAAATAAACTAATGCACGCGTTACGTATTTTATGCTAGTTATCGTAGTGATAACAAGTAATATAAAAAAAAAATTAAGTCAATTCCTGCTTCGGTCAACAAAGAAAATTTTTATTTTAGTTACTTTTTTATGAAATAGTTACAATTAATATAAATATATATATATACATATGACAGAATCACAATATTAAGTGACAAAATAGAAAGCAAATATTTCCTTACAATTTTCCATTTTTCTTTTCTATATAGGGTGTTAGACTATTTTTTTGTTTGTTTTACTATTTATTCATTCATTAAATTTAATTATTCTAATAAAATGGTATAGTCAAAAAAACACATTCTCAGAAATAAGATTATTTCAGGTGGGATTCGAACCCACGACCTTTGGATTGGAGGTCCTACGCACAATTCATTGCGCTACAGGGACACAACGAACGATTTTCATTTCTATATATGCTGTTGGACTGTTATTTTTGTTTCTATTTATTCATTTTTTAATTTAATTAATGAATTAATATTTAGAAAAAACCGTATTAATATCTAGTGTCATCCAGTGACGCACACAAAGGGAGGGGTCCGGACACCCCTCAAAGCCCTTGAGTTTTTTTCGATTGATGATAATTCCATATATATATATATATATATATATATATATATATATATATATATATATATAACGTAAAATTTATGAAGTATTTGTAATTAACAATTTATTTTATTAAATAATGCTAATTATAAATTCAATAATGTATTTTTAGCGCGTTTTTCACGTAGTGGAACAAAAGCGCTATTAGGACGCAAATTTCGTCTTCGTCTTCGTTCCATATTTTGTCGTACCTTTTTCTCAGCCAATAAGCAACCAATTGACCTCGGGTTTTCGGCATTGGGTCGCATTTGTGCCCTAGATGAGCCGAATCATATTTAAATTTTCCCATAGTTTTCCCGAATTTTCCTATTGTAAAATACAACATGTGAAAAACGCGCTAAAATTACTTGGCCATGCCAATGATTGATATCTTGTTACTGTTTTTTTGTTTTCAAAATCAGAAGAATCAATTGGTGTTGTCTTGAGGTATGATACGAGTTGGGGGACTTTCAACCATGGACCTTGAAAATTTTTTGCGTGCGCTACTGGTGTCAGTCATTACAAGTTTAAAAAATGTATTTGAACTTGAATGGATAATAGAAAGTATTTTATTAACGATTGAAAATTTGAACAAGATATATATATATATATATATATATGAGTGTGAACTAATAGTAGGAATTGAAAAATTGAAGGATTAATTATACATTATTTTATTATCAGTATTATTCGAATTATTTCCTGCTATTATCATTATTATAATTAAAAGGAATTGGAAATATAAATTTTAGAGCCCAGTCCTCTCGTATACGAAAGTAATTACGCCTCAGGGATGACACCCGATTGTTGTCTCCACTTTGTTAGTACCGCAGAGTAGAGTACCGAGTTGCCAACAGCGTAAACGATTGGAAGCTTATCTAGTAATCCTATCGCTAAGCTAAAAGCCCACGTGCTCACCTCTATCAAATTAGTCGGTCTACGTTAATGAACGGGACCCTTATTATTTAACTGGAATATTGTTTCAATTAATGACCAGGTGGAAGACAACTCTTTGTTCCATATTTGGTTTCAGTGAGCTTTGAATTTATGAAATGTTTAATTTTATGGGCTAGAATGATTTTCTTAAACCCCTTAAGCGGTTGACTCGTACAAATTACGGGCACTGATATTTCCTTTCTTTCTTTGATTTTGCTAGTATTTTGAAAAAGTGTTGCAGTTTGTCCATGGTACTGAAATGCTTTTCATCTGGTATTTTTTGTGTGTGTGTAATGAAGGTGGGAATTAGTATGGCGTTTAGTTATAAACGTATAAACATGCTTTTTTTAAAAGCATTTTGGGTAAAAAAACGACAGCTCAAGGGGTTAAATTATTCATCGATACTGAGTTTATTCTTGATAAGCTAAAAAGTGAATAAAACTTACTTTTAAATTCATATTAAATCAAAATCTAGTTATTTCAGCAATAAACGTTTCACTTTTATCAAATATATAAACAGTATTGTACAAAGACAATACATATATCATCATCATCAGAGAAGTTAAGGGCTTTCCCATAAGGTGGACCTGCTAGCAATTGCTTAGCTAAATTATATTTACGCCTCCGTAAAAAGAAATATTGAAAGCAAATCTTGTTATTAACTTGTTATTAACTTGATAATGATTTGGTAATTTTCAGTAAAAATAGAGCATATAAACTTAGTTTTAAATATTATTTGATTACTTTAATTACTCCAAATAGTTATATGTCAAACGAAGCAGAATTTCTTGATACTCAATTGATCAATTACAAATAAAAGATCCCAGTTGATATATCAATATTATTAGTAAAAGAGAAGCATTTAGTCTCTATATTATTAAGGTTCCCATCTGGAATAGTAATATTTATTAATAGGGTGTATAGAAATACAATTATAAATTAATCACAAATAATTATATGGCTTAGGTATTAACAATTCAAATAAAACAAAAAACAAAGTATTCTTCACACTCTAGAATATATATATATATATCCTATACACACAATATGATCTTTAAATGTAATTTACCAAATCATACATGACTGTTGCTTTTTTTCAAGAATATTAATGATTCTGCCATGTCTACATAAATTCAATAGATTTTGAATTCTTATTAAAACAAATGTACCGAATTAATAACTATGTAATTTTTAATTTGTATTTATTCCATTTCTAAGATATGTATACTATTTTAACTTCTAAAATTATACAATCATTTTATTTTTCACGTTTAAGAAATCCTCATTAATAAAATTTAATCTACCAATTTTCATTAATTGTATATTTATGTTTCTGCTATTCTGTTCCTTTAATCGTTACTTTTGTACTTCAACGCATTGATTAGTACATTTCTTCTTTTCACTTCATTTTTAATTTACTTTTGTTTTTATTTCAATCTTATTGCATGTAAAATTTCATTATTTTTCTGAACAATAATATGGAGCAGTGGTGTACTTGTTTCCTACTTCCACTCTTCCCCCTTTTCGTGTGAAATTTTGTCGCTGCTCCCGGATAAACATTTACTGTCTATCTGCAATCATCTGACAATAGATATCTACGTTGACCAGTGTTTCTCAAACTGTGGGGCGTGCCCTCCTAAGAGAGTTTGATAATCCTACATAGGGTGTACGGGTATATCTTAAAGTCGAAAACAAAAGATTATTTTTTAAAAATTATTAATTTACTGAAAGTAAGCAAAACAAATACATTTTGACATAATAAAAATTAAATACACATTTACACTGATATAACACATTTATAAATATATCAATACTGCACGATATATATGATAATTAATTTAACAATACTAAGTTAAGAACTAGTTTAATAATTACCAGTGACCTCATGAACATGTCATAAAATTATATACAAAGTTTATATAATACTTATCGTGTTAATTTGTAAGGTTTATAATTCAAGTCGTATTGTAGCTTTAACGTCCAAGTATATTATTATTGAATTCAAAATATTGTTATTGTATGGAGGGGGAAGCGGGTGCGAGCAAAATTATGATCGAAAATTGAGTCACAAATATTGAAAGTTTAAGAAGCACTGACGTAGACGATTTTTTCAAAATGGTTAACGTAGTTAAAAGGAAATTCTTTCTGGGATTTGCACCAACATTTCTACTTCATTAGAAGTAGCTGCAGTAGCGTAGTGGTATGGTCACGTACTCGTGGCCGGCGTGGCATGACCTGGAGCCCTGATGCCAACGACGATCCATCGCAATGAAGAGCTGATGCATGTTAAATCAATTGAGGCCCAATTGGCATAAGGTGGTAGTTTGAAAAGAGGGTGTCAGCCCCTTTTCCTAATTCAAAACTACGAGGTTCGTTTCCTATAGCCCTCGTATTGTTTTGTACATTTTGCTCTACTTGACATGTTTTTCTTGAGAAAATCTGAGATTTTTTTTTTATCAGTCATTCGATTTTTTCACCATAAAATGTTTTTTGAAGTACCAAAAATAATTTTCAAAAATTTCAATGAAATGAAACCTCTAAAAATTTTCAAAAATTTAAACGAAATAAAACATTTAAAAATTTTCAAAAATACAACAGGCTGAAAAGGTGCTATTCGTCTTAAAGCTTTCAAGAGCACTGTGTGTATTTCCTCTTCATTTTCTTATTTATTTATTTTTATGGTTTTTAAAATAGAGTTTAGTTACTAAGTTGGATTTCTAAATGGGGGCAAAAACTGCAAGAGCAAAAAGAAAAAAAAATTTATTCCATTAAAAAACAGTCATCAGAAAAAAGTTCATCGAATTGCGGATGTGGCTTAATGAAAATGACTTTTTCAATGAAAGGTTTAAGAAATTTCAATTAATTTAATGGAAGTAGTTACATAGAGAACATTTATTGCGTCCTTCTGATTACTGTAAACATTTTTTTTATCTTCCTTAACTAAGTACTACAATTCGTTTATAGATTTTTTTTTGATTTATTTTTCTCCAAAATATTCAAGGAAATAAAAACTATTTTGATTCTGTGCAAAATATTACCTGATAATTAAAGAAAAAAAATAATGCATCTGAAAAAAATCTTGCATTTTTCAATATCATTTTAAACTAGTTTTAAATGATTTTACTATAAAACTTAACATAAGTTTAATTGAGATTGTGGAATGAGGGAAATATATTTGTATAAAAGATAGTCAAATTATTACCATAAACTTCAAACATGTATATAATGTAAATTTAAGTACAAACAAGATATCAATCATTGGCATGGTCAAGTAATTTTAGCGCGTTTTTCACATGTTGTATTTTACAATAATGCAACTAATGAACTTTTTACAAACAGAAAGTAGTTCTGTACCACTCCTCTAAATGTACTACTATTGAGCTGAAAAGAAAAAATTCTGGGAAAATTTTGTGGAAAATTCGGGAAAATTTTATGAAAAACTCAGGAAATTTTTGTGGAAAACTCGTGAAAATTCGGGGAAAATTTTGAGGAAAACTCGTTAAAATTTTGTGTAAACTCAGTAAAATTTGGGATAAATTTGGTAAAATCCCGAGATATACAGGAAAATCTTGTGGAAAATTAGGAAAATTCCATGGAAACTCGGGAAAATGTGAAAAATTTCATGGAAAATTTGGTACGATTTTGTTGAAAACTAGGTAAAATTTGAGAAAATTTTGTTATAAACTAGCGAAATTGAGGAAAATTTGTAGGAAAATTCGGGAAAACTATGGGAAAATTTAAATATGATTCGGCTCATCTAGGGCACAAATGCGACCCAATGCCGAAAACCCGAGGTCAATTGGTTGCTTATTGGCTGAGAAAAAAGTACGACAAAATATGAAACGAAGACGAAGACGAAATTTGCGTCCTAATAGCGCTTTTGTTCCACTACGTGAAAAACGCGTGCAAAATTTTAAAATCTTTTGAGGTAATATATAGATATAGATATATATACAGTGAGAGAGAGTTTTCAAATTTCTTCATAAATATTATAATACAGACATATATTTAGCATTTTGATGTTTTGCAAGATAAAGTCTGTACATTTATCTTACGCATGACTGAATACTATCCGAAATTCTCTCTAAATTAAGCTGCTTTTGCTTTTGTCTTCTTTATTAATTCAGATACAGTACAGTCCCGAAAACTCGACGTGGCCGCGGTAGGCAAGCGGTCAAGGTATCGGGCTCGTGACTGGCGTGTCATGAGTTCGAGTCTAGTACCACTGAAGCCCCGCCGTATAGAGGAGCGATGCACATTAAATCAATCGAGAGCTCAAACGTTATACCGATGGAGTGGTGTGGTAGTTGGGTGAGGGGGTGCCAGCTCAGGTGTCGTCCTCATCATTTGACCATGGTTTAAAATTACAAGGTCCCTCGCCAAAAGCCCTCGTGTAGTTGAACAGTACGACGTCAATATTCACTCGATAACCCGGCAGTCCGCATAACTCGGTCACACCCTTGGAGGTTAAAAAAAAGCACTCGTGCATTATGTCTTATGTAAAAATCATTGTTGTAGTCACAATTGAAGAAAAAATACCAGAAAATGATGAAGACGTTAATGTTGAGGACATCGTACAAACTCCTAATATAGAGAGGGACTATATATATATATAAAGGCTGTCGAACCCCCCTTCAGTATTTTAAACAACAAGGTGCGTCGGTAATATACTTACTGTGCCTTCGTCGTCTTCGTGGGGAAGCAGCAAAGTGCAGTACGAAAGACAACAGAACATTACGCATTTCTTTAAAAAAGTAGCTAATTTTTGTAGAGTTGGCTGCTTATTTATTTTACACAGCTTTATGTCTTCGTAAAGTATTTTTCTGAATTACGTCTGGTCAGGTTACAAATTACTCTATGCCTCCATAAAGTATGTACTTTTTCTTTGTTTAAGGGTATTTAGGTAGTTTATTTTCTGTTGTGTATTTTTTGCTTGAGAATACAAGTGAAGCACACAATATTCTCTGAGGAAATACTTGTACTTATTCTTTTTTTAATCTCATTCTCGATAACACGGCATTTTCACAAACTCGGCTAATCTTTGGACCACATTAGGCCGAGTTTTCGGGACTCAACTGTGTGTATTGTGCTATTTTCTGCGTTATTTAAATTCAGTTGAACTTATTACCCCGATAAGATCAGTTTTCTTACTCGCTTCTTTATTAGATTACGGTAGTCACACATATAGAATTTACGAACAGTAGAATATGGAATGAAATACCAGTAGAATATATTTTATTTATTTATGGTATCAGACTATACTTGCGACAACTTTTTTTAAAAACAAATGGAGATATGGGGATTTTTTTGTGTTTTTTAGATTTGTTTCGTACATTTTAAGAAAAGTATGCTAAAATTTTAAGAAGAGAAAAAAAAATTATTATTACTAAAATGGGAAAAAATTGGTAAATTTTTTTTTTAAATTACGTAAACGGAGCCCGTTTTGTACAAAAAAGTTTTTGCACAAATTTTTAATTTTTCAATTTTGATGTATTGATTTGCTATTCATTTTTGAAATGACCTTCAGGATACGGGATATTTTAATTTTTATAAAAACTAGAGCACAGTATCTTAGTTATAATATGAAATTGCTTATAAAAACAGTGATTATATTCACATAAGGGACTGTAAATTTTGTAATAAAACAGTGATTGATAAATCTGAAGGTTAAAAAATACTTCTCTATTTATACAGAACATACACAAAAAAATTCAGTTAATTATTTTCAAAACATTTTTAGCATTCGCTGTCTTCGTTTGGGCATTTAAAAAAAAAACACATTTCAAGTAAAACGCGTTTTAAAGTATGACATCTTGCTTAAAGTATTGGCATCTGCTTTTACTAAAACACTTGTAGTTTTTAATCTAGTGAACGGAAAATAATAAACTTGGTATTTTTATAAAGCTAATAAGATAAAATAAAATCATAAAAAAATTTGTCAATTTTTGATAAAATTCACAATTTTAGGGTAGTCGGATACCTTAATACTCCTCTTTGAAGTACATTTGAATTTAAGAGAATAATTTTATAATAATTATGTAAAACATCTGTATATTTCTCCCAAAATATGAATTTAATTCTTTAAAAAAGGGAAATCTTATAATTTTTCTAATATATTTACTCTCTAAATTAAAAAAATATTTATATTCATTCTAATATTTATACACTAGCGTTTAAAATTATTTTGTAAATTGGGAAAAGTTACGAGAACTTACAATATTTCCCTGTCTTCGTGCCTTAAAATTAGTTTCAGAAAATGTTTGAGACAATTTCCTGTATCAGTTACGTAAGGGAATATTCCTAAAGAAACCTGACAGAAATTCGCTCGAGCGGTCACTGAAACGTTTGGAGTGGGTGTTATATTCTTTAATTTCCGAAGACTTTCAAGTATACTGGATTTGTTTTGAAACTACTTTGCGTGTGTGTGCGGCTTCTGACAGGAAATGAAGGAATCTTGGTGCTCAAAACGAACGGAAATAGTCTATTTAGAAAGTCTAAAGAGAGCATAAACCATTGTAGAGGAAACAAGGTTAGTTAGTTGTATCTGACCATCTAGTTCACTACCTAAGTTCTTGAAATTTAAAGGTGTTGAAAAAGCTCATCTATGTAATAATTTTTAAAAGTGCACAGTTAAAAACTAACACAATTTTTACTTTTAATTAATAATTTTCAGAAGTACTTGATAGATTTTAATAAAATAGGTATTAAGTAATCTGATATAATACAAAGAAATAATCTAATAGTTATGGAACAAATGTAATCGTTCATACGGCTTATTAGAGTAAAAAAAATATAAAAAACAGAATTTTAAGTTGATATGAAATAATGGGAGATAAGTGATTATGGTATGGACTGTTATTATTATATAACTTTCTCAGCACGAGTTCATATCGGAAATGGTGCAATTTATGAGTAACTGAGGCAGTCAATATTTCTCATTAAGTAAAAGTTTTTTTTTTTTTTCAAATTCTAAATGGTTCTAGGGAAGATGAAGGAAAGTACCAATTTCCCTCTCAGGAGCATCCCAAATATACTCAATAAGGCTAGCCAACACATTGGGCAAACATCTTCCCTTTTCAGAAACTGATCCAACAGATGAGCATCATCACGACGTTGTCACCCATGAAAATGAAATTAGGGTCAATTGCACCCTTGAAAGGGTGGGTAAAAGGTTTCAAGGTTGCATCCCTTTATCTTAAAGTATTCACAGAGACTGTACTAAAGACGTAGAAGTCTATGCTCTAATCCATCATCATATCTGCCCAGAACTTCAAACCACCGTTCTCATTCTGATCTTTTTCTCGGAAGTAGAATAACGTGTAGCGGGACCCTGCTTCCCTTTAGATGAAGGTACGTCGAGAATCTACAGTTAAACAATTTAAACTTATCAGTGAATAGAACTACCTCCCAGAGCGATCTTTGCTCCAATTAAGTTTTTCATTCCATGCTAAACGGGTCTTTCTGCGGGCAGAAGTGAGCAGAAGGCAAATGGTGGGTGTTCATCTTCTCTCATATAGTGCCTGTGGAAACAGTCATCCATGAAACTTTGTTCCATTGGCCCCATGAAATTCACGAGACAACTGAAAAGCTGTAGTTCTCCTGTTACGCCTCTCTGTAATAAATAAATATATATCTGTATTAGTCTTTGTGACCTTGGGTCAACTTTGAGCAGGTCTTCTCTTTACGAATCTGATCTTATTAATCTGACGCCCAAAGCTTCATACAATGCTGAACCTTTTATAAAATTCCTCAATTGAGGCTACCGTGTGTCATGTCTCCCAATGATTCGTCGTGGCCGCGTTAGCCTAGTAACCATGATCACGAACTCATGATCGATGTTGTTGAGTTCTTATGCCACTGAAAAGAGATGGGACTCTGACTCACTCGCTGATAACAACATGCTAATCAAAGCAAATGTGATGCTTAGAAACACTCAATGCTTCATAACTCTCTTTGCAAGCTCGTGTGCTTACAAGGCCTTTTCCTCTATAAGAGTGAGTGAATATTAACGTCGCACTGTTAAGCTACACGAGGGTTGTTCGCATCGGACCTCGTAATTTTGAACCATGGTCAAGTGATAAAGACGACACCTGAACTAGCACCCCCTCTCTTAACCCTTGATCACTCACGCGGGGTGCTCTGTACACCCCAACGACAAGAAAAGCCTTTTAAAATTTCAAAAAGAATGCGCAGAACCGCGATTTTTTCAGTAGCTGCTCATTTTAGTTCATTGAACCTTCAGGATTGATGCAATAATTCTCGCTCGGACGATTGGAACGTAACGACCTTCAAAAATTTATCTGGAGTACTGAGAACTTTCCGCGAGCAATTCAGTTATGTTTATAGTCTGCTCTGCATGTTTGGAAAATGATTAAAATATTTGTTTTTTAATTTCTACTATCCTTAACATTAATTACGAAGCAAGTTTATTACTGGTATAAACGTTTTTCCCGTGGTTTACAAAAAATACAAAATTATGTATTTTAAAATGAAAATTTTGCAGGTTTATTTTAAAATAATGTCAGTCCAATTTGTATAAAATAAATGTAATATTTTTATTTGTATCATACAAAAAACATCTTGTATTTTACAAATGTGCATCATTTTATTGACTTAATTTTTTTTCTTCATATTTAAATAAACGTGTTAAGAGTTTGGGGTGTTCTCTACACCCCGCGAGTAACGACGGTACAAAAACAGGCGCGAGTGACCGAGGGTTAATACCACACCACACCGACGGGAGGACGTTTGAGCTCTCGACAGATTTAACATGCATAGCTCTTCAGTGGTATTGGGATCGAACTCATGACACACCAGCCATTTTCCGATACCTTAACCACTTGGCTAACACGGCTACCATACGTTATTTGGATGGAAGAGATAAAGTAGAAGAAGCCAGACCGCAACCCAAAAAAACAAGGAAAATTCCATCCAAAATCAAAACAATGCTTATTACATTCTTCGAAGCTATAGGCATTATCCACAAAGAGTTCCTTTCAACTGGACAAACAATTACAGGCCCGAACTACTTAGCTGTTTTAAAGCGTTTGATGGCCAGAATTCGTTGCCCTCGTCCAGAATATTGGACTGGAAGCAGTTGGTGTTTGTTACACAATACACCCAGTCACACCTCCCTTGTTGTTCGACGATTTTTGGCAAAAAATAATGTCCACGTGTTGAACCATCCACCGTATTCATCTGATTTAGCACCTTGTCACTGCTCCTTATTTCCAAAACTTAAAATGAAATTAAAAGAGTGCTATTTTAAGGATATTTCGACCTTACGAGTAGCTTCGACGCATGCTTTGCAGGCCATTCTATTCCTTAATAAGCCGCTGTAACAAGTACATTGAAACCGGAGGGTTCTATTTTGAATAAAAAACCAAAACACCAATTAATTTATTGTTCCCATTTCTTTTTACAGACACAGTCTTAAAACTTATTTGCCGCACTGTGTATATTTAGAATTTTAATATGCTTTAATTTTGCATCATTTAAAGATATTTATGAACATAAAAATAAACATAAAAAATATTCCTTCAATATAAGTAAAAAATTTAAATTGTACACATATTATGTGTTATGCATCTCTTAAACATACCAATTAAAATAAGAAATAAACTACATAAAATATAAATATTTCTCTTTAACATAGTTAAATAAAAAAATAAATATTTTAATGCTCGAACCTCGTCTCTGCACCGCTCTTCTTCATATCGTAATATCAGGGGCATAATTTGTTACTTTCAGTTTGATACGGTTCTGAATATTCAGTTGTTAAACAACTTTTTTGCGTTATCAAAATACTTTTCATATGAGAAAAAATTCGTCCACATAAATATGGAATTTTGTTTAAACAATTGTTGCTGTTTTTGTTGCTTATGCCACTTGATCGACAGTAACATCAGATCAAGGTCCACGGAATTCATTGCGGCGATGGGCTATAATTTTACGCCTGTCGTTAGCCTAAGCTTTGAGTCCCATGAAGGTGACAGCATGATTTTGATCGGTTTTTAAGCAATTAAATCTCTCTATCAATGACATCCAATAATTTAAAGTAGATGTTGCTTGAAGATGTTAGACTAACAAGCTTTTAGTTTCAAAAATATCAATTTCAACCCCTTTTAAAAATTTGTAGTACATTTGTAGAGTAGTACAGAGTGCTATTGAATATCGTACCGCGGGCAAACTTGGCACGCTGGCTGTAGGTTTCCGATGCCTGCTCTAGAATGAGAGAGAACGCTGTTGTGTCATTTGTAATTTGCCCTAGAATGTCTTGTTGCTAGCAAAACTTTTTCTGGAAAAAGTATCCTCACGTGTTCCTGTCATGTTATGGGCTATTAATATCTACCAGATAAAATAACCTATTAAATAAGTGTCCAGCCGTAGTTTGATGCCCATAAATACGATATGTACGAGGTGTGACATGAAAAAAAAAACGATACTGGTCCAATAAATCATTGAACATACAAAATCAGTTCTCCGTGACAGTATCACTTTTAAAGTAGTTCCCTTCAGTATTCACACACTTCTGCATTCGTTGCTGCCATTGCTGACAACAGTTCTTGGAGCGAGGTTTTGGGAAGATCCTTCAGGAGATTCTCTGCTTTTTTGCAGGAACCTCTTCAACTGAGGTAAAATGGGTTATCTTTCAGCAAGATTTAACTGTAGGGAATAAAAAAAGTCCCATGTGGGGCCAAATCAGGTGAATAAGGAGGATGCCCCATCACAGTAATGTTTTTGCTGATCAGAAACTGCTTGACAAATAGGGCTATGTGTGAGCGGATGCATTGTCTTGGCGCTACAGCCATCCATCACTCCCCAAACCTGGCCTTTTTTCCTTATTTTTTCACTAAGTCTTTTTAGTACTTCAATGTAGTTGTGTTGATTAACAGTCTGACCACTCATGTGAGTGGGAATCCACACATATCACGAATTTTATTCATGTTTTGATCTGTAATCACTGACCTTGGGTGCCTTGCAGGTTCATCATCTTCCACACTTAAACCTTCTTATACCATTCAAACACATGTGCACAACACAAAGTTTTCTCTCCATAGCCCTCGGTTGATATTTGAAATGTTTTCGTGCGGTTGATTTCTTAAGTTTCCCAAGAAATTTGATATTGATTCAATATTTTCCCGGCAGAATGCAGTTGCACGTGTTCACTCAATGACGCAGTACTCTCAACTGGCGTGATCGATTAAAATGAAACTGGTAACACACACATGGATAGAGGAGGTGCGTGGGATGACATCACCCAAACAGTTGTTTCTAACTCCACTCTTTTTTACACACTGAGTCTCGTTCTTTTTTTGTCACACCTTGTATATATAATCATTATTCGTATACTAAAAGCAAAACAATAAATATAAATATAACACGGCAGTATAGGTCAAAATAAGCAGGCCATAATAGTAAAATAGCAAACTCTTACCTTTAGGAACTAAGATTGGCTAACTGCGTAAATATCCATACACATATATTTGCTCTTCCATACTTAAAAAGGAGAAATAGCACGTTAAGAAAAGCATTAATAAAAAAAACAATTATTATATTGTAAATAATTCTTGTACAAAGTATTTTCTATACATTTTACCCTAGTTCACTGCCATTGAAATTCAATTAAATATAATGGGGGGAAAAGCAGAAAATAATTTATTATGTAGTATTCATGTTTTTTCTTCTATATGTTAAAATTGGAGGTCCTCCAATCAACGAAGTCACTAAATTCTGAAAAAAAGTTCGTTAGTGGAAAATTCGTTAAATAGAGATTCCACTTTCAATCGTAAAATATTCTTGGTTCCAAGAAAAAGTTCGCAAAACAGAGGTTCGTAAAATAGAGGTCCGACTGTATTTGTTATAATGTGCTTAATTTGTTTAAATCTATACTTTACACTGCGTTCCAATTATGTTGAAGCTTACTTAAAATATTTTCTCCTACGTGCAAGCTCATAGCACTGAACGTTGAAAAAGACTCTAAAAACCAACAATTACAAAGAGATTACTCTCACCCGTTATTATAACTCGAAAAATGAACTATTTAACTTTCTAACAATTAATTCAAGACCAAAAAAAAGGAATTGTAAATTTAACGTCTAAATATTTGTACAATATTGTCTTATATTGGGCAATTAGTTGCGGTTCACTTCACAATGTAATTTTATAGTACTATTTGAAAATCTTCTCCAAATAGCGCTTATTAAGTGGACCAGTTGTACAGAATACCATTCCTTGCATATATAATTAGGTGAGCATATTAAGTGAGCCATAGTTTATGAAATTATTGTGAAGAGTCGGAGGTAATTTTATTCTCTCTAATTAAATAGAATTTAGTCCAGTTTAAACGAGCAAACAGTAATGAAATTCCTTTGTGTGAATGGATTGAAGCCAAAGAGGCTCAAGTCAGTTTTTAAAACTTTTATTTGAAGCGCATGGATACAAGTTACGTTGAGCAGAAAATATTTTAGAAAAATAATTGGAGTTTCTAGGTTATTCTTTAATCATTGAAGAATTTGTAAAGAGCTTGGTGTAATACCGGATTTTTTTTTCTTCTTTTTGTTTCCATTTATCAAACTACGGTGCCAATATCTTACGCCACAAGTAATTGCAAACGAAGCAAGGAAAAAAAAGGCTTTTTTTTTCATTTTTAGTCCGTACCTTTCTTCAATTAGGATATCGCGAGAACCTGATTTGTAAAATTAAATTAAAAATTCTGTTGTTTAGTATGTTTTTCAGAAATCTGCTAACAAACATATAACGATGTTTGTTATGGTTCTTTTCTTCAAAAGGCATCAATTTGGGAGTAAGTTTAGGTCATGGTCACCAACTCATACTGAACTCGCAATTTTGAATCGGTCAAGTCACGATGACGACATCTGTGCTGACAGACCCCCTCTCCGAATTTCCGCAACATGCCAACAGGAGGAATTTGAGCCTCGACAGATTTAACGTGAATTTGCCCCTCTACATGGCAGGTTTTCAGTGGCTCTAAGGCTTGAACTCATGACACTCTGGTCACAAGTCCTTGACCATAACCACTAGGCTACCAAGGCTCATTTTTTATTGAAGAAGAAAATAATGTTATCTTATATGCTATAAGGACTACATAAAAATTTCATTAAATCTAAGTGTCGATTTTGATGTTTTCTACAAATGACATAATTTTAGGTGATTTATATCCTTATATATATATAACATATTTAATGTGGCTAAATGCTGATTTGTTTACTCAAAGGACTGCCACCAATGAGATTTACGATGGTCTAACTTCCTCTCTCTATATAAAAGTTTTGCGTGATTCCATAATAAATTTTTTAGGAACTATCGCAACAATAACAACGTTCAAGATAACTCGCCAAGTTGGGAACCCCGATTTCGCATGTGTCGTATACACTGAATTGGCAACCATGTGCTTCTTTTCATATAATGTCGCCAATACGGTTGTGATAGTACACTGTGGTAAGCTCTCGCAGAAAAATATCGCACGATTACCCTGGACTGGAATCGTTGCGCGAGAAGGGAGGCGTTGTGAGTCGTACGAAGACTTATTAGTAGGGATTGCAATATCGGACCAAAAGTTCAATGCTGGTATTCGGTATTTTTTAGATCTTAATACCGGGATACCGGTTTTAATACCGGTAGTAGAAGTTTTAGGAAATAAAGGAAGAAAATACAGGTGTGCTCCTTTGCTTTTATTTAGATTTATTTTGTTTTATTAGAGAGTGTAAATATCACAAAAATTAATTTGTAATTTTTAAATTATAACAGTATATAGAGAATCACAAAAAAAGAAAAGGAACACTTGATGGTTTTGGATATAGCTGATTTCTGTACTACGTTTTGGTTTGTTGAAATTTTTCTTAGCTATCGCTAATTCTAATTTTTGTTCAAGAGACAATTCCTTTTCACTATCGACATTAGTGCCATAAACATCTTTGATCACTGTATCGAATTCTTCTGAATATGGATAAGGTTTGTGGGTAAAAAATTTTAAGAAAATTTACTATTAACTTGATCAAATTTGAATTGGTTAGTCTCTTTTCTTCTTTTTCATTTTCATCATCATGATGATATGTAAATACAAGTATGATATACAAATACAATGCAAATACAATGTGAATAACAAACTCCCCAATTTAAAAAAATATCGAAATATCGCACTTTCTTCACAACTACAACCTTGTTTTTACAGATATGAATATCAGACTATGAATCCTGCACGTGTGCAGCATCGCTCTGAGCTGTAATAGGACAGGTTTTGCCCTCTTTCTTGGAAGATTCACATATTTTATCACTGCTCTTGATTGCGCGATGCAACTTAATATTCACAATCTTATTAATTTTGCCCGTCAGGGAGACATAAAAGCAAAAACGTATACTATTTTGCTAGGTTCGCGATTCCTGAACATATTGTGGAGACAGTTTAAGAAATTTCTAGTAAATACCGAAAAACCGGTATTTAAACTTGTGAATACCGGTATTACAAAATTGTATAAATAGCTCAAAATACCGGTATTGAATCCCTACTTATTAACTACCAACGGAACTAAACTTTTCAGGAAGCTGCAAGAGCGGTAGGTTAATCAAAATCTGAGGACTTTATCATTGAAGTGTTGGAGCATAAGTTCCCAAACTTTTTTGTCTCATAGACCCCTTACCATGTTTTTCTATTTTGTGTAGAACCCTACTTACCAAATATTAAATTTTTACAAATTTATCAACTTAAATGTTTTTTGACAGCTAGTATAGCACTACCTACACTACCTACTTTAAAAGTTTCATGTTTCTAACTGAAGTTAAGTAGTGTGTTTAAAACTTAAGAAACATGTGTGAATTAGTTAATTAAATTTTAATTTAATATTATAAAATAATTGTTACATATATATATAAAATAACTGAGGAACAAACAAATGTTTTTAATGGGTGGGATGAATCGGGTGCTTCAATAACACATTGGCATCAATCTTTTCAGGTTTAACCCTCAATCACCTCGGTTAGTAGGATCCAATCTTTCTTTTTTTTCTTTCTGTTTATATTTTGGAGATTGGCAACTATGATGAAACTCCTCCTCTCTAGGAAAAGCAATTAAAAACTTTCTTAATGTGTTCCCTAATTCGAAAAAATAACAGGTATATCTTTTTAAAGCCAAAATTGCTGACATTCGTTTCTAAACTTTACTTTATGATCTTCGTTAAGGCTATTAAAATAAGTTCCTTTTGTAATGAAACATTTTTTTTCTCTTAGCTTTTCTTAATGTGACAACAGGAATTCATTACTTATTGGGATATTACTATGATCAAAGCATTCTAAAACCTAGTTTCAAAACCTGAGTAAAGGGCATTTAAATGTTGAACATAGGTTAAAACTTCATTTTTCTGGCAGATTGTGACAAATTGAGAAACTGTTAAAATTCACGACGTCAAGTTTTATACTCCTTTAACTTGATTCTGGCAAGAAACACTGAAATGATAGACCTTTTTTTTAATAAAATGTATGCTGTCGTCATGTAATTGCAAAGTAACTCCAGTAAATTTAGTAAATAAAGCTGTTAAATAGGTAAATATGGTTTACACTTTATTAGATTTTCTATTAAATTTAAAATCACAATCTGGTTTAGGCTATCGTAGACTCCCATTTACACCTCATGGACCCCCGAATTATTTTTTCACTGCCATGGACCCCTTGCAGATCGTCATAGACCCCTGGGGGTCCATATAGACCACTTTGGGAATCACTGTGTTGGAGGATGCAGCTTCAGTGACAAATTTAACTGAAGAGGAGCGTCAAGAACGAATTTAACGAAAAAAGAACAAATACATAGAACTGCACAATATACATGTAAATTATGATTTTACAATTTAAACAATGAGTATGAACACAGTTGTATAATTTGCACAATGGGAGTTGATTCACCTTTAGGCCTCCTAGTTGGAATAAAATTTATCAAAATAAGATTTTCATCGTATAGTCTATATTTTAAGTAAACCTTTTCGAAATTCATGCAAGGCGGCTTTATCGAGCTATAGTCTTATTCCAGCATTACTGGATTATATCTAATCAGAATTCTGTTGTTGGATTATACCTAAACTGACGTTTACTTAATGGAGTTCAGCTAAATTAGTGCATTCTTACAAGATTATAATTACATTTTGGTACAGCCTTATATTAACGTACATCTAATTTAATGCGGCTTTCTGGCAAGGGAACGCTCTCTTTCTTCTTCGATACGGTGTTAACACTGGACGTATTTGCTATATTAGACATATTATGTCTAAAAGGACAGCTAAATTTAACTTTAAAATGTCAGATTATATGTAAAAGGTTTTCAATGTCTTAATCTAATCCTGCTTTGACGATGTGTTCCATTTTGTAATGGCATAATCCTTTGATGATCCTGGAAAGAGTCCACTAAGAATTTTACGAAAAGTTGTACCGTTTTACTTAACAGATAACCCTTTAATTATTAGAATTCTTTGTAAATTCTTATCAGATTCTTAACATTTTTTTTTCAATTCTCAAATAAATCATGGTCAAAGATTTGATGTAACTTTGTGATAAAATTCTTTGAAAAATAAATTTTGGAAAAATTATTTTTATTCTTTTTTATGAAAAATAAAAGGACATTCCAAACGTTAGATATTAATATTTATGATAAAAGGCTTCGAATTCAAGAAAATTATTCTTTAATATGCAATCTTCATAAAATGACTGTAATTGAGAAGATCTTAGATGAAGTATTAAGTTATTTATCTTTAGTTAATACCGTAAAATCCGGCGTATAAAGCGTGCCTATACTTTCAAGCTGCATTTTAAAATTTTTAGGTATGCTCACCGTATAACGCTCGCCCCCTGTTTTACGAAGTAACCTGAAATGTACGTGTGCAATACTTTTAAGTTTTGAAGTCCTTTATTCGAAGTATTATACCGCTTTTAAAAAAAAGCAGTGAGGGCATACGGCAAGTGAGCAAGCAGTAAGTACAGCAAGTGAGGGGAGAAAGTTAGCTCTATTAAAAATTGTCCGTGTACTGCGAACCTTTATTTTTTTAAATTATATTTGTTGTTTTTGTATGTGACCTAACCTAAATTAATAAATAATTGCTATAGTAAATGGGATTTCATTGAACCCAACTCCAAATTTATCACTTTCATTTTAATCTTTAACACCCAACGCTTTATAAAGCAAATAATTACTTAGAAAAATTAAATGAAATAATTTTTGCATTATTTTTCGATTTCTTCTTTTTGAAATATTATTAGTTAGAAATACATTTCTGTGGTACTGCAAAATATATTTTCATTCAGACGTTAAATTTGGTATTATATGGTTAGATTTCTATATAAATAAGATATAATTATTACTATTCAAATATATTTTAAAAAGGACTAAGCTCTAAATTAATATTTCTATGATAGTGGTCTTATGTACTAGAGAGAAAGTTGAGTATTCATTCTTGAATGTGAATGAACTTTTATTGTTGTTTTCTTTATCGTTATACGACTAAATGTCTTAAAAAATTTTCGAGAATTGCCTGTTCAATGTGAACTAAGTTGTTTAATTTGTTGCTATTTATTTTGAAAACAGCTTGTATATTCCTTAAAGTCGTTCGTATAACTAGCAGATATGATTGTTCGAAAATACTCATTTGAAACTTTCACAAAATCTAATCCATTAAGTGTGATTAGGAATATTTTTTTAAAATAATGTATATTTGTTTTTAAAAATGAAGTTTAAAACTATCAGTTTATATATATGTATTAGAAATAATAGATTTATATCTATAGTTTCATTAGACATATACATATTCTAAGAATACACTTATAAGGTTTTGTATTCGTTTTAAAAACATCTATCGCTGATAATAATATAGTAACACGCTTTGGGGGTAATTTATATCGAAACATATGTAATAATTCTCGGTATTAAAAATGTGGCCGCGGTGGCCAAGTGGTCTAGGCATCGGATCATGGCTAGCGTGTCATGAGTTCGATCCCAGTACCACTAAACATCCGCCGTGTAGGGGAGCGATGCACGTTAAATCTGTGGAGAGCTGAAACGTCCTCCCGTTGGTGTGGTGTGGTAGTTAGGAGAGGGGGTGCCAGCTCAGGTGTCGTCACTTGACCATGGTTCAAAATGACGCGGACCGTCGCCAAAAGCCCACGTGTTGCTAATGAGTGCGACGTTAATATTCACTCACTCGGTATAAAAAATGTTTGGGTTCTACTAAGAGTTTCTCTGTTAAAAATTTCAACACACTGATAGAAATATTAATGCAATATATATACTTTTTATATTAAATCAATATTTTCATAAAAGTAAGGTGAAGAATTAAGGGGAACTTTAAAGTTGAATTTAGAACTTAATATGGAATAATTCGGATCAAATTTCACTCTTTGATATAATGATTTGATAAAAAGATAAATTTTAAAGTCTTCAACTCGTACATCAAATGTATACGAATATTACTCAATTTCAACCTCAAATGATCCACCTTGAAGAATATTTTCAGTTGAGTCTACAAGAACCATGGGCATGACAAAAACATATGCGACAGGATTTATTGCCAACGCAGGGAAACATTTATCTTAGTAAAACAATAAAAGCAATATGTGCTAGAGAAAGATCTAGCCCGTAAAGGTGTAAATGGCTTTGGCGTGTCCCGAATTATAAAATAGCTCCTCGACTCTGCTTCCGAGAGGAAAGATTTAAAGGAGCTCCTCTATATTTTTATTTTTCTCTGGGTTGAATCTACCAAGAATGTTTTGAAGAAGAACAGATTCCGAGGTGGAAAAAAGTTTTTCAAAAATATCAAATAATATTCTGGAAACGTCCATGAAATTGTGCTCCTAGATCCTTTAAAGTGATGCAAAAAAAACTGTTCTATTTTCGACAGGGTTCAATGTTATCAAAAACGCTCTTGAAGTTGCCAAATAGATCCCAGCACTACGTGATGTTCTTTCATATGGCCTTTAGACAGGACAATTAAGAGTTTGGTGTTGAAAGTATCTGTCGATGGGTCGAAGCATTCCATTAATGGATTCCTCTCTTTGGGGACAATTTTTCTATTCAACTAAGTATAAAGAGGAGTTAGTAAGTGTGTTAACACAGTAAATGCTTAGAAAATTGAATCTCTGTGGAGAGAATATTGGTAATACAATTTAGAATTCCCTTTAGGGAATTTCTGTGGAGCTCTTTAACTTGGATATCTTTTAAAAATACTTATTCCACTACATTTGCTACTCTGAGGATAAATTTGCGGCCATGTAGCCTAGTTAGGACACAAACTAGTATAGCAGTTTTGGTCTCGAACACGTGGTTATGGTCACTAGATTATGGTCGTGAAAATAGGGTTATGGTCACAAACACGTGACCGGCGTGTTGCGGGTTCGAATCCTGATGCCACTGAATACCCAACGAGTAGAAGGGGCTGATGCACCTTAAGTTTGTTGGGGTTCAAAGTCTTCCAAAGTCAAGTTTGTAAGGTGTGGAAGTTAGGAGAGTTCGGGATGACGTCTTAAGTGATGTCCTCGTCACTCGGTTGAAAATTGCAAGGCCCGACACTAAAAGCTCTCGCATTGCTTTAAATGTGATGCTAATAAACGCTCAGTCACTCACGCTGTTTATTTTGAAGGGAGTCAATAAACAACTTGTAGAGTTGCCTTGATAAAGAAGTATTGCAATTGTAAATAGTTATTGCGTTGTGTATGATTAACAGAGGAAGATTAGTTTAATTAAGCATGCCATTTTGAATTTAAAATTCTGAAATATGGAGCTCTTTTTCAATGCATTCAAAAATCCTTTCAAACGCGAAAAAAAACAACCCCTCATATTTTAAACAATTTAACTCTTAATAATACTTTATAGTTAAATTCTTATTTATTCAGTATTTTTAAAAATATGCTGGAAAATTAACTTTTTTTAAAAGTTCAAAATTATTTTGACTCCCTATTCAAAAAAATTGTTTTCCTTTTTATTTAGAGCTAATTACTTTTTTAGGATAGATCCTTATATCATCAAATCTGAGATGAGCTCCAGAACTTTTTTTTTCTGGAAAAAGTCTTGGATGAAGTTGGTTTGAATGGAAATTCGGGTAAGTAAAAGCGGCGAGGAAAAGAAAAATAATTCTGCCCTTGCTTATATGTTCAACACGTTTTATTGCTTTCCATTGTTCCATCCCCTTTTTCCCGTCGGTTTCTAAAATTAAATTTGAAAGTTATGAGACTCTGTAATCTTGTAATTTTATATTATCATAAGATAAAATGGATCTCACAAGGTAATTAAAGTGTTTGGCTGATTCCTTCCCTTTAAGAAGAGAGATATTTTATAAAGTAAAATAACAGCTGAAGAAAAAAATCACAAAAACAGGCTTTAAAGTGTGTGTGAATTCCCTAAATAATAAGGATCCTGTAGCGAAATTTCATTGCATTGTACTAAAATTGCTGTGTTAAAATATCATAAATAAATAAATAAATAAACATGTAATAAATTGCAAAAATAAAACCAAATTGTAATAAATTGATTAAAATGGAATTAACAAGTAATGAATTTAAAAAAGATTGCATCGATTACAGATGAAATTTTAAAAATTAAAAATGAGATAAGCTAAAATATGTATTAGTGCACAATATTACCCCAAAAGTGTGTGGCCGCGGTATCCTAGCAATCAAGGTATCGGACTTATGGCTGAGGCGTGTCGTGAGTTTGAGCCTGGTACCGCTGAAGACACGCTGTGTCGAGAGGATCGATGCTTCCTAAATATGCTGAGGCTCAAACATCCTCCCGTTGGTGTAGTGTGGAAGTCAGGAGAGGGCCTTTCACCTCAGGTGTCGTCCTCGTCACTTGACCATTGTTCAACATTACGAGGTCTGTCGCCAGTAGCTCTCGTACAGCTTTGCAGTACGACGGAAATATAAATCTCCCCAATAGAGTCTAGGAAAAGTTATGGTGATTATGTTTTTATGGCTGTGTATCATGTTATCATTTTCTGTGATTTAGTAAAGAAAGTTAAATGCATTAAATACAAAAATGTTTTCAATTTTTATATATCTCACTCAGATTTTTTCAGCTATCAGGAATATGTACAGTAATTAAGTTTTATGACTTTCGAATGAGACAGAACAATTTGTATAATCATTCATAATGATTGCTAAGTAGAATTGTTTCATTAAACAAACAGCAGAAAATATTACTTTTAATTCGCAACATAAATTAGCAGATTGGTGGGATCTTTCAAAAATTCCAAAATAACAATAAATACGTAAAAATGTCACTTACTACAGTGCATTTCTAGCAATGATATAAAAGTTTACTTTATTTGAATTTTTTTCTGCTTTTCTAAGAATAATTTAATTTTATCAATCTGTGATCCGTATGCGTTTTGAAACCCGTTTCTCTCTTGTAAAAATAAGAATTCTGGTTGAAGTTGAGAATTCTAGTCTCAATTTCTCAAGTACTCTTTTTTAAGGTATCCGACTACCCTAAAATTGTGAATTTTGCCAAAAATGGACACAATTTTTTATGATTTTATTTTATAGACCATCTTATTAACTTTGTAAAAATACCAAGTTTATTATTTTCCGTCCACTAGAACAAAAACTACAGGTGTCTTATAGTAAAATCACATGCCATTACTTTAAGCAAGATATGTCTTACTTTAAAATGCGTTTTACTCGAAATGTGTGTGTGCGATTGCTCAAAAAGTTTTGAAAATAATTAACTGCATTTTTTGTGCATGTTCTGTATATAGTAGAAGTATTTTAACCATCAGAATCAATCACTGTTTTATTACAAAATGTAAAGTCCCTTATGTGAATATAATCACTGTTTTTTTAAGCAATTTCATATAATAACTAAGATAAAGTGCTCTAGTTTTTGTAAAAATTAATATATATCTTATCCTGAAGGTCATTTCAAAAATGAATAACATACAACACATCAGAATTGAAAAATAGAAAATTTGCTCATGTTTGGCACAGAATGGTCCGCGTTTAGGTTATTTTTTGTTAATTTTTACCAAATTTTTCCCATTTTAGTAATAATAATTTCTTTTTCACTTTGTAATGCCGGTAGGTTCCTGCTTCCCTCTGAAACCCCTTGACTACCCGCAGACCCGGCTAGGTGTGTGGAAGAAACTGAATAATCAACTTTGGATCTCGATTAAAGTGTCGTCTTCGTCACCTAATCATAGGTCAAAATTTTAAGATCTTTTGATAATATCCTTCATGTTGCTTTAAGACCGGGGTAGGCATTACATCGATCGCGATCGACCGGTGGACCACCAAGACATTTTGGGGTGACCGCCTAAAAATTTTACCAGTTAATAATTATATACGGGAAATTCAAGATTGGCTGGCAGTACGCTAAACCTTCTACTGACTAAAACTACGAAAACTAATTTTAGATAAAAATATTTTATTTCTTTATTGTATTTTGAATTGTTTCATAACAAATATATCGTTTGATATAATTATATTTGGGGCTATTATTATTAAGTTTGTATCGCATTTTGTTTTAAACATGGTTTTAAAATGGCTGTTTATTTATTTTAGTTCTATAGGTAAGAACATATTCCGTACTTATTATTAAGTTATAATAATAACCTCTTTTTATTACCTCATTACACCTACGACATTGGGCAGTAGTGTACACAAGAATTTTTAAAGGGAAGGGGGTCGAGGGTTGAAGGTCTACCATTCTCGTATCACACCCCAAAACGCAGCCAAACATATTTTTTTTTATTTTTTCGATTGTCGGGAACAAAAAACAGCAAAAACAAATAACTGAATAAATAATTAACGTTAATAAGTAAAAAAATTACTAATATCAAATACTTAATTACATTTTACATGGGACTATAATGAATCGGAAGAAAATGGTTATGAAGGGAGGGACCGGACACGTGGACCCCTCCCCCTCCTTTGTGTGCGTCATTGACACTAGATGGACCGCGACTCTTTGAAAATATCAGAAATAGCCCGCACTCCGGAAAAGTCTGCCCATCTCTGCTTTAAGGTGTGGGGGTTAATACACACCCACACACTACTCCTCAAACCTCGTTTTTTGCGGATCTCTACTCAAGGAAAAGAAAAACATGTTTGCCAAATTTAAGGACTGCCGATCAGAAATGGATAGTTTTTATCTGTTGCACCTCTACATCCCTGCTCCCCCCCATCCCTACGGGAATCGATTTCTTCAAAATCTTTTCTTAGTAAACATGCCTGTCAAATTTCAAGTATGTTGTTTTATTAATCCAAAAACAAAAATTTTGTGTATAGAACGTCCCCGCAACCCTCTTTGAAAGTTGGTTTTAGCAAAATTTATTCTTAGCGGATCTCTGCTAAATAAAAGAAACATTTTTACCAAATTATAAGTCTAACAATGTAATTTTTTTTATCTATAAATGCCCCTGCAGCCCACGCTTTATACTATTTTTAATGCATTGATATCTAAAACCGAGGATTAAGTTTCGACTGAATTAAAAAACACTCTTTTAGTCTTCGCCTCTTGATTTAAAAAGGGCTGGACTGGAATTTATTATTTTTTTTTCAATTCCTACTATTAGCTCACACTTTCTCGATATTTATATATATATTTATCTTCTTCAAATTTTCATTCGTTAAAAAAATTCTTTCTATTCATCCAATCAAGATCAAATAAATTTTTTTAAACTTGCAGTGGACACTTGATGTTAATATAATTTTTGTCAAATATTATTCGACGCCAACTTAGATTTATCTATATTGTTGTAACAATGTAACTGTTAAAACAGTGACAAAAGTTGACGTCGAAAACCGGTTTTTCAGCCTAACTAGCCAAACCGGGTATGCATTGTTATAACAATGCAGACAAAAATCATGCTCTTTTTTTCAATTGCTACAATTAGTTCGCTCTCTCCCTGTATATATATGCTTTTTTATTTATGTGTTTTTATATATATCAGTGGCGTACACAAGGGGGGTGTCCTAGGGGTCGGATCACCTCCAAAGCCTTTAATTTTTTTTCGATTGATGATTATCCTATATATATATATATATATATATATATATATATAACGTAAAATTTTATTAAGTACTTGTAACTAACAATTTATTTTATTAATTAATGCTAATTATTAATTAAATAATTTATTTTTTACTGTTTTTTGTTAACAAAATTGACAAAATCAGAAGAATCAATTAGTATTTTCTTGAAGTATGATACGAGTTGGGGGACTTTTGACCATGACCCCCTGGAAAAAATTTTGTGTGAGCTACCTATATATATATATAAAATCTTGTTAAAATTTTCAATCATTAATAAAATACTTTCTATTCATCCATTCAAAGTAGGAATTGACTTAAAAATTTTTTTATATTACTTGTTAAAACTCATTTTTAGATTATATGTACGCAACAAAACGTGCTTATCATATTTCAAGACAGCAGTTCAGAAACGGGAATTTTGTTACTTATTCGTCCTTAAAGCCCCGCAAATATTTTTGTAAAACTAGTTCTTAGTTGATCTCTACTCAACAAAGGAAACACGCATGCCAAATTTTAAGTCATAGAGCCTAATAATTCAAAAACTGGAATTTTTATCTATAAAGCCACCTTAACCCCTTGAAATCCTTCTTACGAGTAGGTTCCTGCAAAACCCATTCTTAGTGGATCTCTACTGAACAAAAGTAACATGTTTACGGAATTTCAAGTCTGCAAGAGTCTAATAGTACAGGAGATCTCGCGTGATGAGTCAATGAGTGAGTCACTTTTCTTCTACATGTATATATATATATATATATATATATATATAAAATATATATATATATATATATAGAGAGAGAGAGAGAGAGAGAGATAGATTTATAAGTGTAACTCATATGTTGTATCGAGAAATCTTTGTAAGTATGATTCAGCAAATGGTTTATGTTAAAGAAATCCATGCAATGCGAATAAATCATTTTAAAGCGTTAACATTTTTATCCTAAATTTTTAAGTCTTCAGGTTACCCTTTTAAGTTAGATAGAAACAGAAATAAAATCTTTATCTCATACGTCTAGCAAAACTTTCTGCTAACTTAATTATTTTTTTTTTATTACTGAATGAAAGCAGTAAATTTTATATAAATATTTTATACAAATGAAAAAAAAATTCCAAAAATGGCAGTTTGAACAAATGTAAGACTTCAAATAAATTACTATGCTTGCATTATTCTTTTAAACTAATCATGAGCATTAAACATTCGGGAGGAGCTTTCTAAATTGTGCTTGATTTATCACAAAAGATAATTGGAATATTTATTGAAATAAAATGATTCCATAATTAAGATTTTATACTGTGTATATTCTAATTATAATGCTATATTTGATATTCTAATGTGAATATATTTTATAACGTTAGCAGACTAGAAATGATTAAATTTAATTTTTGTATAGCCTTAATATTGAATGAAGTGGTTAGTCTCCAATAGTTGACAGCCACACATACATTAGTTTTCAAGGGCTATTTTTGGAAATATTTTATCTAGAAATATTATTTCTAGTAATACAACGCAAGATTCTGAGTAGGAGTAGATGTTTAGATTTTATTTTATAATAACGCTTTTGTGTTACTCGATGAAGTTTACATAATTTATTTAAATGTCAGATTTTCAGAAGATATAGCAGTTTATATGAAAATTATATATTTAGTTCACTCGTACAACAACTGCTTATAAACACAAATAATTACATAAACTGCATGTTTTAACATTCACACACTGTTTCTTAGTGTGGCGTAATTATTTAACCGCATCTGCTAAGTAATTGTATGAAATTAGTATGCATAATGCAATAGATTCAACCTCCGTTCTAGCTAAACCGGAAATTTTTATGTGTTTGTCAACTCACCTTGACTAAAGGAGATTTTCAAAGTGAATAGTAACACAATGAGAGTATTTTCTTTTTTTTATTATACATTGTGGTAAAGTTAGAGCTCTTTTAAAACTTTACATTTTTCGATACCTAACAATTTTTAGTTTCAAATTAAAGTTGGGCTATATTACAAGTTTATGTATTGAATAATAAAATGCGAAGAAAAAATATTTCTAAAAAATTTACTTAACCCTATTTGAACTTTTTTTGAAACTGAAAATTAAAATTTAAGATGTTTTAAATAAGATACTAAAATTCTCCACAAAACCACGGAACTTGTGTAGAACTTTTTAACAGGAATTACTCTTTTTTCTTTCTTTTTTTGATATCATTCGTAAAAAGTAAATTTTCACAGAGTTCTAATTTTGAACCTTTTGTCACGCAAACACATTCTACATTAAATTTTTTTTTTTTTTTTTTTTTAATTTTTCTTCTCTCTTTCTCTTAAAATTTTTTTTTTTTAATTTCGGATTTAAGAAATATTTCTTGAATAGCTAACTTATAAACGCAAGAATTGTGTGTGTTGGCTTTATTAAAAAGAAACGTAATTAGAATTTTTTTAAGTAATTTGTTTTAAATTTTACTGTAATTATTTTTCTTAAGGAAATGAGGTAGAAAATAAAATTATATAAAATGTTATTTTTTGAACGCAGTCGAAAAAAACAGATATTCAGATGTGTTGATTTTAATTTAGAAAATGAATAAAAACAGAAATTTGGAAAATAATCATACGCATTTTTATATAATTTCTGTAAAATCGAAGGCGAATTTTTTTAATGATTTGATCTTCAATTTGCGTTGCACTCTGAAACAAAACGAGATCTATTGGTGATGCACCACGTAATTTTGAACCACAATCAAGGGACAATGACAATACCTGAGCTGACACCCATTCTCCAAATTTCCGCACCCCTTCAATGGGAGAGCTTTGATAGATCTAACGTGCGTCACACAGCTCCTCTACATATGCTTGTGTCTAATGTCTTCAGGGGAACTGGAAGACATCAGACACAAGCATGCGACCATTGGTGGTCACAATTTTTTCTAAAATAGAATTTTGTACGTATTTTTCAATAGTATTCGAAGTGTTTCTTACGTTAAAAACTACCTTCAAAATCAACAATTTAATTGATTGCAGTTAATAAACAAGTTGTTAATTTTGTGATGAGAGCTATTGGCAATGGAGCTTTCATAAAAATTGGAAGACCGAAATATGCTCATGAGTTTGAAAATTGATCAAAACTTGAGCCAGATTTTTTTGTTCATCAAAAAGATAAAAAGTCATTTGTTCGATTGTTCTGAAATGAGAGAGGAATTGTTAAAAAAAAAAAGAAGAAAAAAAAAAACTTATAAGAGAAAAAAATTACATTATGAAACTCTTCCCCATGAAGCGTTCTCGAAAATCATGACATCGTGCTGCCATCTCTTGACCAATATTCATAACTGCTTTCGTGATTTTAATAATAATTTATTATTTTAATAACGTGTACTTAAAAAACTGAGACAGATCGGAAAAATAAGCTTATAAAAAATGTTTGGTATTATATAATATTTCCGAAAATAAAACAGTGACGAGAAAATTTTAAATTTCCAAATTTGTTGAAAATAAATGCTTTTAATAGAAAAATTAAATCAATCGATATTTACATTACAGAAAAATGTGCATATATGCATTCCCCTCTTTGGTAATATTTTTTAAGAGTTTTATCTCAAATTAAAAAAAAAGAACTTTTTGATAGGTCTTTATTTGTTGTGAAATTGTTTTTTAATTTGTGTACTTACAGGTTCAGAGAAATTTACAGAATAGTTAAAAGATAGAATAAAAGAAGACAGAAAAGTTTTCGAATACACCAAACAATTGCTTACGTTAAAAGATAAGCAAAATTTAAACATATTGAAAAAATGCTGCATATTTCCTATCTAGAAAATTTATTATCCAATTCTATTAAAAAAAAACAGGAATAAATTAAAAAGCACACACACTTCACTGAATAGAGTAGCATTGTTGTTATTCAATTTATTTCCTGTTTCAATAATTCATTTTCTTCTTTTAAACAGAATATTCTTATTACTTCTATCTCCTTCAATACTAAACGGGTTGCGAATTGTTATGTGATGAAGGGAAAAATTGCTCTTGTATATGATTTTTAAAAATACCAAATAAGCTTTAATAAAATATTTATTACAGCTACTTGAACTTTTATATAAGTATCAAAAACTTTCTATAAAATTTTTTCCCCTTAACTTTGATCCTCTGTTCTTTGCTATTGCATTGATTTAATACTTGGATTTCCGGTCCTGACCAGGATTCCATTTATTCGGTTAAAAATGCATTAAATATATGAGTAGAGTTCACAGACTTCTGTTATGGGTGCGGGCGTTTACATTCTGAAAAAAAAAACACACTTTCACAAAAGCGACGAAGGGCAAAAACTAAATATGGGAGTGAGTGACCCCCCCCCCTCCCTTCCAAATCCAGCCTTCTGTACGCCCCTGAAATGTTTATAGATTGTTGCAAACTAAAAGGGAGTGCGTATATATATAATATTTCTTATTTTTTGATATTTTCTATTTAATTCTTCAGTATCAATAACGAGAAAAATAAAATTACATTCCTTCAAAAATATAAATTAGAAATTATTTTGTATTCAACATAAAATTTTTAAAGCAAGATATTATTATTTCTTTTTGAGAACTGTTAAGGACAGCAAGAAAAGAAATAAATCATTTTTTATGCTTAAAATTTTTTAATTTATTTTAACCATATATCGATTAAATAAAATCAATGATTTTTTACTGTCTGTCAAAGTTTCAGTTGTTCAGTCTCGTTCTTTTTTTTGTCTCGAAAATTCTCGGTGTTGAGAATGTTCTTTGATATTTAGTATATATTTATAGAAATCTCTATCTCTCACACACATATGTGCTTCTCTTTTTCAAATGTGGAACTTTAGTATTATTTTGATGACATTTTTTCTCTTTATTTCAACCTTTTTCTTTGTTTCACTGTTTTGAGCGATGAGTACACAGATTTTGTGAAAGTTACGTTAATTTTGTAGGTGGGGGGAAACCCTATCGACTAGAACTGGTTAAAATGTGTTTTGTGCTGCCATCTATTTGCAAATATTGGAACTTGAAATAACTCCAAAAACTTTATATTTGTATTTAATTGATTTAAGAAGTATCAATAATATATATCTATTCAATATAGAAAATCAAAATAGTAACTGCATATAGTCTCACAATAGATGAATTTTATTAATATTTTTTAGGGAAATTTATTTACACACAAATATAAATATTTATGTATATTTACTGTCATCACATTTACATCAATTTTAAACAAACAGATAAAACAATAATAAAAAATACATTATGTTCACTTTAAAACAAATTTGCGTACATTTTGATGTATTATAGAGGCATATGTATTAGGAATGCTTAAGACTGAGGAAAGGTGAAATTTCATTAATAATGATATCGTTGTTATGAAATCCAGTGTGAAGTGGCGCGCTTATCCGGTAGGATAGAACCAGGTACTTTTGGATCCGAAGCCGAGTAACTTATCCACTACACCAAAATGATCACCTAGGTGCGGAGGTAGTTACTGGCCTATATAGATGGTACCGCTACATACACCCCACCAGTGAGTCGGTGGAGGGCGAACGAACGATGTATTTGTTTAAGCAAGCGTGTTTTTGCTGCTGCGTCATGAGTTGTGACGGCTTTTTGCTGATTGCGTCATATGTGAGACGACTTTGCTGCGCCGAGTGGGTGCGGCGACTTTGCTGCGCCGAGAGGGTTCGACGACTTTGCTGCGTCAAGTGAGTTTTGACGACTTTGCTTGCAGGTAGATGGCGCCACGACAGTTCAGAACGTTGCGTCTTTCTGAGTTCAGCCAGGGTCACCAATGAAGTGAGATTAGAACCGGTGACCTATGAGTTCATAGCCCAGTAACATGACCACTACACCACGATGCGCAGATTGCATCCCAGTTGCCTGCGCGAGCAAGCACCACTTGCAATCGCTGGAGGTCTCGCGCATGCGTAGATCGCAATGGGAAACCCAAAAGGATGAGGAGTTAAGAAACTCTACAAGTGTTTTCATTATTTTACTCAACTCTGATAAAAAATATACTAATTCCATATTTTTATTGTGGTTTCAAATGAACTGATTTACTGCTCCAGTTTAAGAAATGACATCATTAATGATATTAAACTTTTTACTCAAACGGAAATTTTAGCTAAATTTTATTTTAATGCAGGCAATTTTAAGTAGGACGCAAATTTTTATTAATAATCTTTTAACTGTTTATTATTTTTGTATTTCGTGGAAACACGAGAATTATTAACAATATATATCTTAATTTTGAACTGAGGTCGGTCAAGTGATGAGGACGACTCCTGAGATGTGGTACCCCATTTTCCAAACTTACACACCATACGGACGTGAGGATTTGTTTCCCATAAAAAAAGTTTGTCAACATGATATTATCTGAAAATACTTCATTGCTAAACTTCCACACCACACCATAAGAGGATCTCTTGAGATCCAATTCGAATTAGCATGTTGCATCAGTATACTAATATCATTAAGTACATTATTTTTCTATTGATATTCATTTAGTGTGTGTGTGTATAGACACTATAATTGAATTACTTTTTATTGTTTTTATTATTACATATAAAAATGTGTCCTTTTGAATTTCATAATTAAACAAATTTGGTGTTCTATAATGATTTTAAGTAAAAAAAAAAAAAAGTGTCAAAGTGAGTGCATTCTGAATAAATATAATAGTTTTTAATAAAGGCTAAGCACACACAACATTTAAACTTTGAAATAAATGGCACATTTTCAAACTTTCTGGCTTTTTCATAAGTATTTTTATTCTTCCAATAACTTTAAATTTTTTAGTTTTATTAGCTGTAAAAGGTTTTAAGACAAGAAAAAAAATAAAATTTAGTAATTTCCTTAGAAAATTTTAATTGGATTTTTTTTTGGTTATATTTATTCTAACAAACAATTATCATTTAAAGGTATATTACGATGTAGATTAGTTACTAACAGATATAATATTTTATCTACTTTGCAATCAAGCTAATTTTGATGAAAAATATAGATATTTTTTTACTTCGAGAACCTGAAAAGTACCTCAAGCATTACGTTGTATTTACAAGATAGAGTCTATATTATCCAATTTAAAGCTGTATTTATATCACTAATAATTTTTTCAAACATCATTTGCATATATTTTTAATAAAAGTTTGAGTGCGTTTACACAGATGTAGGGTTATAGAGTGGTGTGAAGTAAGAAAATCATTCTGGTTGTATTAATTATATTATTGAAAAAGCAATTCATGTATCCGTAGTTTTTTTTTCTTCAAAAATCTGTTTTAAGGAATAACTAGGAAAACGAAATTACACCCTTAAAAACCCTATAATTAATTAAATACTTCAAAATAAAAGTAAATTAAAAAAAAATTTACTCTAACATGCAAATTATGAAGAATACACAAATAATAAATAAGGAGAGAGGAGAAAAATGAGTAGAAATATACTCAGAAAGAGAAAAAGGATTTACAACATTCTATATATTTACAGGGAAGAACACTTAGGAATACTTAGTTATACATGCATAGGGATTGATTGATTGTTCATTAGCGTTGGCGAACGAGCCTCGTAATTTTGAAACATGGTCAAGGACGATTCCTGAGCTAGATCCCCTCTCCAAATTACCACATCACACGAATGAGAAAACTTATGGAATAACTTGAGGAATCATCTTTTAATTCTTCATTTATTTGAAATGAAATTGCATTAAATACTAAAATGTAAATGCGTGTGAAAATGAATGATAAATTACATTTTTGAATTTTCTGTGCATGAAATATTCTGAATAATAAGCTAACGTGTTTTTGAATTAAAAAGGAAAGCTTTCAGTATAAACAAAAGGAAACTAAAATTAATTAGTATTCTTTTAATTAAATAATATATATACACATTACTTAGTAATATCTAAATGAATTATTTCACCCACATGCTTGTTTTATCGGGTTGCTCGGAAAATAATTTATTTTCTTTCTTTCTTTTTTTGGTAAAAATGAAAGACAATTTTCTTACAGTGTGTAAATAATTTATTGAACTATATTTGCATTTTTTCCCCAATTTTTTTTTTTATCATCTTTCTGGAAGTACATTGATTTATATGCATAAAAATTCTGATATTTGCTAGCAGAAAACTAATCCAAGTGATTTTGGACGTCCTCAATTGAAGGAAAGGTTCTTCCAATTAAAAAAATTTGTAGATATCAGAACAAGTAATAACTCAAAGGTGCCAGATCTGGAGAATATGAGACCAGTATGTATGAGACCAGCATTATCCTGGTGGAACTCTAGATTTTTTTCTATTGATCAGTTCGGGCTTTTTCTGAGAGAGTGAATCATCCAATTTGCTCATTTGATGACAATACACTTTCCTCAGAATTGATCATGGTATTGTTTGGTAGAAACTCAAAATAAATTATTTTCTTGAAATTTCCCCAAATAGACAGCATCACCATTTTCTTATGTGAGTATCGGTTTTTGAAATGCTTGGAGCCGGTTTATCTTTTTACTCCATGATCTCTTGCGTTTAACAGTGTTATAAGCAACCATCCTCATCCCCGCTAATGCTTCGCTACAAAAAAGGATTATTTTGTAGACGTTTCAGAAGCAAATTAGAGAAGTCAATGTGACGGAGCAGATTTTTCCCGTAAGAGCATGTGGAACCAATATGTCGAGTTTTGAAATTAAATCAAGGAGTTTTTATGTGATCACGTGAATGATCGAATTCGATAAATTTAATAATTCGATGGTTTTACAAAAATTATTAGGTGGTTTGCATCATTCAATACCTTCATTTTGTCTTCATCATCTTCAACTGGCTTTCTAGAATGTGGTGCATCTTCAGCATCGAAATTGCTAGAACGAAATTTTGTAAACCAGGTTTGACTCTAGGGTTTCGTCAATACATCCTCTCCATACACATGGAATATTTCTTGTTTGAATTGCATTTTTACTTTTTCAATAGTAAAAAAGTAAAACATGCTGAAAATGCTGCTGTTGAATTTTCGTTTTTGATAGGACACCGAAGAACAAAAGTTATAAAGCCGAATCAAACAAGTTTCTTTTTATAAACAAGCCTAGCTACATCATTTGTCAAAATATATAATGACAATACGGCTTAAGAGTAAAGTTGGCTGTAAAAAGATACAATAAAATCCTCTGGTGAAAAAAATACAAAATTACTTTTCGAACAACCTCTTATATTTGTTCAAATATATACATTTAAAGTTCTCTGAAACTAATAAAACTGAAATTTTAACAATATTTCTGATAGAATAAATTTGACAAGAAAATCCATAAAATGCAGAGTGAACAATCTGCACGTAATTTCAATTTTTTTGCCAAAAGTTCAAATATTGAAATTGAAAGTCTGATTAAATTTTGATTGATCTTTTACTAACGACGCACTTCGGAGAACTCAAAAAATATACATAATATCCCAGAAATAACCGACCATTTCAAAAAATTAATTTTAAAAAAATCCGAAAGGTGAAAGAAACGCACGGTTTGCTGTATTCTGCTTTAGTAACCAGGTAATTTATACTCACCAAGTCTCAAAATTAGTTACAAAGTTTGTCCACAGATGGCGCTTCTGCTTAAAGCATAAAAATTGTTTTGATGTCCGTTCCATTAGCATTCTGCCGTGTGTTTCGAGAAAGGTTTACTGGGGTAGGAACAGATCTGACGAAACTGACCCCCCCCCCCCCATTTTTTTATAGTTTTTCCCAGTTCGAAAGCCACTAGTTAACAAACTTTGAAGCTAATTTTGAAACTTGGTGATAACAAATTACCTGGTTAAAGTTGATTTTTCAAACCATCGGACATATTTGGGATTTCTGGTAGATTAAATTACGATACTTTAAATTAAATGATATTTATATACATAAATTTTTGAGTGATTAAAATGCAAAATATACTTTTTGGATTTATACAACGTGACTTAAATTAGTTTAAAAAGAAACAAATTAATTGTATTTACTTCTTTTGATACTTACTAGGATAAAATCTGTTAGGCACACAAGATGATTATTATATTTACACACCACACTATTTTATGCGATATCAGTAAGTTTATAAAAATAGATGGAATATAATATATCAAATATGAGATAATAATCAAACTGATAAAATGATTTGAATATATTATCTAGAGATTCTAGAGCAGTATTTAATTCAACACTTAATTTGATTTATCAGAGTTCTTTTAAATTAGCACAAAAATGAAGAAACTAAGTTATGTTTATTTATGAATATTTACGTTCCAATCGTTAATTGAAAAAAACCTTGGAAGTAAATTTAACACGATAATTGTTAAGCAAATGCAATGAGATGGGAAACACGGGATTTGTATAAAAAAAATAAATACCCTCTCTTTTTAAAAATGTGTCTCCATAAATACATTGCTCAAAAAATTAGGGGAGAACATGGATTTAACAAAATTATGCAAGTATTTCTTCTGATAACTAACGTAAAATAAAACATCCATAGTCTAAAATGTAGCAGAAAACAGAAGAAAACTTAATATGAAAATCAACACACAGGGGGGGGGGACGGAAATAAGTGTGGAAATCGTGATTTCGTAGAAGCCGGTTTTCCGTTGGTCTCGGGGAGGGGGGGGGGGGTAAACTCAACTTTTCGGCTGTTCTTTTGAGAAAAAGGGACTAGAAAATGTCATTTCAATTCACCAATTATTTTTACCATATCTATTTTGTCCAAAACACTTTATTGTGTATATAATATGGCCATGTTGTTCAATTTGTCTTTTCTCCCATAGTACTTCTTAAATTATTTTTAACACGTTTTAAAACTAAAAAAGATCATTCACCTGATGCATTCGATATAGGTATTGTTAAAAATATTTCCAAAAGTTTTTCTACATTAGGATTTATCTTGCATGTCGATAAATTTCTAGTAGGGGTTTCATTGTATCTTTGTTTTCTTTTCATTTTTTGTTCCAAGGTGGCATGGTTGGTTTGTCGCTGGCCTTTGCACTCATCAAGCTTGGGCCCCTGGCGGCCACCAGGTCCGACACCCGCTTAATCCGCCACTGCATTCAGTGATACCATAGCTTTCGCTTACTGCCTGGGACGTGAAGATTGCACTACTTGAAAAGTAGAACAGTATTCCCCAAAGTCTCAACCCATAACCTCACCACATCCTTGCCGAACAAATGTGCGGCAGTCTTAGCAGTTCAGAGGGACCACACATCATATTAAACAATTCGAAACAATAATTTTTTTGTCGTGTACATGTAGCCAAATTTTTAGTCTGAATCATCATTTCATATTATACCATTCCAAAGAATTAAAGTTCCCATACAATTGTTTTTCGCTTCTTTTTTCTGCATTGAGCTTTGTATCACAATGGTAATTTGCCTCAAAGGTATGCAAACGAGATCCGTGTGTGTGTTGTACCTTAAGCAGCAACCATTGGTGATTCCTTTCTTTTAATGCAGAATAATGCCAGAAACTATACAGCTTGTCTTGTGGAGAACGTTCTTGAAGTTAAAACACAATACAGTTTTAAATTCTCAAAATAAAATATAGTGATATAATAAGACTCATCGGCTTAAGAAAACTGTATATAAAAAAAATATTAAAAACCTTACTTAAGAGCTTACAGTTTTGCTATACAGTTTGATTTCTCTTTGGCAAATTCACCAATTATTTTTACCATATCTATTTTGTCCAAAACACTTTATTGTGTATATAATATGGCCATGTTGTTCAATTTGTCTTTTCTCCCATAGTACTTCTTAAATTATTTTTAACACGTTTTAAAACTAAAAAAGATCATTCACCTGATGCATTCGATATAGGTATTGTTAAAAATATTTCCAAAAGTTTTCTACATTAGATTTCTCTTGCATGTCGATAAATTTCTAGTAGGGGTTTCATTGTATCTTTGTTTTCTTTTCATTTTTTGTTCCAAGGTGGCATGGTTGGTTTGTCGCTGGCCTTTGCACTCATCAAGCTTGGGGCCCCTGGCGGCCACCAGGTCCGACACCCGCTTAATCCGCCACTGCATTCAGTGATACCATAGCTTTCGCTTACTGCCTGGGACGTGAAGATTGCACTACTTGAAAAGTAGAACAGTATTCCCCAAAGTCTCAACCCATAACCTCACCACATCCTTGCTGAACAAATGTGCGGCAGTCTTAGCAGTTCAGAGGGACCACACATCATATTAAACAATTCGAAACAATAATTTTTTTTGTCGTGTACATGTAGCCAAATTTTTAGTCTGAATCATCATTTCATATTATACCATTCCAAAGAATTAAAGTTCCCATACAATTGTTTTTCGCTTCTTTTTTCTGCATTGAGCTTTGTTACACATGTATGCTCCATTTTATGCCCAAGCATGGTTTTCGTGTAACGGTTTCTTCACTTTCTTAATTGCTCCCCTAGTTTTTTTTAGCAGTAAATTTTTTTAAAATTCCATAAATAACAATAATTACTTTAAAAAGTCAAGTTACAAAAGTCAAAGTATTTTAATTTAAATACACAAAAACGAAATGTAAAAGTTCTAAGCCTCAAAAATTTAGGAACCCAAAACAGTTCAAAAAAATTAATGATAAAGAAGTGTGAGTAGCTCTCCCCGGTTTTTGGTAGTATTCACAAAGTTAAATACATCCATACGACTAGTCTTAAGCAGAATCAAGAATTGAACACGCAGCTCGAATGAAGTATATTCGCTTATCATGTTTACTCGTCTACCGCGACCTTCATACAGCTCTTATGGACTTGATTGATTACTAACGTCGAACTTTAAAGCTACACGAGAGCTATTGGAAACGGACCTCCTCGTTATTTTGAATCTCTGTTGAGTGAGGAGGTAGCTTTGTTTTGGACAGAGTCAACGTTTTCGGGTTCTGATTTCTGTCCAACACAAAGCTCTGCTAATTACAACGAACACATCTCACAACTTTTAACCATGTTCAGACGAAATGGTCGATACTCAATCAAATCCACACTCCTAATATCCAAGCCACACCCAAAATATTAGCTTAGAAATGTTGATATTTCACAAGAAAAACTCGGCTATAATTATTGTATTTTTAAATGTTTCAAAACAATAAAAATACAGATAGAATTTGACGCTCAATTTCAACGAACTTTGACAATCATGATGCATAGATAATTTCTTAAAACTGACACTATTCAGAGCCATTTGTTGCTCGATCCAACAACCGCAATGACACCAAACTTGGTATGCAGACTAATGAGGACATAGGAAATAACATTTGGGGTGGGGGATTAGTTCTATTAATTACCGATTATTTCTATTAATTACGAATTAGTTCTATTAATAACCGATAGAGTATTTATGACACTGTGCAGTATAAAAAAGGTTTTAAAAAGAAAAAATAGTAACACATACAAAATAATAATGTAATATTAAGTTTTTTTTTCACTACATTCACTTCTCCGGCGAGGAATTCGGCCACATTCAATTCAACATCCTTTCTTAGATACAACACCGTAAAATCTCTGCAAATTTCCAATGGGCAATTATCACAAGGAATATTCTACGTTGTCTGTGATATTTTTACGAAAAAAGATTGCAATACCTGTCGGTTCTTGCTTACATCTGAAACCCCTTGTTTTCCCGCCAACCCGGCGAGGTGTGTGGGAGAAACTGAATGATCGACATACATGATTTCAATCTAATTAATTTATTGTTACCAAAATATCAATCAGACACAATTACAATCTAATTAAGATAGGCGATCAAATAGTAGAGCATGGAGGTGAGATTCACTAACACGGGAATAATACTACGAATCCTCTCTACTTCTCACACTAATAAGCTAACTTCTGATTAAACAAGCTCACAATACCTGTACTTTTTATGCAGCGGATACTACACTTGAATCTTGCAGGAGATCTTTATCGGGATTTGATGAATATAGTCGGATCCACTCTCCTTAATCCGTTTTCCTGTACAACTCCAATATCTCTTAATAATTCCACTATTCTTCAATCTTCAACTAACAAACTAACTCGCAAACTCTTTGCTAACTCCAACTTGCCAACTCTCAGACTCGCAAAAACAGAATTTATATTGTATACTTCATTTACATAATCACGCTTTCTTGGTCGGCGAAGGTTGGTTGAACAAAAATATTTTTCCCCAGAAGAGTCCCAAAGGTATTAATATTAGTCGCGGATAGAACCGTCACAAGGTTCCCTGTGATCCATCGATGATTACAGTTGAAACATCGATATTATCACTTCTTTTGACACAATTTTACATCCTCTGCCTGAGCGAAGAGTCGGGGGCTCAGTGTTTCTTCAAACTTCTTATTCATTCCTTTCAAAGCATTAAGTGACAAAGCCCCTTTATGTGGCTTCAGTCGGGTTCTAAGCTCAAGATGAACTGTGAATGATTTAGGTAATACAACTTTACCAATAATGCATGTTCAATTACTGGGAGTCGTATATTCACTTGAGGTGGCTCACTTCACCTGAGAATACTATTCTTCGGAGCTGTCTACACGTGTTTTTAGCCCAAATTACTGGAGTGGTTGTTGCATATGAAATCATAAATGTGGGTTTCGCTTTCATACCCATGTTTTATGCTGATTCTCAGTTTAATAAGCTACAACAGCGCCATGAATACTCCTATTGGCGATTTTGGAATTAATTTTTTTTCATGGAATCTAATTTTTTATTCCATCATTAGTCTGCATACCAAGTTTGGTGTCATTGAGATTATTAAATCGAGCTACTGTTTGCTTTGAATAGAACCAGTTTTAAGAAAATCACCCTGTTGTTACCCCCCAGGATTTATTTTCGTTGATGTGACTTAATTGTCCCTTTCTCTCTGTGGGATAATAGCCTTTGTTCCCTAATATCACAAAAATCAACCAATCATTCAATTCTCTTTGTGTCTAACATAATGTACTTTAAGAAGCAGTCGTATCCTTATTAGTTAAATAAGGGATTTATAATCGATAGGTACGGGTTCAGAGCGAGTAATTTTAAAGGATATCATGTAGCAGGGCTTACGCTCAAAACCTTTCTTTGACGTAGTATAGATGTGGAGACTGATGTGCCAATAGTCCGCGTGTTGCTGCGCAGTTAATAAAACAATCAATCATCAATCAAGCCAAGTCAGATGTTTTACTTAACGGTGGCTCGAAATCATGGCGTTAATAAATAAATGAGTCATCTATTAATGATGGATGTCTGTGTACTTGGACTTTAGAAGGTAAGAGAATTTTAATCATTAACTGTGCCAAAGAATGTGTCTGTTTATAGACTAGAGAATTTATTTGTGAAGATATAGTTTTATTTTTCTTCGGGAGTCTGTAAGAAGTAATTTCTCGTTCTTCTTGTTTCTGATATGTGCAATGATTCCATTTATGTTGAAAGAGATGTTGTAATCATGTCAAAAACTTCTTTATAGGCAAACAATAAGCTTTTATTTACACACTTTAGACATTAGGAGGGAGAATAGTGCGATCTGTTCTAAGTATCAAAAGAAATAGAATTATCCCTGTCTACAATCAAGGTAGGGAAAACAGGGACAATATAATAAGAGTGCTATAATCATGTAAAGGGAAGTCGCTGTGATTTTGTAAACAACATAGATGGACTTAGCGAAATATTTGGGTGCCATATTTCTTTGTATCAGGTTTTATTTGCGGCCTTCTACTAATCCTAAAGAGTAAGGATTGAAATACCGGGATACCGATATTTTGGGCCATTCATACAGTTTCAAAATACCGGCATTCACAAGTCTAAATACCGGTTTTTCGGTATTTACGAGAATTTTTTAAAATTGTTTTTCATATCTTCAGGGATCGCCAGCATAGCAAAATATTATACGTCTTTGTGTTTATGTTATAGTGTTAATTATTGCACCATGATCAAAATATATTATAAATGAAAGAATTTAACGTCCATTTCAGAAGGTGAAGATATTTACTCCGCTCATTCCGTTGTTCTTATTTTTATTTTTCGTAGCTGGTTCTACAGTTATAAGGCAACATTAAATCCATCAACTGATTTTTTCATTGTCAGATACAACGGGATGAAAGACTATTAATCTGAATTTAAAAATATAGACATAAATTATTTCTCTGAGAAAAAGAACTAAATACACTACTCCTAGCTAAGTTCTCGTTAAAAGAGGAATAACATATTCAAACTCACCTGTCTTCCTTCTTCCATCAACACCTGTTACTAAAATGTTTCCCTAAAGGGCGAAATTAATTAGACTGTGAATACAGAGTTGCATCGTACAATCAAGAGAAGTTATAAAATATCTGTGTGTGAATCGTCCAAGGTCAAAGCTCTCCTATTATTGCTCAGAGTGATGCTGCACCTGCACGGGATTCATAGTTTGATATTTGTATCTGAGAAACCAAGGTTATACTCTTGTTAAGAAAATGCTTAAAATATTTCGATATTTTCTAAATTGGTGAGTTTGTTATTCACATAGTGTCATACTTTCGGGTTCTAAATGTGTTTCTCAGATTCATTATATATATATATATTTCAAAAATATACTAAAAATAGTTATATACCTAAGATAACTATCGTCATAATAGAAAAGATTTAGCCACAGAAATACTAAAAGCAAACTCCCAGCCTTAGGAACTAGGAATGCAGGTTTAAACAAAGTTTTCTGGCTAGCCAACCTTCACCTGAATTTGCCAGTATTCTGGGCCATAGGGAAAGCAATAAATTTCTAGAGAAGTTTAACTATATTATAGATAAAACCATAATCTATTAATGTAATACTATAATGTTATAGCCTTTAATAATTACTAAAATATTTAAAATCAAAGCCAAACTAATAGACTTACCATGTGAATACATATTCGCTATTCAGAACAAATCGGTACAATTATCGAAGATGATGATGACACTAATGCCCATAGTAAAAAGGAACTGCCTCTTGAGCAAAAAAATTAGAATTGGCGATAACTAAAAAAATTGAAGCAAACCAAAATACAGTACAGAAATCAGCTATATTCAAAATCATCCGACGAAAAATCGATTGATTTGAAAACGAGGGATTTAGAGGTAAATACTTGGAAAAAGTATATTGCGCATTGCTAAGAGTACCACCAACTAGCGTAGGTGCCGAAAGAGCGTTTTCGGCAGCTGGTAATTTTTGCACAAAATTATGACCCAGGTTTAATGACAGTAGAATTTATGCATTATATTTTTTACAAACACTTATCAAAAATTTGTAATAGTACCAAAGACTGAATAGTGATATTTGCACTTTTTTGTGATAATAAGGCGCTCCTTTATTTATTTATTTATTTTTTTAGATTCTTTATGTTCTGTTATAATTTATAAGTTACAAATTATTTCTTGTGATATTTACACTCTTTAATAAAACTGGCAAGTAAAACAAAGAAGCACCTGTGTTTTCTGTCTTTTTTTAAAAAATTTCTAATACCGGTATTAAGTTCTAAGAAATATCGAATACCGGTATTGAACTTTTGGTCCGATATTGCAATCCCTACTAAAGAGGTAATACTTTTCAAATATTGTTTGATTGAAGAACATCTTTCTCTAAATAAATCGTTTTTTTTTTTTTTTTTTTTTGCAAAATAGAGAGAGAGAGTAAAAGAGAAGTAGAGCAGTTGTTTGATTAAAGTAAAGTTTACATTTTGAATCATCAGTGTGTTCCCGAAAAAGGAAATAAACATCTCGTGGTGGAATTCAAGAAATTCAGCAGAGTATCTGCGTTTAATGATAAGAGTGCTATTTCTTCATTCTAAGTATTTAGAGTAGATTATAACTTTGCTCTGCATTGGGTTAATTTGATAGTAATTGAGGTTACGAAATAAAAGGGTTGCTCATTTAATGAGGGCTGTACCTTTTATAAACTCTCACACCAACACGGGCGAAAATACTCTACAATAATACAGGAAAGTACTTGTGTAAACTATTTAGTTTCTTTTCCCTATGAATGAGAAATAACTTAAAACAGTGTGTTTAATGTTTTTAGCGTGGGATATAAAATAAGACTAGCGTTTTTTTCGACAAATGATATTTGTAATTAAGGTACTAGGAAAAATTTAATTTAGTGTTAATTTAAGAGCAATTTAAATTAATATTAAGCTATTAAATATGTATAAAAATTCAAAATTCACTAAAGGACTCTCAATAGGATATAAGATATTGTTCAATATGAATGCTAAGGAAGAGAGAGAGAGAGAGATCTCTCTCTCTCACACACACAACGTGTATATAAAATGAATGCAGCTATATTTAAGCAATAAATTTTAAGTAATATCGTTAGATATAGGCAGATTTATTATAACTAATTTCCTGCTTTAAAACTTTTTCTAGTTTAAATGCAACTTTTATAAAATTGAGCATTTGCTTATATTTCTTGAATAATGATGTAAAGAAAGACAAATGCTTAATATTTCTCTTATAAAGTTGATTGCTGATTGTTTTTACTGCATTAATGTTGTGGGGGAGGGGTCCTAACTGGGACCCCTCTCCCTCTGTTCAGCGCGTCTCTAGGTGTGGGGGGAAACGAAACATCACCAACAAACGCCATAATAACAAATAGATTTATTCAAGCTCTGAACAAACACTTAAACAATCACAAGTTTAATTATAAGAAGAATCCTAGGAGTGATATCTAAAGTGTCGATTAATACTAATATTCAATCCTAAGTAAACCCGACTACCAGAAATAGATAAGGAGGACAATCACTAATGAACCTCTGGCCGATACTGAATCTACTATCTTAAATCTTCAATCTAATAATTTAATCTCTGAAATTACCTTTTAAACGTGCGCTAAGTTTGTGAAGTAAATTCTCCAGTGTTCACACTTGCTTCACGGCTCCTTCTCACTTTATATCTACAAAACCTATATAGACATTATATAGTCGAACTAATTAACATATATCTATCTCGTGTTTTTCTTGAAAGGCTGTGAATTTGTATAAATGCTAGCCCCAAAGTTTCCCCAAGAGGATTAGTGAAAATATCTCGCGAATAGCCCCGTCACAATGTAAACGTATACGAAATTATAAACTTTTTTGAAAATGTATCTATTCAAATATAACAGTGATTTATATCAGTATTAAATAATATATGCAGGAAAAAAACAACATAAAGAAGCTGAAATATCTGTATAGTTTTTCTTCTTTATGCATGTGCTCTCTTATTCCAAGCTGTATTTATTTCTTCTCTGTACCCATGCTAGTTTCAAGTTTCTTCTTTTTTTTTATCTGATCGGAAAGAGTTTTGTAACCTCCACACACTTTAGAGTCAATAGGTTCTAAAAGTATCCCTACTTTTACGACATTCACACAATCCTTCTTTCTTTTCTAAGAGAATGCATCTGTTCTAGTGTTCTTGTACAAAACTAGAAGCTTTCCTCTATGATTCGATTCTCCGATTCAGATGCAATATCTATCGGATTGCGTACTATCTTGGATATCGAATTGCGGACGATATGGAGTCAGATCTAAAGAAGAGTAAGTCGATATATTTTTTGAATAAGTCGTTCTATTGGAGCATCTAAATGTTCACTTCTCCTGTCTGGGGATCTTCCCTGTTCCCCTATATTTTACTTTGGGATAAAGATGAAAGAAAAGTATGGGGAAATGAGAGAGAAAGAATTTGTCCTTTTATTCACGTGTCAGTTGTCCTTTTCGAATTCTAACGTTGGATGATGTCAGACGAAAATATTAGAACATGTATTGATTGCTATAAAATATAATAACTTAATGGATATTTATAAACACAAATTTTAGAAATAGTGGATAAATCAGCCATGTAGTAATATATGAAAAAAAAATACAAAAAGTGGCTATAATAGAGAAAACTTTCAAGATGATTATTATGCTGGAGATTCAAAATTATTTAAGTAAAATGTGTTTTAATTCTATCTATTTCAGTCTATTAGAATTTCTGTTAGAAAATTCATAAGAAGAGGAGAAATTATAAAAATTTCTTCCACAGTGAGAATTTTAAATTAATTTTTATTAAAATTATGACGAGTATTTTTATTAAATTAAGTATCGAGAGAGAAGATTAAGAATCTATTCAAATTTTTGTTGTGACATTTAAAGAATTCCCTTTAAATATTGAAGTCTAATTAATTTTTAAGATTGTTTTCTAACTTAGAAATGACCTGTTAATCTCATTGTGACGTATCAAAGGACACAATATGTATGAATTTTTTTAGTATTTCTTGTAAAGCAATTGCTTTATTTTTGAGAATAGATGCCTAGTAAATAATTTAATTTTCCATTGTCTTTCCTATCGATGTGAATCAGTTTATTATACTCGAAGAATTTTTGCTGTAACTCAAAATTTATAGTCAACTTATAATAATTTAATATTTTATAATCAACTTATGCTGATTGACTGCTTTTAATGTAGTCTCAAATAAAATGGAGCTTTTAAACATATAGTTTGTTGTAAATCTAGTTTAAAAAACATAGTCTCTCAGAAATTTTTTCTCTCCCAAATAAACTGCTGTTTGTAAAAAATGCAACACCATGAAGGAATCATCAGAATTAAATGAAATTTAATGCACAAACGACTTGTTTTAGTACAAATAAATGACGAAATTTTCAAAGCAAAAATCAATATTGAGTGTCTGAAATCAGTATTTGGTGTAGCCACCATGCCCTGCAATAAGTGCTGCTATACGACGTGGCATGGAGTCAAACAGATTTTGAATGTCTGCTTGTGGAAGAGAATTCCATATTGCTTGTGTGTGCAGCTAAAGTTCGTTCTTTAAAGCTGTAGAATGCGGATCACGAGCGAGACGCCGACCAACCAAACCCCACGCGTGCTCAATAGCCGACACATTCAACGAATAAGCAGGCCCAGGAAGAAGTTGCATGTGTTGGGCTGAACAGAAGTCTCGAACAGTCTTTGCAACATGTGGCTGTGCATTATCTTGCTGAAAGATAGCTCCAGGGATGCCTTGAAGGAAGAGAACCACTTCCGGCTGTAGCACTTCACGGACGTACCTGTTGCTATTGGGATTACCCACAATTCGTAGCAAATTGGATCGTCCATGATACGAAATCGCACCCCAAATCATAACTCCAGGTGTTAGGCCACTATGTCGTTTCATAACGCACTATGGAAGGCAGCGCTTACCGGCATAGCGTCTAACACGAATGTGACCATCATGAGCCCACAAACTGAAGCGTGGTTCATCTGAAAAGACAAATTGGTGCCAATCAGCTTGCCAGGCTCTGTGCTCATGAGCCCATTACAGGCGCAGCCATCGATGGTTTGCCGTGAGGGGATTCTGTATAAAGGCACCCTTGCACGCAATCCACACTGTAGCAGACGTCGACGAATTGACGAAGCCGGTATTAGTAAACCTGTAGCAGTAGACCAACGTGCTGCCAACTTCCTGGAGGAAGCTGTACGGTCATTCACCGCCATACGGAGCAGGTGTCGATCGTCTCGCACTGATGTCACCTACCGTTGTCCACTGCCAGTTTTCCGAATTGTTCGGTGCTCGTGGGTCCACTGCTTCTAAACTCATATCACTGTGGAACTGTTCCGCTGCACACGAGCTCCTATTGCGCGATAAGAAAATTCTCCTTCTCGAAGGACGATAATCCTCCCCCTTTCAAACTCCGTAAGTTGTTGGAATTTCTCCCTATTTCGTAGTGGAGGCATACTTAGGTCTCACTAAACGTTCGCCACTAACAAATAATCATTAACTGTTTTCAACGTCCCGCTACAGCCCTCTATTTATACGCTTTCAGCATCAATTCAGAGGATGCTGTGCGTGCCACGCATGTGCGGTGGCTCTGAAACTTTACTGTTTTGCGTAACATCCTATAATTGATATTTGCTGCAAAGTTCATTCAATTCTGATGATTCCTTAATGGTGTTGCATTTTTTACAAACAGCAGTGTAGAATAGAATCATCAAGACACTTCTAAAAATAATTTTTCTTTACCAATTTCAGTTTTTTTCAGATTTTTGGTATTAAAATTGGCTTAAATTTCAAATTTTTTAAGATTCTGCAAATTTTTTTTATATATTCTGGGATTTTAGACATAAATCTTTTAATATTAAACGATTATCTGCAATATTTGACAATATAACATTTTATACTTAACGTTTTTCAGATATGTTAATATCGATTGATACATAATCTTTTAAAATTTGAAAAATGCAGAATAAATAAAAATTAATGTTATTATAAGAATATAACTTACTAGATTCAGTTTAAAAGGAAAACAATGGGAATCATAATTACAATTTTTTTTAGATAATTGGATTCATTTAGAAAAAGTTCCTTAAAATCTAGAATCTACAAAAATAGTTCTGAAAATATTCCAAAAAGGAGTTGCAACTCCAATTTTTTCAGAGTTAAGGGATCATATATTAGTTCAAAATTAGCGAATGTGTATGAAATTTGGTGCATAGGTTATTTAATTTTGTCAAAAACATTTGAAATCTGTCTTGAAGAAAAATTCTTTTTAAAATCTAATTAATTAGATAAGATTCAACCCATTAATATACTGAGTTTTTATTCCTTTTGAACCATTATCATTGATATGAATTTTTTCCATTTGAGATTAAAATTGCGGAAGTCATTAGTGTGTTTAATTATTTCCTGATTGTACCACTTACCGATGTTACAATATAATTTTTTTTAAACAAAATTGTTAAAAAAAATAGCCAAAGATTCAGTGTAAATTCCCTCCTACCCTTTGTAAAAGATAGGTCAATAATATAGTTTTAAAAAACTAAAAAACACGCTTTATAGTTAGTTGAACTATAAAGTAAAAAAAAAAAATTCTTAATATAAGAATAAAAGGATTAAGAGAGAAAATTAATGTCATTGTGGTAAAAGCGTGGGGTGCTCGATATCAATTGTTATAATTTCTTACTAGTTCTATTCCGAAGTGCAGAGTTAGTGTAAAAATGTAGTAAGAAGCACTCCACACTTTTACCATAACGACATTAATTTTCTAATTAATCATTTTATTCTTATATTAGGAATTGTCTTTTACTTTAAAGTTGGATAAACTATAAAAGTATGTGTTTTAGTTTTTTTAAACCATAATTTAATTTTCATTTTTTAGTTCAATCCACGGAAAAAAGAGTGCTCTTTTAGTTTTTAAATTATTTTTTTTCCAGAAAAATTGGGCCATTGTTGATATTATGGGAAGAAATTGTTGACGGGAGCGTTTTCGCTTTAGGATTGTAACATAATCTTTTAATCGTCAAATCTGGAATTGGGATCTGGAATCAGTCGCTAAATCTGGAAATGGGATTTAGAATTAGTCGCCAAATCTGAAAATGGGAAATCGTTAATCCTGATGATCCTGATCAGGCCAATGGAACAGAATTATTTAATTATTGTATTGTAATCGGCCCTTGAGAAGTGTGCAAAATTTCGAATTAATCTGGCCTTTTAAAGTGGGTAAAAATCGAGATCAAAGATTCCGTTACATACAAGTGAAGCTTATAAAAGCGTGTTAAAAAAAGCATTTTACCATTTTTATTCGAATCTAAGCCACACCCTTAATTCTCAACAATTTTTTGTGAAAATTAAAAGATGGTGTAAAATGGGTTTATCGATATCCAATTTTAAGAAATTAAAATAAATTTAAAATGAGAACTTTAATGCGAAGTGAATAATTAGTTGTTTTACCCGCCTTAAAAACTTTTAAATTTATGCATAACCTGTAACTGATCTAATTGCCCAATCCAACGAATATTTTTTTTTCTTCGTTTCTAAACCGCACCCGATTTTCAGAAGGGTTAACATTGGGGAAAAAAGGCGCGGCTTATATTCGAGTAAATACGGTAATTTTAATTTATAGTCATAGCAAATTTTAAATGTTTTCACCTCAAATGTAAAGTTTCAGAATACAACAGTAGAAAGGAAAAAAAATGAATAACACGTTTTAGAAGCACTAAATTTTTAGTGATCAGGTTTCAGAGCCACTAGAGAAGGGAATCGATATTTATGACTTGTTACAGTTGATAACTGGCCAACATTTCCTTGTCATCGAATTAGATTTAGTAAAAGGAGGAGGGAACTTCCACTAGCTCGCAATTGATAGCACAATACGCCAGCGAGGGTCTATTCTTGCTGAAAATATTTACCTGGAAATGCCTACCTCTGTACTTTAACACATCATGAATGATTTTTATACCAATGGTTTTTCCATTTCCAACATGAAAAGGCATTTTAAATCAATGCCATCTGTGAAAGTGCGAAAGAAGGCGAAGGCTGTCTTTCCGTTCCCAATTACGTAGCGTCACCCACAGCTTCAAATGGGAGTTGGAAATCCATTAAAAGGCAAGGAAATGGCTGGAGTGCGCCCTTAGCACTAAGGGTGTGGGTCTTCCGGTACGTTTCCGGAGAAAGTGGCCGAGAAACGGGAGAAGTCGCCAGCAAATGATACTGGAGGCGGAAGCTGTAATTCATTGGTCTCCAGTCACTCGATCTCCCGGTGTCACGTAAGGTGTCCACTGCCGTTTGTCACCTGTTCCGGCTCCTAGACGGTTACATTTGGAACTGAATTCATTTTTGAGGCACGTGACATTATCACGCACAGGTGAACTTGAATGCGTTTCGTGAGGGGTGTTTCAATTCGAAATTGCTTTGTGAATGAGTATTTTTGGGGCGAACTTTGTTTTAGCTTATTAAGGACTGGAACTGTTACAGAGTTTGCTCTAAGTTTGAATAAGCCCTTTCGTAAAAGGGCACACTTTATTTCAAAGGTGAGCAGTACTTGAAAAATTTCAATTAAGCCATAATAATGTTTCTCCTAGGAAATAACAAAGAGTGCTTAAAAACGAGAAAAAATACTTAAATAATTCTGCAATTAACGTTTACCTTGTAAGCCAGTGTTTCTCAAACTGTGCCACGCGCCCCCCTAGAGGGGCGTGATAATCTTGGAAAGGGGCGCGAGCATATTGAAAAATTGAAAATAAAAGGTTTAAAAATTTACAAATTTACTGAAAGGAAGCAAAACAAAATACATTGTGTCCTAGTAAAAATAAAAAATACACATTTATACTGATATAATATACTTATAAATGCATCAGAGCTGCACAATGTATTTTATAATTAATTTATCAATACTAAGTTAGGAACACAAGATTAGTAATTATTAATGACTCCCATGGGCTTTTCATATACAAAATTATATAAAAAATTTAATACTTATCTTGATAATTTGTACAGTTTATAATTAAAAACGTATTGTAGCTTTACGTCATAGTATATTATTATTGAATTCAATACATTGTTATTGTATGGAGTGGGCCGTGATGAAAATTATGACTGAAAATTGGGTCGCACATATTTATATAAAGTTTGAGAAGAAGTACTGTTGTAAGCAAACAAACAAACATAAAAGTGCGTAGAATGATAATTAAAGATCCGAAAAATTGCCCTCCACAAAACCTGTCTATTATGAAGACTTTTATTAACAAGAAAATCAGTTATTAGAGAATTTAGAAAAAGAGAACTAGAAAAAGAGAATTTTTAAAGCAGCGTAGAGTGGAAAAGAAATGGTTAAATTCATTATATTCAAGAAAAACTGTTAAAAATAGGTAATGGTCTTATCGAGACAGAATAATCAGTACTTTTAACAGAGTGAATATCTGCACAAACAAAAATTAATTCTTCTTTATGAAAGAAACTTTGACGATAGCAAAAAATGCTAAGAGTTTCCTCTCTTCCCAAAGACGAGTAAAATATCATTTATCGAAACAAGAACTAAGTTTTAAATTTTCAATGAAAAAAAAATATGGAGGTAAAAAAGTTTTTAAACGTTTTTCTTTTATTCACAAAATTTCTTGTCACAACTTTTTTTTATAACAATATTCACTGCTTCAAAAATTTAACTAAATTAATAATATTTCTTTCTTCCGTTTCAAGTAGGGTTTGCAGCCCCGGGATCCCGGGATTTAATTTTTGTCTGAATTATATTTTGAAATTTTTTTAAAGTATTGTGAATCTGGTATTAATGTATCTTATTTACTTTTTTCCTACTGTATACGTTTAATGTCAGTTTTTGTACGTGTTGATCCTTGAAGGGTTCGAGGCGGGTGTGTATGTTATATCAGGAAATTTGAGATGTTTTCTCTTCATAAAATTCCCAATTAATTTAATTTTTAATAAAAAGACAAACCCCTTCGTTAAAGTGTTATTGATAGTACACATAGTCTATTGTAAAAATTTTATTCATAAGAAATGAGAAAAAGGTACATAAATTTGCGCAATTTAACATGGGCTCCTATGGACGTGCCAGAACCCCTTAATTTAGTTTAAAAAAGTCATATCTAAAGAAGTTTGCTAGATATATTTAATTCCCTCCAATAAAATGTGTAAACATGTTAAAAGTCTGTTCACTGAAAATTTGAGTATTATATGATAAGTAGTTTTTGAGAAAAAGGTACATAAAAAAAAATATTACATTTTGAAAAAACAGGCATTAAAGAAAAAAATTATAATTTTTTGAACATTTACTTTGTTTAGTACTTCCCAGAAGCATATAAAGCCTTTTTTTAACTCTTTGCTTAGACAAAGGACTTTTCTAATTTTCTTTTTTTCATTGTTTTTAACAATTTTGCCTTTTTTAGGTATCTTAAGATGCTTTCGTTGGGCTACACGAATCCTACGTGTATCTAGTTTTTTGAAGCATAACACACAGTTATAACTTGGTTCAATATCACAATGTTTTAAGATTATTAATTTTGCTACATGACTCGTACTGAACGGTGCAATAGCCATATTTACACCTAATTTTAGAGTTTTAACCCCCACAGATGTAAATCTTGGAATAACTGACCGTATGGTGTTATAAACTGACTCATTTGGGTTCTGAGTCTTTCCATGTAAACATTTTCTTAATAATATAGGATCACCTAAATCTCTAAATATTGGCTTAATTTAATTCATTACGGCGTATGTGTTTATGATCATAGTGCCTTTCGTTACATTCAGCATCTGTCTTTTGAAATTTGCACCGGGCATTTATAATCGCAGGATACAGTCCATGTTCAGGGCTCTCGTTTGAAGACAGAAGACGAAAATAAACAGCCCAAACAGCAGTTTTCGTGCTGTGTAGATCATTGGTAATATTTCTAATAGCTATACCATAATATCTTTGAATTTTTGATATTAAAATCTCGGAGAGTCGGTTACGACCTCTTAGGCTTTTTTCTCTGTTTCGCTTTTAAGATCCAAAAGACGTGTACCGATACATTTTTCTATGAGCCCAATACACTCTGTTTTTTCCATTTGAACATCATATGGACTCGCGCTCATCAGAAACTAATGCAAGGGGAAACACAGATACTTCTAGCAAAGCTCATTTAATGCGCGTCAAGGAGTAGCTTCATTTAAAAAAAAAAAAAAAAATTCTTCTGATTATTGCATTTCCTCATACCATATATCATTTTAAACAAAAATATTTGAACTTCTAAAAATATAAAAAAGTGAAAATCGATAATTTTTCAAAAATTCATGTGCCGGATCCCCTTAACACTTTATAAAAATATCCAATTGTATTGCTTAACTCTGGGATCAATTTGAAATCCTTCCACTTAGTGGGATATACAAGATTTTTAAAATTCACTTAGCTTCAGTTGGAGCTCCTTGATACGATCTTTGAAACCTGTTAGATCGGTCAGCTCCAAGGTCATTTACTTCCCCAATTCCTGTTGGATTCTTCGACGACTATTAATCTCATACGAGCTACCCTCCAGTCGAAGTTCCGGTTTCTTATTCTTAGATTCCACGCTTAATGATCTCAACGATTAACCATAACTTCACTTACTATAACCGTTAACTTCACAAGCTTTAAATAGTAGTTACATTTGCATCAAATCAAGTCATCTCTACGGAAAGCGTTTTTAAAACTAAAGTCACAGTTAAAGAATAGTTTCCCCAGCAGAATTAGTAGAAGAACCCCTATATAGTACACATTAGATACTTACAAGCCAAAAGTGTGTGTATCACGGTAAGATATAGACTTTACGATTTTGATTATTTATAAGTTAGATTCGTAACGCGCAAGAATCAATGTCTAAGAGTAGAAGTCTTTTGCTTCATTTTTTGTATTGAAACGCGCAGATCGTGAATGTCATGTGGTGTTGTATTTTACTCTTAAAGTATAATGTATTTACATAGACATTTGTTGTTGAATTTAATGATAATCACCCCCCCCCCTTCCTCTTTGATACTATTTTTATTTTTGAAAATTGTTTTATCTCTAATTGTAGAGCTTAAGTAAATGTTTATAATAAAAATAATTCAAAAAGTTTTTAAAATGAGTTTCTTAGCAAACAAACAAAAATATCGATATTGATTTTGGAAAGTAAAGGCTTATTTATTAGGCTTATCTTCAAATGTAATGTTACATTGATTCGATGAAAACAAGCCAAAAACAAGACTTGTTTTTTTATCTTGATCAAAATATAGTTTAAGATGTTTTTGCCATAAGGTGTTAAATAAGAAATAGTTATATATTTCTGAATTTTTTACAGAAAATTGTTCAAAACTTACTCACTTGAGGTTCAAAATCAACTACAACAGATAAATTTATTTAACTGTAGAAAAAAGGGAATAATTATACGAATATGAATTATTTTAAAGTTAAGTTATTTGTTGAAGAGTTTTTAATGTTTAATTGTGTTTAAATATTTAAAAAAATTTTTTTTCAAAAATCCTGTAGTTTTATAAAAATTTGTAAAAACGAAGTAAAAAATTGGGAATTTGAATACTGAAAAAGTATAATGATTCAAACATGCGTATATTACAAGATGCACCTTATTCATTTTTTTTTTGTGTATTTTTGTTTTATTTATAGATTTATCAATGTATATAGAACTCGCATGTTGGTTATCTAAGCCGACGTTAGATGGCGCCATGCTATCCATACGTTATCCATTGTGGTCACGGCGTTCTTGGAAAAAAGGATTCTCCAAGGCAGAACTGGACATTGCGTTGATTACGGATGCAAATAGTGGTTGTTAAAAAAATCTCTGTGTTTTTTTATGCTTAGTTCTGTGTAATTCCTGTCATGTCGCATGCTGAAAAATAAATGTTTCTTTGTTTTTAACTGAAATTATTCTTTCACAAACTGATCTAGCCGGTCAATAAATACATAGCGAACCCCCTGATGCTACATGTAAAAGGAACTGGCACAGATGTATATAATTCCTTATGAATATATTACTTATACTTTTTATATCATATCTCTTACATTGATACCGAGACAAAGTTTTTTGAAATATGTGTAATGGATGAATTGTCTGAGTATCTCTCAAAGTTGAATTTTTATTTTAGCCATAGGACTTCAGTCGCAAAAGGATTTTTAATGTGAAAGAAATATATTATAATATTAGATATTGCAATGTGCTATATATATACGAAAACTATCAAAATCGCATATACTAAAAATCTGCTTACGCCTCAGATTTATATTTTTACAAGTACATTTCCCGCCTTCGTATTAACTATATAAAGAATGAGTATAATAGATTTTTCAGTTTTTTTATACTTTACTTTAGGGAAAAAAACCATTTTATAAAATTAGCAACATAAAAGTAGAAAATATTTTCTATATAAGCAATAATGTGCTTAGAATTAAAAGGGCTTGTGAAAGGGGTCGAATGAAACTACTTAAATTTTCCTAACGCAATCGTGTATTGCATACCCCCTCCCCTAATGGAAATAGCTCGGAATCTAAGACAATAATAATAGTAAAAATAAAAATACTAAAAAACTATTTTAACTACATTAAGTGCACATGATAAAAAAATGAATGTGTTATTTTCTATTAGGAATATTAATGGAAAAGAAAAGTTTACTGACATATAAGAAGCAAAGCTTTGAATCTTTTTTACGTAATGTAATAAAACAATTTATGTTTGGTGCAAATTTTACTTGTAATTTTGAATTACGCACAGTTTCTCTTTAATTCACTGTTGGTTAGTGAGTGAGTGCTTACTAGCCTCGGAGTCTAATGAAACGAGAGGATCATTCGCGACGGACCTAGTAATTTTGAACCGCGGTTAAGGGACGGGAACGACACCTGAGCTGACACCTACTCTCCTAACTTCTACACCATACCAACGCGCGGGAGTACTTTGAGACACGACAGATTTAACGTGGGGTTCTCTATACGGTGGGGCAAATGTTCGTGAACATTGGTTCTTTAATTCAAAGACTGATTAGGCGATTGGATTGTGAAGGTACTATTCATTGTATTTAATGATGGTACTACACTCAAGAGCCAAAACATTGCGACCACCCCTACATTTTGCAATGAACTCGCCTGGATGACGTGGAAGGCACGTGATCAGGTGGAAGTGGTATTTAACTGCTGCTGGAGAGTCTGAAGAATCATTTTTTTACTTACTTCTGTGTGTGATGGGAAAGGCTGCGGATCTAAGCGACTATGATAGAGAGCAGATTGTAATGGCTCGAAGGCTCAGAACAAGTATTTCCGAAACTGCACGACTCGTGGGTTGTTCGCGATCTACAGTTCTTTGTACTTATGCAAAGTAGATGAATGACGGTGAAACCAACAGTAGACGATATGCTGTTGGACGTCCACACGCTATCAAAGAGAAAGGTCGTCGGAGACTGTCTCGCATTGTGAAGCTAAACCGGAGCCAGACAGTGGCTCAGCTGACAGCTCAATACAATGCAGGACCAAGTAGAATAGTATCGGAGCACATTGTTCAGCGGACGCTGATGGATATGGGGCTACGCAGCAAACGTCCCGCTCGTGTGCCTTTGCTGACCAAGCGCCATCGCCAACTGCGCCTGCGCTGGGCCCGGGATCACGACTGGTCCATGGATCAGTGGGAGATTGGTGCCTGGTCAGATGAATCACAATTTGTCATTCATCACGCCGATAGCCGTGTCAAGATACGCCGTCTTTCAGGCGAACAGTTGCTCCCTCAATGTACACTAAGCCATACACAGGCCGGTGGTGGAGGTATTATGCTTTGGGGGAGTGTCTGGGACACGTGGTTGTGGTAAAGCAGACCATGAATGATACAGGGTATCTGAATATCATTGCGGACCAGTTGCACCTTTACATGGCCTCTGTTTTTCCAGCTGGAAATGGAATGTCCTAACAGGACAACGCCCAGTGTCACAAGGCTAAAATTGTGTTGGAGTGGTTCCAGGAATATGATGCTGAATTCCAGTTAATGTCCTGGCAGCCTAACTCACCGGATCTCAATCCGATAGAACACATTTAGGATGCCATGGGACGGCAGCTCAGAGTTCAAAGACCATCAATTCGCAATATCTCGGATTTTCGAGACCGTTGCTTAAACATCTGGTACAATCTGTCTCCAGCCATCTACCAAGGACTTGTGGCATCCATGCCAAGGCTGGTTGAAGCTGTGTTGCGCGTCAAACGTGGACCAACTCGTTATTGACAGGTGGTCATAATGTTTTGGCTCTTGAGTGTATTTGCAAGCTGTTTCGGTAAGAAAGCTACAACAACTCTGGCGGAGGTTTACATAAAACTTAGCGAGGATGCTCAGCTGGTAGATAACGTTGGCGAAAAAAAAACAGTTATAAAAAGAATTACAGATATAACTAAGAAGAGAATTACAGACTCAAACTATACTGTTATCTCGCAGTAACAGTAACGATATAGGAAGCAGCAGCTTGTAGAATTGTTGTATAATCTTGAATTTTCTAAATTCTTTCTTCAATTCAAACTATATAGCATTCTTGCAATTATTGTAATATAGCACTTATAGAATTTAAAAAAAAAAAATTATAATCCTTAATTTTTTAGACTTTTTCTTCACTTCAATCCATATTATAAATTCATACTTATGAAGGTATAAATAGCATTTTGCTGATTTTTTTGTAATCCTGGATTTTCCATATTCATTTTTTAGTACAAACTATATTGTAATTTGAAGCTATTGTTATGATAGCTGCCATACCATCAGTATCTTTTGCTTAAATCACATCTGAAAAATAAAAAGTAAACTTTTTCACATTTTAAGTTTTTCTTTAATTTTAATATTTTTTTTTTGGACAAATTTCAAAAAGTTTTGTAAATGTGTGATAGATTATCAGATGAGGAAAAAAAATCTTCAATTTATCAAAGTAAATGCAACTAAATTTATTTTTGTTTTTATCTAAAATTCTAAGAATTTGGCTATGGTATGAGAAGACAAAGAAAATATATAAAAGGGGCAATTATAAACATTCAAGAATACCTAAACGTGGTAGGAAAAACAATTTTTTTTGTGCCATCATCATGAATTGGAATATGTAAATATCCAAGTCAAGTGTTGAAAAAGTTTTCGCATTATTTAATTTATCTAATAAACTACTAATTATGGGTAAATATTCACAGCGTCAGTTTTAACTACTGCATTTATTTTTTTCAAATCTTTGTATAATCTACACTTTTTTTTGATTTCTGATTTTTTGCACTTAAAAGCAACAGGCGCTGAATATGGACTACGTGCTTGAAAAAGCCTGAAATTTGTCATTTTAATTTCTACTTTGTCAACAGCAGAAGTTTGATAAGCTGTTAATGAGACAGAAAGATCAGAATTCATCAAAATTCTTGGAGCAATAACCTGAATACAACCTTTTTGACTCAGCAAAAATATTACCAAATTGGTTTATTGAATTTAATATTCCATGTTGTATAATCTGTGTTCCTTTTTTGCATTAACATGTAAAGACAATTGGTTTATACACCGGTGTGCAAAACTTAAGCAACAGGTGTTTTTGTTTGCCCTAATTTAAAGAGAAATAATCTAAGATACATGTACTTAAATGATCACGAAAGCATAATTGCGCAAAAATGAATACAGTGCAATAAAAAAAGGCTTTATTGTGTTTATAGTATCGTTACACAATCGTTATGTCTGTCGAAGAGCAAGAACAACAAGCAGATGTTCTTTAGTATGCGATATGCCTTCCCCGTACTCCAATGGTTGCTTCGCACCATCTCTCCATACTCAGCACCTGATTGTCCAACAGTTCTTGAGATAAGAGGGCCCATTCCTCAATCAGCATCTGTTTTAGTTGTTTCCCCGAAGGATATAATCGTGCCGCAGGGTGTCTCCCCAAAGCCTCCCACTCATGTTTTATGGGATTTAAATCAGGTTAGAACACTGAACATGGACAGTCCAATCGAGTGCTATCTTCACTTTCCAGTTGCTGCTGAACATCAACAGATAGGTGTGGCTATGCAATATCATGCATAAAAACGAAGTCTGGTCCAATAGCACTTAGGAACAGACTCACATGGGGAAGGATCATCTCCTTACAATAGCGATATCCGGTTACAGAACCTCTGTCAAAAACGTGGTGCTCAGTACGCCCGTTCAGTATAATGCGTCCCCAGATGACAATTTCAGAACCACCGTAACGGCCTCTTTCCGTGATGTTACTGAGATGAAATCGGGTCCTGATCTTTTTCCAAACCAACTGGCGTTGAGAATCGCTCGTGGCATTGAAACGACTTTCATCCTTAAAGAGGACACGGTTCCATTGAAGAGATCTCTAGTTTTTGTGCTCCTTACAGTCCTCTAAACGGTGCTGACGACGGCCAACTTTCAAAGGGAAGCAGCTTTCAGGATGGCGGGTGAATAGGCCATCTTTGGGAAGGGGGCATCCAGCCATAGTAAACCGTTACACAAGTTACCCTGTTGCTATATACAGTTGCTGAGCAATGGCGCTTGCTGACTGGTACGGAGTTCTTTTCATCTGCAGGGTGATGTATCGGTCATCCACTGCAGTGGTTTTCCTAGGGCGGCCACCGCCAACATTTCTAACAGCTGTACCTGTGTGTGTGTGAAGTTTGAAGGATTTTCAAGTGCGCGCAACGATTCTTTTGTTGATTCCTAACTCTTCAGCTACACTGGTCAAACAACACCCCTTCTCCAGCAATTCAATGATTATTTGCTTAAAATCTACGCTTCTTCTTAAATTTTGCACACCAGTGTATATATTGAAAGAAAAGCGTATGTGGGATCTTGAAATATTGTTTAATCCTGCAGTTTTAGCCCTCAATCTAAGAGTTTTACGTATTAAAGTGTGGATCTCATTTTGTCATTCACTATTTTTTTAATACTTTTGATGCGTTAATGAATTAATATATATGTGTGTAATGACGTTATAATGGCTCATTGAATGAAATTAAAATTAAGACAGAGCAATGTGAAAGTTTTCTGGGATATACTTCATAATTTCGAGCCTTTGTCAATTGAGGAGGATGACACCTGAGTGGATACATCCCACGACGGCAGGACTTCAAAAAGTCCACTTTCAATTAATATAAATCAGCCCTTAATATTCCACTTGATGATCTTAGAGGGATAGGGACTTGGACAATCGGTTTAACTTGTACATCACAGAGACCATGATTAGACCAAGATTAATCTGTTAAAATATCCATATGTTTGAGTCAAAAATAACACAGCCAAAAGAAGATCTGGAATTGTACTACACCTACAGAAATCCTGGTGCCAATAAAAAGCAATTAACATAAAGAGAAATTAACCCACTAGAATTAAAAAATAACGAAAAAACTCATTTAGAAATCTGTAAAAAATATTCATCCCACATATAATGTTAAAATGAAAATATTATAGGCTTAGTAATTTATTTTGGTATCGTGTTTTAACCAACTCTTTCCTTTCATTTACTTACTTTAAATCTATTTTTGGCTTTAACAGCATATTAAGCAGACAAACCCTATTTCTCCACATCGTTAAAAACTCTCTCAAAGTAAGCAAGCTCTCCGGAAACAAATTTACAGTTTCAAATTAGGCAACAATTCCGTTCGAAATGAAATAAAACTCGCATTTCTCTCTTTTTTTAATAATAGAGTAGAACGGCTACGGAAAGCGACGAATAAAGGCTGGAAAAAAGACCCTGGTCAGTCAGCTAATAGTTGACACGTCCGTTTCCGTGACCATCGAAAAGAAGGGCGGAGTATAGGAGCACCCAGCGATAATGAATAAGTACTTTTGAAGAGAACCAACAATTTGTCAGCAGTGTTGAATGCAAATTTGATATTTGAATATATCTGTAATTTTTCAAAGAAATGCATTGGTTTCGTCTTATTTTGAAGTAGTTATTATATAATCTAGAAAAAAAAAATTGAGATAAAAAGTTGTATTAGAGAGGGATTCATAAAAGGTTTTATCAGGTTTTTGCAATAAAATAATAAAAATAGTGAGAAAATGCAAATAAATAATTACATCATGGAAAGGAAAATTGAATAATTAGTTTGTTTTCTCTGAAAAGGTGGATTTCTGAATTAAAAACTGGCAGTTTAATTTTTCTTAATGAATACTTACACCTTTTTATTTTTCACTTTTGGCAACACCTTATTTGATATTTGTATCCCTTTTGTAGGAACGTACCATAGTTTACCATTGTTATTACTTATAACAGAAACGACTTCTCTTTTCTGAGCTTTTGTACATGATTAGCTGGATTACAGTGGCGCACACAAGGGTAGTGTCTTGGGGCTCCGGACACCCAAAAGCCCTTGAGTTTTTTTCGATTGATGATAACCCTACATATATATAACGTAAAATTTAATTAAGTACTTGTCATTAACAATTTAATTTATTGATTAATGCTAATTATTAATTCAATAATTTTTTTGTACTGTTTTTTGTTAACAAAATCGACAAAATCAGAAGAATCAATCGGTGTTGTCTTGAGGTATGGTACTAGTCGGGAGACTTTCGACCATGGACTCCCCCGTTGAAAAATATTTGTGTGCGCTACTGGCTGGATATGACATATCGCTGGATTGGACGTGTGGGTTCGGTTCTATGACCGCTACGATCACCAGATCACATACGATTTGATTTTTTGCCTATGGGGCATTCTCAAGGAATTGGTGTATTGAGACGCAGTAACTACGTAAATGGATTTAGTTGCTTGTGTGCATGTTGTGTGTACTTCGGTGGACACCGTGTTGCTACGACGTGTGCATTACTCCATTCCAGTGCGCGCTCAAGCCTTCCTCGATATTTATGGCGGACACTTTGAATATATGCCTTTTTAAATATTTACAACTATTGCAACTGATGTGTCCAATACGGCTGTGACACCGTACATTGTGTTTCGTATTTTTCTCGTAAACTATGGATCGAATAGGTACAGTTCTTTGGGCATTTTTTTTATGTACCCTTTAACAAGGAATCTGAATGGCGCAACCTATATATATATTGTTCTTAGTATGTGAATATATTGAAGTAATTCATCTCAAACAGAATTATTAAAATTTCCAGTCTTGACTTGAGAAGAAAAAAGTTGATGTCGAACGATTAAGATTTTATTTATTCCGCTTTATAAAATAGCATCGAAAACCAATAACAAATTTGAGCCAATAGGTTTTACTTTGATATTTTTTCTCTATTATAGTAGTATAATTGGCAGAAATTAAAGCTAATCCGCTCTCATTTTCTTTGAGTTATCTCAGCAATGAAATTTCGAATTTTGTTGCTTTTTTCTTGATATTTAAGTTAGAGGACCTCGGTAGCCTAACTGTTTGAGCAAAGGACTCGTAAACGAAGAATGCAGACAAATTTCTTTGGGCTAATGAATGTAAAATCTGTCGGGGACCTTCCATGCGTAGGATAACCCTCGTGTTGCTTCAAAGTTTATTTCATACCCCATGTAAAACAGACTGATTTCGAAAATTTGTTTTAAGGAACAAATTCTTAAAATTTTTATGCTAAAAAAATATTCATAGAAATTTTCCGATTTGTATGTGCCATTCCTGAAATAACATTTCTAATCAAAGCTCAAATTTATAATTAAAAAAGGCATTTTTTAATGTTATATTTCTATCATTTTACAAATATTAAAGTTTAAATGAAATATAGAAAAAAAAACACATCAAACATCACATCTTTAAAAACATATTAATAAACAATTTAATTAATATCATTGCAATACCTCCTTTTGTGTGCACCACTGTTGACTGTTCTTTTCTTGTTAAGAGCTACAGTTTTTAAACTATTTCTAAGAGTTTGTGGGAATTTCCGGAGAAAGATTTAAAAAAAGGATGACACATTTTATGTTACGTAAGAAATGTCGAAATTCTTATCACTGATGGTATGATTAACACAAAGCAATGGAATCAAACGTTTAAATAAACGCTTCTAGTACTTCGTGAATAATTTCAGAAAGAATCAGAATAATATTTGATTAAATTTAAGCTTTTTTTAGAATAACAGAAAAAGCACGTACATTTGCTTATTTGAATTTAAGCCAACTTTCATTATTAATACAAAAAATCAATACTTATCTCGATGTTAATACATGAATAGTTATGATTTTATATAAAAAAAAGAAGCTTTTTAGTATACTTTTTGGACAGTGGCTTACCATAGATTTTTAATTTTTACATAGAAATTACCCCTCGTCTTCTATGTGTTTTGTGGAATGTAATCTCCCCTCCCATTAGAGAGGTATGTGGACGCCACTGTCTTCGGATCAGTATTTGAAGTTTTGTATCATAAAAAATGAGTACATTTGCAACTCCTGTTTTGCAATAAAAATGCATTAATAATATTATTAAAGTAAAATTAAATTTTATCAATCCTTTCAAAAATAAAAAGTACAAAAAAAAATCACAGATATGTGATTTTTTTAATAAAAAGTGACACGGATTTTATATTATGCAAAATATGTCACAAAAACAATGCTTCTTATCATTGAAGTTATAATTCAAACAACTGTTGTCAAAATACTGAAATAAACACTTCTCTAACAAAGAATAATTTCAAAAGCAACGGTTATTACCGCACACATCTCTAAAAATTTTAAATCCCGGAGAAATAATACACTAAGCATAAATTTCAAACCAGGTAACGAAATATTTTTTTTCGAAAATGCTTTTTTATCGCCTTACCGATGTTGCAATTAGATACAACAATGAACAAGAAAAATATAAAAACTTGGTGAATCTTTTTTTTTCTCTCTCTTCTTAAAAGTTAGGCTATATTTTTTGAATGAAAGTTTCTTACATCTAGCTTATCAGTTATTACGCTTAGCACAGTAGATGCTGATTGTTATTATTTTTTTTATTGATACCCGATTAGAGCCTTCGATTTCGCAGAAGCTTCATAGATTAACCATTCAAATGATAAATCACGTGATCTTCGAACACCAGTGCTGGCGTTGCGATCTTTGTTCTGTTGATTTAAGACAGGGGAGATATAGACACTGGGACTAGCGGGGAACAATGGTATCAGGACAAATGCGATCTTTGAACCCTTCTGTTTTATTCTCATCGATTTCGGATCGAAAGCTAAGGCACCAGTACTTTGAGAAAGATTTCGGATTCCAAATCCTGTTAGTTTGTCAAAGCAGATGCCTGAAAAGACAAAAATAAATTACAAATCAAAATTCGTGCAAGTAACTCATTAACAGATTTTTAGATGAATTGTGTTTATGACGACCTGTCGACCCCCTGAGCCCTAACTTTAAACTTGTGTTAATTTAAAGTTTATGTAATATGCTTAAGGGGTAAATTACTTATTGGTGGGATATTAGAAAAGATTATACCCGTTTTAAACAGTTAACCAATTCCTAAATAATAAATTTAATTGTGACTTATTGAAGTATAATAAATAAATTCTTTCACTATAATTATAAAAAATGTCAGCACAAAATTTTGAAAATTTTAATTGATTAAACTGAAGTATAGTTTTATTTATACATAAATAGTAAAAAATGTAAGTATCTATTTCAAACCACACATACATTTCTAAGGCTATTTTTTTTGTTTAACATTTATAAACCCCGTGCACCACGCAATGTATAACACAGGGGCATACAACACAGACAGAAGAAAGGATTACAACACAAACATCCATGCCTTCTCCGGGATTCGAACCCAGTCCCTACGGCACCGCAGTCAGCTTCACTGACCACTATACCGGATGGGCGGCTTTCTAAGGTTATTATAAAGATGATTTATTCTGTGTTATTATTAAACTATGCTGTCTTAATAATATTTTATCATGAGTAGTTTATATCTTATCATTCGTGTTATGGATTCTTAAAATACAATTTTTTATTGAGGGACTCATCAAAATTTCTGTGTACTCTGTTTGGTTTACTCTGATTTAGATGATGGTAGACATTAAAATTTTAGATTTTTTTTATTAGTGCATCAATAAAAGCTAAACGTACTTCTCAATTTTCAAATAAAAAATGCGACATTTCTTACTTTGAATTTGAAAAAGAAGTAGTCAAACCAGAGCGACACGTATGCTGTTGGCAATAAATATCACTATTTTGAACCGCGGTCAAATGATAAAGACGACCCATCTGAAATGGTGCTTCCTGCACTCTTAACTTCATATCTGTACCACATAAAATTTTGAGCTAAGTAGTCGAAAAAAAAAGAAAAAAAAACAGACTTTTACTCTAATTTGTAATTTTCATAATAACTTACAAAAATTTGAAATTATTGTTAATAGCTCAAAGGAAATTAAAGCACATTGTGTTGGTCATGGACTAATTATTTTATTTAAAATTGTTAATCCTTTTCAAGAAAAGATTATTTCATTATAGGTACCATTTTTTCATACAACTAATTATTCCTCATAAAATGCCCACAAATTTATGTTTCGTAACATTCCGCTGAAAAGTTTCTCTATTAGGGATTTCTAAACATCGCATTCCTAGATGTAAAAAGAGAATATCTCAAATATTAAATATAATACAGAGTCGAAATTATACGAAACAATGTAAAAATAATAAACAGCAAATGAACTCTTCCGCATACATTTTGTTATGGAAAGTTTATTTACTTTTCTGCCAAAGGGGAGTATTGTGACAGAAAAGATTACTTGTGTGTGAAGGTTAAAATAGAATATTCATAAACAACGTTAATTCAGTGGGAGTGACCTTGATGACATATTTGGTCTCCAAGTCGTCAAATTTGATAACATAGAGCTTCTACAAAAGATTCCAGAAGGATTATTTTATAAGATACTTTTTTTTTTTGAAGATTCTCTTTCCAGCCTACTTAAGGAAAATATAGGAAAGCAATAGTGGAGTCAAATTAGGCAATAACTGTGCATTTTTTAGCTTCCCATGATAACTGTGATTTCGGATTTATATTGCAGTGTAAAATTTGAATGTGTACTATTGTGCATTTTAACTCATGTTTTCTGTTATAAATCTGATGTACTTATTAGAAGTTTCAGATAATGAAATACAATTTGCTTCGAGAGAATCAGCTAGTTAAGGATTTTTCCTACATTTGGGAAGACCAACCAAGCAAAAATAAAAGTACATATATAAAAGAATATGGCTGTTAGTGTGTGGATGGTCGCAAATCAAGGCGTTGTAACGTCGGTTCATTAGACGAAGACCTCCCGACAATGCTTGTCAAGTTTGATGTACAGGGTAGGCGGAATACCCAGATGGAACATTGTAATCTCTCAACAGAGACCGTGTATTCTTCCTTCATGCCTGGTGCGAAACTGGTGTCTCGCCGATTCTGGCTGTAACTATGCTGAAAGCACACTTCCTCGTCTCCGATCCTCAGATAACGTCCTACCACCACCATCTCTAGAAAGGTCACTCCTGTGAATAGTATTCATTGTTGGGTCCTCCTCGCACATGTGGGCCACGAACTATTTGAATGAAAAAAATGTCAGCCTGTTGCGATAAAGACATACCCTGGAGGGTGTCCACTGTGTTAAAGTGTCAGGACGATTTATAGACCCTCCAAATGGTATAAAAGGTACGGCGATTGAGTTGGTTTCAATCGCCCCGGCCTATTGTCTCCAAGAACCAATGGAGTTGGGGTGAAAGCAAGGTGGGCCAAGTGCAGATCCGCTACGTTTACCTATCAGAGATCATTGGGAGAGTGAAAGAGGGTCGGCTCACAAGTTGGCAGGATCTTCCTTCAATCTTCTGCATTACTTTCCGCAACAGTTTTTTTTTCTTCTAAGACACGCGATAGAGGTTGCGGGGGCAGCCACACCTCAAAGACTAAGAGAGAGGAACTGCAATGACGTCTTAAAGACGGAGAGACGGAGTCTACGGAGCAATCACCTGAGTGAATAGACTTTGGACGATAGCAGCGAAAGGGGTTGCGGGGACGGTTGCAACCGGAAACCGGTTATTTCAAGATTTCAAACCTTAAATGGGACTAGAAATTTTCTCCAGCGAAAGGCTGTGAAGAGTAACAATTTACTAATGAATATGATTTGTTTAATTAATTTGGAATAAAATGCCTTTTGGCAAAAAGCTGTGTGAGGCCTCACGCTATCCAGTAATCAAGTACTTTTAAAGGCTCATGATATTACAGCGTTCTAAATGGAGTTACGAAAAGCAAAGTAAACTGTAACGCCTAAAAGTTTCATAGACTTTTAGATTTCTCTCACCTTCAGAAAACATTCAAGGTCAGACTACAATCAGAAATAATTGCGTCAGCTTTGTGTTGGGGGGGGGGAGATATTTAGTAGTTTATAACTTTTAACTGACGATATATCACGTGGGATTCTGAAAATGGCGAAATTATTTTATTTTGGCAATAATATTAATATTTATTTGAAAAACTTATTGCAAAAGAAAAAAGTAAAACATGAAATCTTTATTTTAAGAAATATTACATATTATTACCATAATTTAATCAATTGTAAAAAAGAACAATAAAAAATAAAAGGATTTTGGTAAAAACTAGCTAGGAAAAATTTGTTAAAAGACTATAACGAAAGAAAAAAAAAGTTAACATTTATAGCTGATTAATTCTTTGTATCTTAATTTTCGTATCTGTAATTTTTAAAAATTAAATTCTCTCTATTCAGAGAACAAGTTATGGTGCACGTTTCCGGAGCATGAATTATGAGATTCCTTGACCCCTGACCACACCGGCCTGCAAAATTGAAGTTTTTGAAAAATACAAAAGAAGTTTTCGATGATTTTTATGTAATTTGGTGCGCTGATTTTGAAAATGACCACCATTTTTTTACATCACATCAGGATTTTTTGTAAACTCTATATCGATACTTTTACGAAAATCGTATTTGAAAACGAATTCTCTCGAACAATTTAGCATGTACTATCTAGCGCAACAGTTTTTTTTTTATAAAGTTAAAAATTTGTGTAAATATGGATTCTTGGTGAGGCAAATCGATTTTTCGCCAGATGAAAACCACTGTTGCCAGATTTCATGAATTGCCTCTAGTTGAGAGAAAAATAGCTTTTTTGAGGTTTAAACTTTTTACATCCAAATATGGTAGTGTTTGTAAAAAAATCACCAACATACTATTTTAATTCATAAAATAAGTGATTGACCTAGAAGAGTAAATATTATACCTGAGTACATGCATTTGAAACATATTTCAAACTGTTAAAAGCAAAACAAAGTTTCTGTTTAAATATGAACTCTCTTTTTAAATAAACGAAATTCGCCTTAAAAATAAAAACTGTCCGTTTACAATTGCTTTGCGTTTGAAGACAGAATTAAATGCTTTCATTTATAAATTTTCGTTTAAACCTATTTCTATATAACTTTTAAACAAAAGTTTATGTGTGTGAAAAAATATTCTTAAATATTAATTTTCCAAGAATATTTTATAACAAAAATACAGATTTCCTTTTTTACCTAAGCTAAATTAAATTTACAATTGCCACCAAAAGAAACAATATGTGGTACTTATATATTATACCATCAACTATAGTTTCTTCAAATCAAACGGCGTCGCCAAATGCCGCAATATGTAACTAAAAGGGGCAAATCGTTACCGCTCATATTTTAAAACAATAATAATAATAGCAGTATTTTTTGAATTGGCGACGTCTTTTCATTTGGGATAATGGGTTGACAATATATTACGTAAGTACCCAATATGTATTCTAAATTCCCAATACGTCCAATATGTAAAATTTTTTAAATCGAAATTGTATTATATTTTTTTTAGAAACTTACCTATGAGTACAAAAAAATCTCAAAAAAAAAAAAAAAAAAAAAAAAAAAAATTATAAAAATATTCTACATACTACACGCTCGTGTGTTATTTTTCCCGTCACCTCAGCACATTAAAATGAAAATTAATATTCTGTGAGAAGATACAATTTTATAATATTCCTCTGATATACAAAAAAATTTGATTGTAAAATCAAAAATTTTATTAAATAAAATTAAATTAAACTGTGTCCTCCCATAAAATTCTATGTTGATACTACATATAAACTCATACATATGGTTCTTTTATTCATCTAAGGTTATTGATTGATTAAGTTTCATGAAATACGGAGCATCATTTACCTACAGTTCTTAATAATTTTTTTTTGTCTTAAGAAAATCATTTGTGTTCAGATAAAATGTATTGAAATTTTTGCATATATTAAAATAGCAGATTACAATATTTGTGCAGTCAAAGTTCAATCATCACATTTGCTTACTTTAAAGATTTTAAATCCTGGTCATGAATACTATCTTTCAAGGCTTCAGCATTGAAATTAAAATTTTTATTAGATATATTATTTTGAAAAAGTGATTTTAATTTCCTGTAAAAAGATTTCAGCATTTGTGAACAAAATTTAAAGATTTAAATTTTTTATTTTAGTGATGGAGTATATTAAAAAAGTGGATGAAATGATATTTTTCAAAAGATTGTAAAAGTGTTCCAATATATGCGAGAAAAATTGAATAATTCTTTAACAAAAAATTATGATTAACTGCGTTATGACACAAGTTTAAAGAGTATTTGTTATACAATACGTGTCACTGAAAATGCAGCACCAAAAAGTGAGCAGCAAGTGAAGAAACTCGATAGCAATGATCAATTAGCGATGTTTTTTATAAATGATATCATTTCAAAAAAACATCCGAGAAAGTTTTAGAACCACCGTTGAAATGCGATAGGTATAGAGTCAGAGAGAGTACGGATGGAGTCTTGAGGGATAGCTCACCAATTCCTCCCCTCCCAACCTTATTAACACAGTTCGTCTTCTGAAAGCACCGGCAGCAGGATATGCAAGTGGTGTCGAATTGCGTCCAGACATGTTGGATTCAAAAGAGATCACAGGAGTGTTGTCCTTGTTATATGACTGTGGATCAAAATTGCGAGGTCCGTCTCTAGTAGCCATAGTATTGCTTCATAGAGCCACAATAATAAAATATCAATCAGCTAACCATAACCATTGCGCCACGTAATTTAGTAGCATGGTCAAATGGAAAAAATGGACACCCAATACCTCTTTCTACATCCACGTTTTTGAAGGTTTTAAGCACCGACATATTTTTAACACGTACCATATACGACGAATCTTTAATTTAGACACGGTTCGAATACACCACATAAGATTACACATGCGTACATTCAAGATAACAATCTAACACTTTCAGTAAAACATCACCCAGTTATAAGTGAACAAACGCTTGTAATCAAATTGTACATAAACGTTACCGTTTTTGTTTGATGTTACGAAATTAATTTTGGACAAACTTCTGAGGCAATGACCCGAAAGAAGAAAAACAATAATATAAATATATTTATTTACAACTTAAATTTTGTTTGTTTTGTCACATTTGAGGTAGATAACATGACATTGGATATGATAACCATAATATCATTCGGTGGTCAGATGAAGAAGGCGAAACGCGTAAGCTGATGCAGAAAATAAACAAATAGAACGGATTGAACTATAGTCATGTCTGCAAGGTCTGAACTGATTTTATTTAATTTTTGATGAACTAGATTTAGCGACGGACTTTATAATCTATTCCAGTGGTTCCCAAAGTGGTCCCTACGGCCCTCCAGGAGTCTCTGATATTACTTAGGGGGCGTGGAAAATAAAAATTGACTTGGGGGTCCCTGAACAACGTCAGGAGGTACGCACAAGGTTTAATATAAAATAGAAAAATTTTGATCTATTTTTATTTTTATGGAAATTTAAATAAATAACTATAATTAACTTGGATATTTCCGACTGGGTGTTAGACCCTTTTGGGCGCGAACTAACTCTTATCCCCAACAGAGATGAATCCATACTGATACACACAGGAGCATCTTATTGAAATACCCACAAATGAGGGACCTAAGCCAATGTTTGAATAAGGATTTCACACATTCTGGTTACAAAAACAGATCCCAATCTCTGCATTATGGGTTATGGTACAGAAGTTGTTAGTTGCTTCCTGGTCTTCCAATTTGGTAGAACGTGAATCAAATGCCGTAAAAAACCTCATCAAAAACAAAAAAGAAACCGGCTAAAAACTAATGCTCGTGGGGATTCGCGGTTGCTACTCACAAACATTGAGCCGGATATATATAAATGCATTCCTAACGTCTCAAGTTCATCCAAGTCATTAATTTTTATTTTATTTTAAACAAAAGTTAATTTCACAATAAATAATTTTTCAACACAATGTTTTTTAAAATTTGTAGTTTTTATACTATGCATTTTTATAGCTTTTTTACTTGGGAAAGTTTTGACTTTAAAAAGGGGTTCGTGGGCAAGTTTTCACTATAAAAAGGGGTTCATGGGTTAAAAAAGTATGGTAACCACTGATCTATTCGAAGGACGAATAATTCGCTTGTGTATGTGTGTGAGATGGTACCTCTATCACATATCACTTAAAATTAGATTTATTGTATATCTCAGAGAAATAAGTTTTGGAATCTTCGATTCGCGACTCAAACATTACTGGCTCTTAAAACTGTGACGCTAATAAAAAAATCAATGAAACAAGTTATCGTTAACTTATACGTCGAATAAGTTGATGTTCACAACATATTACCTGAAAAGAATCGCTTCCATCTGAGTACTTACACTAAATATTGAAGGCCCATTTTCCCCCATTGTTTTTCAATACGCGTGGTAGCCACGGTAGCCTAGTGGCCAAGGTAACAGACTCGTGGCAGGCATGTCATGAGTTCAATCCTAGTGCCACTGAAGACCCGCCGTATAGGGGAGCGATGCACGTTAAATCTGTCGAGAGCTTAAACGTCCTTCCGTTGGTGTAGTTAGGAGAGGTGATGCCAGCTCAGGGGTCGTCCGCGTCACTTGATCATGGTTCAAAATTACGAGGTTCGTCGCCAAAAGCCCTCGTGAAGCTGAATAGTGCGTGACGTTAATATTCACTCAATCACTCATTCAATACGCGTGATATTCTTGCCATTGATTTGATTTCACTTTGATCCGCGAGGCAAATTTTACAATTGGTGACAGCATAAAAAGGCTGTATTTTCTTATGTCTATTTTCATAAAGAATTTATTATCTATTTTTAAAACTTATTTTACCAAGCAAACTATACAGAAGGTCGTTCACACTTTATGGAAACGATTTTGATAGTTAATTTTTATCAATAAATACCGTATTTTTTTTGTAGAAATGTGCTTCTGTCTTTGCTGCACCTTATCCCACAAAAAAACTAACTGTAACTGCTTATGATAGCCGTAGTTCTTGACAATAGCTCCAGAAGAGCGAATTGTGTGTGTATTGTATTTGGCGGTTGTTGAGTGATTTCAAGTGGATCTGAATTGGTGAGATCGTTTCTCATTAAGTTTTTTTTCTTGTTTTGAAAGTTATTTAGTATAACTATTCATCTAACTTTGGAGAAATTTTTCTTAATTTTAGAACTTACACAAGTTAGTTTATTAATTCAAAATAGAGTGTTGGAGTAGGGTAGAAAAAATGGGGGATTTTTCTTACCCAGAAAATGAAATGGAGGTAGAGACTACAAGTACTGGCTTACAATTAAATAAATATAGATGTAATTTAAATGATATGGAATTGTTGGCCAGGTTTGAGGAAAGGTTGGATTTAAATACGAGCCCTCGCGCGCGCGAATATTACAATTTTCTTAAAATTGGAGAATAATTTTCAGAGTGGTAATCCGCTTAAATTAAAAGAAATAATGAAAGCTTTCACGATTAAGAAAAGTATTCAAAATATAAGCAAAACAAGAAATTCAGAAATCATAATCAAAACAAATAGCTGCGTGACCGCCAAAGAAGCATTAAAAATTAAAGAAATTAATGGTTTTAAAATAAGTTCTAGATTATCCTTTATTGGCAGGTAGTAACATTTTGCAGGGAATTGACACGGAATACACAATAGATGAAATAAAATCGGAACTAGAAATTAACAATTACGCAATCTTGGACATTCAATGGTTCACTAAAAAAACAGAATCTGGATTCAAACCTATCAAAAACAATTAAAGTAACCCAAATAGGATGCACGATCCCCGAAAGAGTATCAATAGGGTTTGAAATGTTTAGAACTAGCCTTTTTTTCGAAAAACCTAAACAATGCACTAAATGTTGGAAATTTGGTCACATAAATAAATATTGTAGAAGCTCAATTAAATGCCGTGTATGCTCACTAAACCACTCTGAAAACGAGTGTAAAGAAATAAATACAAAAAAATGTAGCTGTTGTGGAGAAAAGCATGAAGCTAACGATAAAAGTTGTAAAAAATATATCAAGAAGAAGTCGAAATCTTAAAAATTAAAAATAAACAACAAATCTCGAGAAACGAAGCAGTTGAAAAGTTCTATAAAGAAAAAAAAGCCTCATTCTCGGCCATAATTTATAATAAGCAAACTGAGAAGATAGAAACTCTAGAAAAAAAGTTTCAAGAATTAAAATTAAAATTGGAAGAAAATAAAATTTTTTAAAAGAAATTAGAACAAATTGTACAACGTTTTACGGCAGAACTAAATGCGATGGTAACTCAAATTTAAAATTTTCATCCTTGATGAACACAATAGAATCTTCGTTATAAAAAATTGCATCCAATATAACAGTTTCACAAGATGACGACTTTCGAATTAATAGAGAAATAAATGAAAAATCAAAAAAACTAAAGAACATATCAGAAAAGAGAGAATATAATTTAGAAAGTATAGAGAACAAAATAAAAAAAATTTAGATAAATATACAAAATGTCTTATATTCTCAAAAAAAAAAAAAAATCAATATTAATCGGCTTTTTTTTTGAACATTTAAACTAATTCGTAGTATTGCACATTTTTTCCATTTAAATCATGAATATAATCCAATGGAACGCACATGGAATCAAAAACAAAAGATCAGATATTCTATTCACGCCAATTTTTCAAAAAGCAAGCATTTTAATAATCCAAGAAACTTGGCTACACCCAAATGATAATTTCACAATTCCCAATAAGAATATATTCCGAATCGATAGAGAAATCAGAAGAGGAGGATTAATGATAGTTTTAAACAAAGATATTAGCGCAGTAAAAATATTCTCAGAAATTAGCGAAGACTTAGAAATTTTAATAGTCAGAGTTCAGATAGATACAGTTCCTATCACAATTTTTAATATTTACATCCCACCGGGTAACTTTAAAGACGACAGTTTATCAAAAATAGCATCATATATAGATAATCATAGTTTGATATTGGGAGATTTCAACGCATCTCATGAAATATGGGGTTCAAAAAATTCAAATACGTCTGGGGAAAAATTTTTTGATTGGATTATCGAAAAAATGACTTAATTTTATTAAACGATAAAAGCCCAACTTATCTCCATTCATCGGGAATTTTTACATCTATAGATCTTTCATTATCATCTATAAATTTAAATTACGATATGACGTGGTCCACAAGTACCGATAATTTTGGAAGTGTGACCATTTCCCTATTATTATTATTAATTACAAAAGAACAAACAGCTCAACAACAAATAATTTTAGACAAAAAACAAATTGGAACAAATTTATTAATCTTATTCAACAAAAGCTAAATTTAAATGAAAATATAAATATAGATATTATAGAAGAAATTAGAAAAGCCCAAATCTTATCTCTGGAATCAGAAATAAAACAGATCAGTTCAAGAGCTCCATGGTGGACAGCAGCATGCGGGTTTTTAAGAGCAAAAAAAAAAAAAATCCTTAAGAAAGTAAGAAAATACTTTAAAGAAGACTGGATGAAATATAAAGAAATAAGTGCAAAACTTAAGCGAACTATCAAAACCTATAAAGAAAACTTGGCACAAGACATGTGTAAAAATCTTTTCTCCTAAAATTCTTTTTAAAATAATCCGGATAATCAAAAATAGAACAAATTCGAACTATTCTTCATTTAACATTATTGAGAATAATGGAATCATACTAACAAACGAACAATCCCAAGCAAATTGTTTTTTAAAATATTATGCAAAACAAAACAATGATAGTATCCAAAATATTTTTATTCCGGACAATAGCCAAGATATTAATAAACCGTTCTCTTTAAAAGAATTAAAAATAGCAATATCTCATAAAAAAAACAGCAGTCCAGGGCATGATAAAATTTCTCTCCAAACAATCAACCACCTCCCCATCAAAGCAATAAATCTTCTCCTGAAATCCTTTAATGACAGTTGGTCTTCTAGTAAAATTCCAAAAGATTGGACTCACGCAATTATTTTACCATTCATAAAACCTCACAAAATTCCCAAGGAAATAGCGTCATATCGCCCAATTTAATAGAAAGATAGATTAATAGAAATTAATAGAATGATATTATACTGGCTAGAGAACGTAAGGAATATTTTATTCTAGTAGCATTAGATATTAAAGCAGCATATGACTCAGTGTGGTCAAGTGGTCTAGTTTCTAAATTAAAAAAAGTTGGATATTCATGTAAATTGCTACGATGGGTTCAAAATTTCTTACATCAAAGAACAATTCAAATTAAATGGCGGAATAATTTTTCGAAAATCAGCAAAAACAATTATGGTGTACCTCAGGGTTGCATCTTGAGCCCTTTCCTATTTATGATTTATATGGCAGACATTTTTGAAATTTAACACAACCATCTTCTGGTATATGCAGACGATATATTCTTATATAATAGCGGCACAAATTGGAACAAAACACACACAATAGACGAATTACAAGTATCTTTAAATAATATTTCAGCCTGGTGTATAAAAAATGGAAATTGTCCCTCTCTCCAGAAAAAAGCAGTTTAATGAACTTTTCCAGAAAAAGAAGCACAATACCTCCTATACTTAAAATATGTGATAAACCTATTCCCGAAGTTAAGTGTCTTAAAATCATAGGTATGATCTTCGACCCCAATATCACTTGGAAAAAACATATCTACCTCCGACAGAAAGGATTTAAATGCAATCAAAGCATTATCGTCCCCTAAAATAAGAACAAGAACTGATATTCTTTTAAATATTATTAATGCCACAATCCGTTCTATTTTTGACTATGGAAGTCAACTTTTTTCCTTTTCAAGCAATAGCAATAGACAGAAACTAGAACCAATTTACAATGCTACATTACGTTTAGCCCTAGGTCTCCCAAGAAACACTCCGATAGACGTATTAAGAGCAGAATCTATGAATGGCAATACCAATAATCAACAGAATTTCCTTTGTCAAAAATTTATTATTAAACAAATAGCATTAAAAGACTGGTCACCAAATGCAAGGTTATTTTGGGATATAAATAATAATTTTTATAGATATAGAGAAAAAGAAATCAGTATTTTTCAAAAGTCAATCAACCTGCTCCAAGAACTATGTATTTCTAAAGTAGATTTTCTTCAGTGGACCCCTTCTCCTCCAATCTATGAAAATCACAAAATAAACATCTATACTCATGAACTGCCTTTTCAAAACAGAGATCTTCCAGATATCATAGTGCAAAATATGTTTAATGATTATATCCAGTCAAACTTTAATAACAGTATTATAATTGCAACAGATGGTTCTAAAAATACTAATCAAACATCAATAGGAATTTTAATCCCCAAGAAAAAAGTTAGACAAAATTACATATTGAAAGAAATGATTTCCATTTTTACAGCGGAAGCTATCGCCATATGGACTGCGTTAAAAAATTGGGTTTCAGAAACAGAAAACTATGTCATCCTGACCGACAGCTTATCAGTTCTAAAAAGTATCCTTAATATTAATAGAAAATCCAGTACCCCATAATATTAAATTTAAATTCAACGTTACGCGAGTGTCTCCAAATGGCTCAATTACATTCATTTGGGTACCAGCTCACAAAGGAATAGAAATTAATTAAGAGGTTGATAAATTAGCTAGAGCCTCTCCAGATCCTTGGAATATTATTCCTTGGATTTCAGTGGAAGATTTACATGCATATTTCAAGAAACATCATAAAAATAAAAATGAAGAGGTATGGAAAGGAAGTAGAAGATATAAAAATTATAATTATATTTCACATCTTGAAAAGTGGAATAGACAGGGGGGCAGCAATCAATAGAAAGTCAGAGGTTTTGATTAATAAGATGCGAGCAAAAAAATTACCATTGAACGATATTTATTTTATTTTTAAACAAAGAGATTGTCCATTGTGTTCGGAATATCAAGTGCCAGAAACAAGTGAAAATTTCATTTTAAACTGCAGAAAATACAAAGCGCAACGAGAAATTTTGAAATTTTTTATCTCCAACCACGGAGAATGGTCCTATCCAACAATAGCGAATTGTAAAACAATAGAGCATGTCCAAAAACTAGAAGAATTCTTAATATCAACAAATAGATTTTAAAGTATCAACCAATAGTTTCTGAAATATCAATTAATAGAATCTAAATTTACTATAATCATAAAATTTTGTAGGAGCATAAGGTGCTAGTCAAGCCTCCAATTATACAGTGATATCACTGTACTGAACTGAACTGAACTAGCTCTAGCTCAAATTTTTCATGGAAGTAAACTTTTTCTTAATACTGTCATGCAAATTTTACTCCATTCCTCTTGAACCGTTTTCCAAAGTTCATTCAGTGTTCTTGGATGTCGTTTTCCCAAGGCTCGTTTAAATAAACCGAAAGCACAAAATTCCCTTGAAGAAAAGCGTAGGATGATTTTACAGGTATTTCATCAAATGGGATGCACTTTATTCATGTTTTAGATTTTTAAGCAGCAGTTGACTTATACGTGTGATTATAGGCTTTGTCCACATGAAGCTCAACTTTATCAATATAATAATAAAATAAAAAGTTGGAATTTTTCTTCTGGAAAATTTGGTTCCAAAATAATCTGCTGATAGAATAGTGAATTATTTTAGATTTACTTCAGACTTTTTTGATTTTTAATTTGCCTTAGTTGGAAATTCCTGCAACAGATCAGATTTACTGTAAGGTCACCCTTGGCGCGATTTTTTTTTACATTATCGATAAATCTTTTAAAATGTCAACCCCCATCAGACCCGACAAGTAATTGCAGTAACCCTATTGGACAACATAATGTAGCCGGCATTATTTAATTTTCGTTCGACCACATTTCACGTGTACATTTTAGTCTTCAGCTCCCGCGTTCTTTTCGTGAAATTTTTGTGATGGCTGCTGCATGGGGAATGTCTGAGGTAAGTGCGAGAATGTTTTTTGAGAATGATGTTATGTGGTATGGATGAGAATGTTAATTTAAGGTATTTGTATGAATTAGATAAAGGGAAGGAAACGTTTGAGTTTTGTATGAAAGTGGGTTTGATTGCGGATAGATATGCGTGTTGCAAGTGTGGTAGGGATATGAAATTGGTTGAAAGGCACGATATAAGTGATGGTTTTAAGTGGAGGTGTAAATCTAAGGTGAAAGGACAAATGCATGGCGTCAAAAGGAGTGTGAGAAAGGGTTCTTTTTTTAAAATTGAGTCGAATGACATTGAATGAGATTTTAGTTCAAGTTTATTTGTGGGTGAGTCAGAGTAAGGTTGATTTTAATATGAAAGAGAGTAAATGTTCTTCTAAGAACATCCATTAGGAACTTTACTGTACACTGACCAAGCCATTTCGTACAATAATTCCCGTCAGTCGAGTAATAGAAAATTGATCTTATTTTACTACATTCACTTAAATGTACCCATACCTCATCGAGTGTTACAACAAATTTTCATTTTTCAGCAGCTATGTGTTTTTTACATAATTTTCTATAACATGCTTTTCTTTCAGCAATATGTTTTAAAAAAAGGGGACGAACTTTAGGGTTAAACATCTGTTTTAACTTTAAATCTTTGAGAATGATTTTAATTATACAGTTCTTGAAGACATTCCTAGTTTCGATGCAGTGAATCTTCCAGTGGGTGGAAGGAATTTAGGATAAGACTTCACTTTCCTGATAGTTGCCTACGTTTGAACAGTCTTAGGATGAAGTTCCGTGGTCATGTTTTCATTTTTACTTTCTGCTAGACGCTTTTTTCCTTTCAAATTTAATATAAGTATCTTTTGATTGAAATGCAATAACCGAATTTTTTGCACAGCTTTTTAATTTGTTGATACGAATATTTCTCCTTGGAAAGCGTAATTACGTATCCTTCAAGACATATATTATTTTTAGGAGCCCCCTTTTAAAATGTTTTATTTTACATTCCAAAAAAAAAAAAGAGTACCTTATTAGACGATTGTTCTGAAGTTGCCAAAATTTTATCTCAAAATGGAAACGAGAAAATTAATTACAAAATCGTTTCCATGAAGTGTAAATGACCTTACGTTTTTAATTATTTGGCTTTAATGACCGAGGGAATATGGTAGCGAGTTCCCATCTGGGATTGTTTCAGAGAAAACATGAACTCGACTCCTGATGCTGCTAATATGACTAATTTATTTTATTACCGTCGTACACTCCACTGTCAAGTCGTGAGAAAGACATCTAAGTTGGCATCCCCCTTTCTAAACGTCTACATTGCTCAAACGTGAGGACTTTGAACAACGACAAATTTAATCTGCATCTGCACTTCTCACTGTGGGGTTTCAACGGCGCCAGGGTTCAAATCCTCGACTCGACAACACTAACCAAGATTTTGTGACCACTCAACAACCACGGTGAACCCGTTATCACTAGACTCGTGTAGAGGGGCTGGTACATGTTACATCTGTCGACGCTCGCATGATTTAGATTCCTGAACGTGTCTCTAGAAGTAAGCAAATGTATAGTCGGACGCTTTTGTGGATCATACCGGGTCGTTTCTTGTGATCAAAATATCACACCATTTATTCATCAGTGTGCAGTAGGTTGGCTCGAAAATAAAATAATTTCCCCTTTTTTAATAGCTGTGTCCTGGAAAAGTTGTTTTTTAGTGAAGGAAAAAATGTCTCAAAAAGAGTTTGCAATTGTAGCAAATATGCCGGGGGACTCGCTACTAGGCCGACATACTTGCAAGGATGTATAGGGGTACTGAGACCACTCAGAATCCCATAGGAATGCAGGGCCGCGAATGCCGTAGTTGCGGACTATGTTGCAGAGAAAAAGAACGGAAACAGTAACACATTTATGGGACAGAGAACATTTTCTTAAACGGTTGTAATACAGCAGGGGTTCGAAATTCGACCAGAAGGCCTGGAAGCGGCACTGCATGCAATTTCTTACGTTCTAGAAAGTTACTCTGAGCAGTCTTGCGGCAGATAGCGCTGAATGGAAGGTTTCGTGGACACGGATCCTGCTGGCAGTCGTCATTTGCGATTCGTTTCCTAAGGTGTAAGATGAGCTGGTATTCAAACGAGGAACTGCCGACACTTTGATAGTGTATGGAAATGCGGTTTGTGTAACGAGCACGGCGCTCCGTGGTTATACCAGGAACTTTACCCTAACATCACATGACCTTCGCAAATGTGATCAGAAGGTTACGCGAGACAAGTTATTTAATGAGTTAACTTTTTGATATAAAAGTTCTTTCAGGTGAAGGCCTCATTGCACGAATATCTGTAGCTGCCGGGAGGATTCGTGACATGCCAAGAATCTTGTAGAACAGGGGTGGGCAGACTTTTTCAGGGTACGGGCTACTTTTAATTTTTTCGAAGTGTCGCGGTCCACCTAGCATCAGCGGTACACGCAATGGGGGGATCCACGGATCCAGACCATTCTCCATAGCTCATGATTTTTTTTCAATCGATTATAATCCATTGTATATAGTACGTAAAATTTAATTAAGTATTTGTTATTAATGCTAATTATTTATTCAATAATTTATTTCTTACTGTTCTTTGTTCGCGACAATCTACAAAAATATATACATGCTTTTCAGCGTATTCGGGTAGGATATGAAAATGGTAGAAATTCAACCCTGGACCACCGCGCCCCCTTTGAAAAATTCACGAGTGCGCCCACTGCTCAGAATCGTAGGTGTGGTCAAGTGAGGAAAAAGTCAACAATATTTACTATAACTTAATAATAAATACGGAATATATAAACTTGCCTAGTAAATAAAATGAAAAAATCACTTTTTGGACACCGCGTTTAAAGCAAAACGCAAATCACAAACATAATAATAATAGTCACAAATATAATAATATCAATGATGCATTTATATATATATATTATCAAACAATTCAAAATACATTAAAAAATAAAACATTTTTATCTTAAGTAAGTTTTTGTAATTATAGTCAGTAGAAGACTTAGTCTGCGTACTGTCAGCCAATCTTGAATTACTAACGGCTAATCTTCAGGCGGTCACTCCATATTGTCACCGGTCGATCGCGATCGACGTAATGCCCACCCCGGCTGTAGAACGTAAGGAATTCCATATATGCTGCGCCGTTGTCAGGCCTTCCAGACGACTTCTGGTCATAATTTCGGACATCTGTTGTGGTGTACCCTTTCAATAAAATATTTACTGCCATTAATGTGTTGCTGTTCTTTTTCTTTGCGCTATAGCTCGCAACTACAGGAATTGGCGGTGGCCGCGGTAGCCAAGTGGTCTAGGCATCGGATCGTGGCTAGTAGGTCATGAGTTCGATCCCAGTACCACTGAATACACGCCGTGTAGGGGAGCGATGCACGTTAAATCTGTCGAGAGCTCAAACGTCCTCCCGTTGGTGTGGTGTGGTAGTTAAGAGAGGGGGGTGCCAGCTCAGGTGTCGTCCGCGTCACTTGACCATGGTTCAAAATTACGCGGACCGTCCCCAAAAAGCCTTCGTGTATTGTACTATTGTACTCGTGTATTGTTGCCCTCGTGTCCCCAAAAAGCTGAACAGTGGGACGTTAATATTCTCTCACTCACTCACAGGAATTGGCGACCCTACACACGCACACAGAGATTCCCTCGATTATTGAACTAAACATTTTTAAATCAGAGAAATTCTGCTATTTTTGTCCATTTTTTTATAATTATTTAATTTATTAATATTGTAACGCGCGTTAGTGTTCTATATGAGGAGAGAGGGATACAAATCTCTATAAATAGCAAATATTTCAAGTTCGCAGAAAAATCTGAAAACATCTTTATTTTATACATAATTTACAGCATTCTATAATTTTATTCTATCTTACCTTTTCACCTCTTAATAAACAAAACTTAATGAATGATAAGCATATATACATTTCTCCTTTTATATACATATATAATTTATAAAGTTATCCAATATTTTTATTCTCAAATAATGTACTTTCAATTCAGGTTTCTGAGAAAATAAGGATTTTAGTCTTCGTAAAAGACAGTCCTGATAATGCGTCTTTGTTTCAGTATCCCATTCTTTTTGGGTGGATGTGGTAGTCTAGTGGTTATGGTCACGAACTCGTGGCCGGAGGTGTCACGGGTTCAATCCTGGAGCCACTAAAGATCTGCCATGTAGAGGGGGCTGATGCATGTTAAATCTGTGGAGGTTTCGTGCGCTCCTGTTGGTGTGATGTTGTATTTAGAGGAGGTGATGCTAGTGCAGGTGTCGTCTTTGTCATTTGACTGAAGTTCAAAGTTACGAAGTCCGTTTCCAATAGTTCTAGTGCTGCTCTTTTAGGGCGATGTAAATAAACACTCACTCACCCGCTTTTTTTAGATGGTTCTGTCCCTAGTCTGATGCAGCATTCCCCGGCTCTAGTAGAGACCGATGAAGCTTTGAAAATATTTATGTATTATTTGATGAAATATTTACTTAAAATATTCTACGAAAATTTCCATCTCAGAAATATGACAAATATGATCTAGCATTTATTACAAACATTGGTTTATTCAAAACTCGTAATAAAAGATACGATTACTATGGCATGCAATAAACATTGTAGACATTCAGTTCTCTCACTAGGCCATTCATAAAAAAATCTTTTAAAATGTATATCATGAAAGCCTTTTCTTAACTGATCCATTTATCAAGCAAATACAACTATATCTTTCAAGAGAACTGTTTCTTTTAAATTCTGAAATACTCGTCATAAAATTATTTAAAAGTAATAATAAATTTAATAATATTTCGTTGTCCTTGAAATAACTTGGAAGGAATCTAAAAGTGTTCGAATTTGCACGAAATCTCAAATTTCTAGACAAAAGTCTGTTGATATTAGGAAAGTTAGCGAAACAAAATATTGACCCAGCTACATGTTTGTTAGAATTGGTGTGTGCAAACATATCAATTGTTGCAACTCCTATCAGTTGTTTGAATGTTACCTAAGCATTCGAGTAATTTTGGTTTATTGAAAGAGGGTACAATATTACGCGATTGTAATCAGATACGATTTGCTTATCGAAATTGCTAGAGAAAATTTACTAGAAGGAATTGAAAACATTATAATTATGTTGGTGGGTATAGAGTCTTTTTAAAGTTGCCTTTTTCCCGCGATCTGTTTATGGCTTTTGAGGTAATTTTGTTTGTAGATAAGGATATTATTTTCTCAAAGGAAATTGTTTAGTTTTAGAAATGAGAAAAAAGAACTATTTTAAAATATGATTTGTGTCGGCTCCGGTGGTTTAGAGGAAGCGTGCCCGCTTCGTAAACTCAAGGTTTGAGGTTTGACCCCGGTGGGAGTCGATAGATTTTCTGGATGCGATAATGGTAGGCAAGCATGTAATATGATTATGTGGCATGTAGAAGATCCCTTGAGTATCAATTTGTCTCTGGCACTGTTGGCAAAATTAAATCACGGCAATTTTCTGCATCCAACGAGAGCTTGGCTTGAATAAAATTAATTCAAGCTTTCAAATTTGGTAGTGAGATCCGCCACTAGGTGGTGCCACCACTCAAATGACTCTCCCACTTGGGATCTTGCCATGTCTGCAAAGGCTTGAATGTAAAAATGCTGCCCATTTAAAAATACTCGCATCAAATACTGTTGTGAATAAAATATGCAAGCCTATGTTGCCATTGCCTAAATTCAGCCTCTGTGTTATAACGAATCCTTACCTTCAACAGCAACTGGACAATCTCACATTTAGAGATTTGCCGCGTCTGCAAAGGCTTAAGGGGTCTCAGGGTTGTGTGTGTGTTAATTTTGTCTCGAGGCGTGAAAATATAAACAATTTTCTCAAACAGGTATACTTCTTTTAAATTTAAATTAAATAATTCGAATCTCTTGCACGTTATTTACAAAGGATTATGGTTTCAAAAAAGTACAAAATGTTTGAATTATAATCATAATTTTAAAAGTTATAAGCATATGCAAATAAGAAATAATTTTGAAAAAATATTAAGTAATTTTTGCATTGAACACGTTATTTTCTAAAATAGTAGCCTATGATGCATAAAACTTTATAGAATTATAAAATATATCATACTCTTTAAAGCCTAGTATATTAAGAATAATATATCTTTTGTATTTCAAAATATTTGAGAAATATTGAAATTTAAAAAAAAAATTGAAAACATAATTATTTTTATTTTTTAAAAAATATATTTTATTATTCTATTTATTTAAAATTACTACGGTGTAAAAAGGATACATTAACTTTATAAAGGAACTTATTGCTAGTAATTAAAGCTACTACTTTTGAAATAGCATGCGCAACGTAAAACTTAATTAAAATTTCTTATAGAAATATTTCTTATTTCATATGCTTATAATTTTTTAAATTATTATTATATTTCAAATATTTTACACTTTTCTGAAGCCCCATTCTTTTATAAATAATGTCTAAAAGATTAGAATTTTTTAATTTTAATTTAAAAGAGTTATATGTATTTGAATATTGTTTGTATTTTCAGCCTTCTAGAAAAAATTAACATCCCTGAGACCTCTTAATTGCTAATATGTAGCCCATTGAAAAAAAAATATTATTTGAGTGTCAAATTTTTCATATATTTTTATTCATCCTTAATGGCGTGTTACATTTGTCGATGCTCAAAGTTGTGGAAATTTAGAGTGAGATTGTCAACGCATTCTTCTTCGTATCTTTCTCGTTACTTGACCGTAGTACAAAATTACGAGTTCCTTCGCCATTAACTCTGTGCTACTTCACAGTCTGATGGCAAAAAGCGATCAATTAAGATATCCTTCATAGCAGAGAAAAAAAATTTCAAGTAATCCCCATTGAAAGTAACTTTTTAAATATAAGACTAAGAAAAAAGCTTTCATTTCAAAATTTAGATTTTTCATTTAAGAAGTTGAAAGTAAGAAAACTGACTTCTGTTTCATTATTCGCATATTTAAGGAAAAATAGTACCTTGATATGAATTTTTTATTTTTATTATTGATTTATTATACATAATCTCTCTTACATTAGTTCCAAAGCAGTATTTTGTACAAATTTTTTCGTAAGTAAATACAATGAAATATTTATACATTAATTATAAAATATTTACCTTAAATTAAGAAAAAATAGCAAAAAGCATTACATCGCCCCAAAATACGCTAATCTCTATGAAATTTGAATATGCTGGTAAGTGAAATGAGCCCTGAACGATATTACATTATTCAAAATAATGGTGATTCAGTCGGAATATATCACTTGCGAGGAGCATAAAAACGGATGTCTCAGAGCAAGGCGACAATTGGCGCTGCGTGCCTTAGATTAGAAATCTGGTATAACGAAGTTGTATCAATGACCTCCAGGTATCATTTGACTGAAGAACTGCGATAGTGAGCTATTGGGAGACTAGAGTCTGGAAAAATTCAGATAGACATGGCTAGATGGCTGAATGGGAGTCCGTCTGGGATTCATAAGCTTTGATGAAAATTTCTAATCAGGATTCGGCATTCAAGAGGTTCTTCCAAGGACAGCCACACGATACCAAGAGTGCCGATGACCAATATTTATCATTATGCTCACGAAGGAATAGAACCGCAACTCCGACTGAACTCAGATCCTTCATCGCAGCAACCTCCGGAAGGTTGGTATCAAGGTCAACCATGCGTCAAAAGCTTCACGAACGTAATCTTTATGAGAGGCAACCAGCCATTTGCGTCTCATTCACGTCACACCATAGGCGAGAAGGTTTGTAGTGGGCCCGTACACATGTCCACTGGACACGTGATCAATGGAGGGCTGTTCTCCTTATGGATGAGTCCATATATGTTAATACTCGCACCTATAGAGATGACATCCTGGACGCTTATGTACGCCCTTATGCCGGGGCAATAGGTTATGCTTCAATGCTACAGGATAATAATGCAAGACTACACAGAGCTCACATCGTGGATGCTTGTATTGAGCAGGAAGCAATCCAGCGCATGCTGTGGCGAGCACGATCACTGGATCTTAACCTTATCGAGCCTGTTTGGGACGCTCTAGGAAGACGTTCAGCTGCTCTCAATCCCCCTTCTAGGACCCTAGCCATGCTTTCAACAGCCTTAGAAGAGGAATGACGTGTACTTCTACAGATTTAATAGACCGCATAATGGAGACATATCGCGCGCGCGCTGCATGTGCTGTATTTCTTCTCGAGGGGATCATACCCCATATTAAATATACTTTTCCTATACCAAACTGACACATCCGATTTGTTCATTCTATACATATGTTAATTTCTATAACACCATAATTATCTGGGGATATCTTTTTATGCTACTTTATGATATGTGTTTTATAATGTAAAAAGTTTCATTAAATACTCTACGCACATCTTTCTGAGTCATCGTCATTTTTGAGATTTTTCCCTAATTTATGATAACCAATGTATATTAACGCCTACAATGGAACTATGTTAACTCTTTTGACTTAAATATACAATTGAGATTATTATTCCATTTATTTACTGAAATTTTTAATAACCTTTAATATTAATCTTATTCAAGATTATTTTTGATCCTATGTCTGTTTCCAATCTTTCTGTCGCAAGTCGAGGAGCTGCCCAATACAGCCAAGAGCGATACAAAAAATCACCAAAGGCACAGTCAATAACATTTTAAGAAATATAGTTAAAAACAGCAGGACATTTTTTGAGGTGATCCTCAGTCATATGTACGTCTTGTTCACAAAGTGGGCAGGAGTTACCATCTCCCATTTCCATTCTATACAGGTAATCCTGCAAAAAGTCATGACCAGTAACAAGGCTAAAGCAGGTCACACCAACCTCTCTAGGCAAGGAACCAAAAATTATTGTTATAGTCTTTAGAAAGGAGCTCTATTTCTTTTTTGCAGCTCTCTCTATGTACAGTCTGGGAAGTTTGTGTCCAACGTGTTTGGCTGGATATAAAACACATTATATGCCACAAAGATATAGAAGGATCTGGCTGCATCATTTAGTTTCTACTCTTGGACAGCAAATCTTCCTTCTCATTTCGATATATCCCACAATGACCTGGGATCCCTTGCAGCACAATGCCGTTCTTTATATTTATCAATTTATATATTTTTCTGTTTATTCTTGAAATCTCAGATTCACAATGATTGGGAGTTGTTAAAGTTGTAATTGTTGAATTTGAATCAACAAAAATACGATTTTTTCCTTTTCACATTGCTCTATCTTGTCTATGGCTAAAGAAATGGCTGCTATTTCGCCATCATAGTTGTCAAAATGTTTTCAACGGCAAAATACAATGTTAAGTCTGTATAGAATACTCTAACTCCAGCATTTTTAATAGTCCTTTCAGGTGAACCGCCGGCATAAACGTGTAGCCAATAATCATTCGGTAGCCATGGCATCATATTTCAGTTCTGAGTCAAGAGAAAATTCCATGCTAATATCAGAGACAAGGTCCAAATATAACCCGCGTTACAAGTTAAACTTGTTTCAATGGACACTAACGATTTGGAAGGGGACCCCTCCCTCTATTTGAAGATGAAATATCAAGAGCATTATACAGCTCTTTTATATAAGAAAGGTATGTTTTTTCTTTTAAGATTATTATATATTCGAGATTATAATTATTCAATTCTATTATTATTGTGTAATTTTTAAACCTATTTATTGTGTAGTTCTAATATTCGCTTAGCAAATCACTACATTTGGTGACTCTGGATACTGCTCCCACTACTCATGGAGATAATCGTATGGCTGTGGTGTACCCGCCATGTAGAGATGTGTGTTGGGGCTTGTTAAATCTATCGTGGCTCATAGTCTTTCTGTTGGCGTGGTGTGATAGTTTGAAGAGGGAATGTCAGCTAAGACATCTTCCTCGTTACTTTACCGTGTTTAAAAATTACAAGGTCCTTCCCAGTAGTCCTCGTGTTGTTTTATAGTTCAACGTTAATAAACACTTCCTGAATGGAGATAATCGCAATTTTTAAACTCATTTTTGTAACCTTTTGGTGCTAACTAGTCATGTAAAAATATATTTTATCTTAAGATACAAGATTAATGTGCGGAGTTTTTTTAACATAATTCGCACCTTGTACTGTACGTTTTGCCTTAATTTATATAAAAGTTTACCTTGTTAAAACGACGGATGATTAGGAAATTTCTACAGAATGTGTAAAGGCGCCACCTTTATGGAAGGACATCACTGTAATAGGATTTCTAAATCTTGAGAAACCAATTTGCAATTGAAAATATTTCAGCGGTGAATAAATAATTCTCTTTCGTTGCTGCATCTTTAGATAGGGAGATTTCACAGCTTAAGTATGGTATTTATAAAATATAATTAAAACACTCCAAAAGAAGTATCTCATAAAGCTTTAATAAGTAGACTAAATAGATAATTTTCTGATGTAGAAACTGTGCATTTACCTGTTGATACTCAACTTTTGTCTGCTAGAAAGAATAATACCGAAAAGTTTGCATTGGTAACCAATAAAACATCAGAGGTATCTATTTCTAACTGAACAATATATATTCTGACCAGTGAACATAAAGACAAACTAAGTATATAAACTTGAAACTCCGGTTGAGTAATTAACGCTATTTATGTGTTCAAAAAATGTCATTACAAAGAAACCTATAAAAAATCTCCGTGTAAGCGGTCCAGTTCTAAGGAATCATTCATTCGTTGACGTGCCGTAGGGCCTGGATTCGAATCGCGGAGAAGGCATGGATGTTTGAAAACATATAGTACCCCTTCACGGCATGGGAGTACTCTAAATAACAGTCCAGCCGCTAGTCCTCTCGTAAAGTTGATGAAAGGGAAAGAAAGGTGTTAAATACCTGATCACCCCCCTCCCCCAGAGTGTTCTCCCTCAAAATTAAGGTGGAGAAACGGGCTAATTCGTACAATCACCTGTAAGGTGCTTAAAGTTACGGCTAACGACAGGCGTCACTTAGCCCTTTGTCATGATGAATTTCGTGGACCTCGATCTGGCCTTTGCTGTGATCAGGTGGCATAAGAAACAGCTAAAATAATTCATTCGTAATAAAGAAAAGAAATTCTGGAATCACTTCAAGTTCTAAAATAGAAGTGTTTAAAGCCCTGTATATATATGTCTAATTTCAATGGAATATTATTGAAGAAGGGGGAAAGCACAGGGCATAAGACAAAAAGTAATCTCAAATTTTAGCAACAGATGGCGCTGTAAGCATCATAATTTAAAAGGGATCGATTAGAAATGACAGTGAATCGTAAAATAACAGCTAATGTGTAAGTTACACGTTAAACATATGTGCTGTTCAGTGTTCATGACTATTCTGATGTGATATTGTTAGTTACGTAAGCCAACCCGCCACGACAAGGTCATATCATATCGGAGGGGAAAAATCGATTTTTAACCTTCCCGAGGCCAAAAACCGCATAAAAAGCGTCCATCAAATTGGTTTTTAAATTTCGCGAAACTGGTGTAAAACATGTTCAATATGCTGTCCATCATTTTCTGCAACAAGTTTAAATCTGGAAACAATACGTTCTACTACTGAAAAAAGTGTCTCTGGGGACACGTACAGAATGTGTTGCGCAATGCGTGACTTCAATTCAGGAAAATGTGCAAATGGAGCACTGAACACAACATCTTTCAGATAGCCCCACAACCAAAAGTCACATATTTAAGATCAAGTTATCAGGGAAGCCAAACGTTAGGGAAATGGTGGCTGATAACTCTACCATTTCCAAAATGGCACTTCAACAGCTGCTTCACTGGATTTACGCTGTGCTCCGTCTGTTTCTTTAGGCAGTAACTGCCAAATACCGATTCTCATTCGGCGTTGGAACTCGGGGGCGACCTGTGCTGTAACATCTACTCACATTACCATCCTCTTGGAATCGTTGCCAAAGCCTGGAGATGACACTCTGAGCTATTCCAAGTTCCTCGGATACTTCCAGCTGGGTACATCCATATTCCAGTCGTCCGATAATTCTACCCCGTAAAAAATCATCCAAATGCTTCCTTTGTGCCATAACTATGCGGTTATTGCACTGAAAGGCTTTTAAAGCGCTTGTGAACAATTTTACTTTTTTGCCACCATTCCTTATATACCCCTCTCTTACACTCTCGTCATTGTGACGTACTATCCGCGCTATCTGGTGGTTTCCTGTAATTTGCATATTCTTCTTCAAGATGTGTGTGATAATTCTACAGGTGAAATTTTTATTTTAGAGTTCAATTTCTGTGTGATTCAGAATTATCCTTAATTTATGGACTCACTGTCGCCTGCGATTAACCTGGAGTAGAGAGCATGCATTGTGGACACCGCAACAGTGGTCTTGTGTGATGTTTTCCGACGAGTCCAGGTTTAGTTTGCAGACTGATTCTCACCGGACTTTCATATGGAGAGACCACCGTTACCACCAAGAGAACACCATTGAACGACACCGTTACGGTGGTGCAGGATGGCTCTTTTGGGGAGGAATTATTCTTGGTTCCAGAACTGACCTGCATGTTCAGAGTGTAACGATGACAGGCCACATCTTTCGGGATGTCATTCTGGAACAACATGTACGTTTGTTTTGGGGCGCCATGGGTGCTGAATTTCTGTTTATGGATGACAACGCCCGTCCTCTCACCGTGCAAACATTGTAGACGAATGCCTTCAATCGGAGGATATCACCCGTATGGATTGGCCAGCATACTCACCGGGCTTGAATCCAATAGAGCATGTGTGGGATATGCTTGGCTGACGAATTGCAGCCCGTCAACCCCCTCCCTGTCTACCGGAACTTCGGAGGGCATTGCTTGATGAGTGGTGTAATATTCCCTAAGATCAGATTGATAATTTGATACTCAGCATGCGTAGGCGTTGTAAGGCCTGTATTGCATCGTCCGGGAGGCATACTCCGTATTAACCATCATACTAACCATGTTATACTGTTTTTTGTAAATAGGTTCTTTTTTGAAATTTGCTCCAGGAATTAAAAATCGTAATTTTTATTAATTATGTCAAATATATAGCAACTTTTGTGCTCTTTACCTTTTGTTTAATAAATAGACTGTACAAATAAGTCAAATTTGTTTTGCTTCCGTCTCTTTCTTTGCCTGAACTTCATTATCCTTAATTTATGGACATGAGTATATATATATAAGTTATTTATTATTATAATTTTTTGGAACAAGTATTACTCGAAAAAACACATATTTTGAATTGTTATCAAATAATGTACAGATTTTCTTTTCTTCTGTATTTAATACTGAATAATACTAAATGCAAAAGAGAGAGAATAAATAACTTAAAAATAAATAATTCCCATTACGTAATGTCATATTTAAAGCGAGAAACCTCGATTTGGTATTTTACCAAGGGCTGAAAGTCCTCATGTTGGTGTGTTGTGAACGTTTGGAGAGAGGTGACACGCCTAGTCCGGATATCATTCTTGTCACTTGACTGAAGTTCGAAATTAAGAGATCTGTTGTTGCCAATCACCATCAAGTTACTTCAGAAATAAGTTAATGATCAATTGATGAATGAATCGATTTAATTTTGTTTTATCTGAGGATTTGTACCTGTATTATCAGATTCTAAAATGGACATTGATTATTCACATGAAACAGTATCTATTGCTCCCTATTTTCCCGTTCAATACATGTGATGTATTATTTTTGAATTTAAACTTTAAATTCATAATTTCAACTTTTTTTTTTGTTGCTTTTCTTTTTTAATTTTTCGCAGCCATTTTTTGTAAACTTTAATATGCTTTTATTGATGAAAAATATATCAGATAATTGTGATAGAGTAAGGATAGGTTTTGTATTTGTTTTGTCCAAGATTCTGGTCACATTAAATTAGTAATATTTCTCAAATGTAAAACTACAGATTTTATCAGTTACAATTTTAATCAATGGCATTATCTATCACAATTTTAAAATCTCTATTTGAAAACTGAAATGTAGTAAAATAAATTTAGATGCTTTTTAAGAATCAGTTATTTATATTTAATAAATTAAAGATGTGTGTTATTTATTCTCTCAAATTATCCAAATATTTATTAGTATTTATTTTTTATTTATAAGTGACTTTAAATGCAATGAATTATCAAAATTAAACGCTTTAATGAATGGAACAATTACCGAAATCAGTTGTTTTTATTCTATAAATGTGTTATCGTTGAAAATCAAACAATGGTATGGTTTATCATTAATATACGTGAAAAAGTACTAAAAATAATCTTCAGGTACTTATGTTTTTAACAATACTCAGTTTCTGTATTAAATTGAGCTAAATTGGTTGAATTTTAGCGAGAAACTTTTATGTATAATTAATTGTTAATATAATCTGAAGCGATTTGAATGACAAATAATTGCATAATCAATGAATATAATACAAATCAATTCCAACATATAATATAAGCAGTTTAAAGTTTAAGTTAAATTATGAGAAGGGGAAAAAGTTATATATTGCAAAAAATATATTCGATGTTTTATATATATCGCCTTCGTAACGATTTATTTTTAAAAGTATCTAAAATCCAGTTTGAATTAATCTAAGGACCCACCCAGTACATTAATCTGCTGCTGTTAAAAGATTAAATATCGCGAAAAACTCGAGATAAGACAACTACTAATGAATATCTCTACGGGAGCATTTTCTTATCTTTTTCCCACCTCAGCACACAGAGTAACAAAAACACAGATAAAAAAATATATCAGTGTCCATTAATACGTTTCAATTTGAAATCCAGAAATCAAAAGCCAAAACGAAAGGGAAAAAAACTTTTTTGAAAACGCCAACACCTAGAATAAAATGGTGAAAACATCACGTGGTGTCCAATTCATGACAACACAGTTGACAACATACTCATTTCGAATGAGTTGGAAAGTGACGTGTTTTAGAACGAGGGTGATTTGTCCCGCCATTCATTTTCAGTCTCCGAATCTCAGAGATAGTAACTTCTAATATACAGTTATCAGTATTTTGTGGTGTAAATAAAACTTGGTAAGATAGTATATTTTGGAGATTGGGGTATACTACATGTATAGCTGTATGTATGGTATAAAATTAACAAATACGGACGCGTTAGTTATCTCTGTTCATTCATTGAAAAAAGTAACCAGATAAAAACGGGGGAAAGTTTGACAAAAACTGATTTTTTTGTGTTGATTTCGATTTCTGCAAGAATTCTAAATTTTAAAAAGTAAATACTTAAGGAGAAATCCATGCTCGTCAGACAATTAGAAAAAAGTTATGCAGTGGGTAAGAGCTAAATTAACGTCATACAGTAAAGCAACACCAGGGTTTTTGGTGAGGGACTTTGGAATTTTTAACCTCGGTCCAGAGCGACATTTGAGATGGCACCACTTCTCCAAACTACTGCATCCCACCAACGGGAGGACTTTGAACTCGACTGATTTGACGTGTATCAGCCCGTCTGTGTACAACAGTCTTCAGTTACACCAAGACTCCAATCCTTGACAAGCCAGCCACGACTTCGTGTCCTAAGAGCTGGCACAAAAGACCATCCAGGTAATCAGATGGAAAAATATGCAGCTTACTGATTCATATCTTTGCTTCGTGAAAAAGTTTTACATAAAAGAAATCTAAAATAAAAAGCCTAGTTGTGACCGATGCAGCTTAGTTGTCATGGTAACGAACTCGTGGCAGCATGTCATGAGTTCGAGCCCTGGTGCTTCTGAAGATCCGTCGTGTAGAAAGACTGGTGCACTTTAAGGTAACTGGGACGTCTGCGAGAAGGAAAAATGAACTTTTTTTGCACCAATTTTAAATGGTTCTCACTTACTTAAATTTAAAGCAACGGAAATACAATTTTTACTTTGAATTTTCTGTATATTTATGTACTTGTTAATGTAAAAAATTTTTATTTTAAATTACAAATAAACCTGCAAGAGGAATAATTAATCAATAACTATTTTTTTATTTTCAAGCATGTTCTTACCTTTAGATACACTTTGCATAAAATACACTTTGCTGCCTATATAGCTATAAAATTTCCCGGAGTTTTTGTAAACATAACAATCCATAAGATAAACGAAATAAAATTTTAAAATATAAATTTATAAAAATTTTAAGTTTAGTGATTCAAATTTCCTTTAAATTTTATGCAGAAATTGTGCTATATTTAAAATTTCTGAATGTTTATTTGAAAACGATTTCATTCACTTTGTTAAAAACATTATTGATCTTGTATTATTCAAAATATCATCACTATAGGTAAAGTAGATTTTGAGGAATAAGTACCGTATTTTAATACAATATAAAGTCATACCTTTGTTAATTGGATTATTTTGCATCATTTCTCAGTTTTTAAATTGTAAATTTAAAATTCTAGATTCTTTAGAAGTATTTTTAATAACCCTTTCCCTACTTCATCAATACGTGTTATCAACGATTCACATCTTCTTCCATTTAAAATACCAAAGTTTTATGTCTATAAGTTTTAGTATTTTTATTTCACTTTGAACGGCATCATAACAGGATATTACAAAATTCCTTACACATTTTTATATTTATAAAAATACACAAAAAAATTGTCTTTGATTAATTTACGAAGTTAATTTGACGTCTAATTTAAATGAAACTCTGTTTTTAAAAATTATATCAAAAGAATCTCTGTTTTTGTATTCATACATATATGAATATTTATTTTAATGTAAAACCAAAAGAGTAATAAACATATAGAGTTATTCATGAGCATTCAAATGTTAACAATAAGCAGTTAGAAAAAACGAAATGTCTATTTTACGAGCTGTGTATTTAATTTAGAATAATCTTCAAAATCTACTTTATACTATATCCACTTGATTTATAATTTAAAACTATACTGAGTATTTATAAATGCAAAACTAGACATAATTAACATTTCAAAAATCAAAATTTTTTTTCAAAATTTTGTAGCAAATCATTTAAATTTCCCGTAATTTTTGCACAAAAAATGTGCAATTTTCAATAAATTTGAACATATAATATAGAAAAATTACATTCTTCGAATAGAAAAATTAGTTTTTTACAATACATATTGAATACTTTGCGGATTTTGAAGAAAGTGTACCTGAATCACAGTTACATTACATTTGCTTACAATTGTAAAATTCAATTTTCTAGCGTTCTATTTATCGAATACTCATAAGCAATACATCTATAGAAGCAAAAAAGTGCCCTCTTTTTTTTAAAAGTAAAATAAAAAATGAAAAATTTAAAGCACCTTCACGGCCCAGTTACTTTAAATCTGTCGTGGCTCAATGTGGTAATTTGGAGAAGTGTATCAGCTCAGGTGTTGTCGTCGTCACTTGTGACCGAAGTTCAAAATTACGAGGTCTGTCACCCATAGCCCTTAAATTGCTTCGGATTGCGACCTTATGATCAATCAATCAACCAATTACAAAGCAGCAGCTAAATGGTTGGAGAGTAGATAATTCGATTGTTGATTTTTCTAAACAAATCTTTTAAGAAAATGGAGGCTTAATCGGAGCGGGGAGGTTTGGAGAATTGAGTATTATCAGAAACACACATATTCCTCGTTATCTGATTGTTAGATCTTGGAATCACCATCAAACTCTGTCACATTTTCTCAAAATTAAAAGAAAAGTGACTATTAATAATTACCAATATATATATATATATATATATTGCAATTGTATTTAGCGATTTTTAAGAATTTTCTTTCAAATTTTTTGAGACCTTACACAATGTGTGAACTGTTGTTCTTTTTCTCCCACGTATGTGTGTTTCGATTACTGTGAAGATAATAATAAACTCAGTTATACAGGAACTTTGGATTTTTAATCAAACTTTTAGAAAACTTTGTACCAAACAACCACAACTTTTACTGATTCAATAGATTAATTTCATTTTAATCATATTTGTTTGTTTCAAATGGGCTGAATTTCAGCAACTTAGCCTTTGCATACACGGCAAGTCCCTAAATGGGAGAGACATTTCATGGTGGCAACAACTAGTGGCGACATTCGTTATCAAGTTTTGAAGTTTTAATTTTTTTTAATTCAAACTCTCGTCGGATGCTAAGTATTGCCATGATTTAATTTTTTTGACGAGAGTATCAGAGCCAAATTGATACTCGTGGGATTTTTTGCATGCCACATAATCATATGACATACGTGCCTACGATTTTTTCATCCAGAAAATCTATCAACAGGGATCGAATCCGCAACCTTAAGCTTACGAGGCGGGCACGCTACCTCACAGACATCGAGCGGACAAAAAAGTGCTTACGACACTTTACTTCCAGGTGGTCACTCTCCCTGGTACTGACCCCTCCCATCGATGCTTAACTTAGGTGATCGAACGAGAACTGGCTTTTAATAATATTTAATTTACGCCATATTATAGCTTTTAATGGCAGGGCTTGTAATAAAGCGCCAAGTGAGTGAGTGAATATTAACGCCGCATTGTTAAGCTACACAAGGGTTTTTGGCGACGGACCGCGTAATTTTGAGCCATGATCAAGTGACGCGGACGACACCTGGTCCGGCACCCCCTCTCCTAACTACCATACCACACCAACGGGAGGACGTTTGAGCTCTCGACAGATTTAACGGGCATCGCTCCCCTACACGGTGGGTTTTCAGTGGTACTGGGCTCAAACTCATGACACTTGGTTACCGCGGCCACTATAAAGTACCAAGTATAAGCGAAAGGGGGGGGGCATCAGAGTCGAAACCACATCTAATTTCCACACTAAATACAACTTTGTTGCTAAGTTCCGTTTATCATACAGCAGCATTACTTGGGCGTCATCATTCCCAACGTATGGCGGCAGTAACCGAGTGATTATGGTAGCCAGCTCGTGACCATTGTTGTTGAGTCGCGGGTTCGAAACCTAGGGCCACTTAAGACCATGTAAAGAGGCTGATGCACATTAAATCTGTCAAGGCTCAAAGTCTTCCCGCTAGTGTGGTGTGGAAGTTAGGAGAGTGGGTATGCCAGCTGAGGTGGTCGTCTTTGTCACTTGACCGTGGTTCAAAATGACAAAGTCCGACGCGAACAGCCCTCGTGTTGTTTTAAAGTATGACGAAAATTACAATCAATCAATCAGTCTCCTCACCGCAACCATGGGGTCAGATTTTTTGATCCAATGCGAGGTTAATTACAAAATTCTCCTGGATAATCTCATTTATGATTCTTGAAATTATTGAAACAAATATTCACAAAAAGATATTTTTCCAAAAATGTAGAAATAAAATTGAAAAGCTGAACTACTGAAATTAGGACGAAACATTTTTAGATTTTTTACTTAATAATAGTTAATGTAATGTGTGATTGGATATATATATATATGTGTATATATATACTTAAAAAACGAGATGAAAGTGTTATAAAAAATAGACTCAAGAAAGTGCATTAAATGTTTCACATTTTTGGTTTTATCTTCTATTACCGGAAATTAAATTTTTTCAATATGTATTGAGACATAGAAAAGTGAAACTCTCTTTTCAATTGGCGCCAGTCTGCAGATTAAACTTTGAACTGTCTCATTACAAAATAACGTACAATAAAGAGCAATATTTCTTCAATATGCTGTTCCTCATCATTGAAAAAAATATTTATTCTTTTTCCTCTTTATATTTAGCTTTTTAGCTAGCATTTTTTCACATAAAAGTTATTTTTGAATGGAAAGAATTTTATTAATGTTCTCACGTTTTTATTGTTTTTTAACGAGATACTGACTCAAAGTTCAAGAACCTGAGTTTTGTTCGATCTTCCCGAAATCCATACACAGAATGAGAATAATTGTTTTCAAACATCGTATATATTTCCAAATATAAGCCAAGAGTACGTTTTTTCACTTAAAAAAATCCACCTAAAACCCGTATATAAGCCGAATTGGAAGAAAAAAAGTTCCTGTAACTTTTTCAAGTATATTACCAAGTGGACATAAAACGGATGGGATAGTTTCCAATAAAATTGCCGTAAAGTAAAACACCAACAATGATAGCTTTATTTCTGTGGTAATACTATTTGCCTCAAACACGTTATTCCCTTAAACATTTGTTATCTTGTACAGTATCAGTGTCATATTTGGTTGGAAAATAAGCGGGAAGAGAAAAACGTATACGTCAGGTGGTCGTCTACCTGTGAAAAAAAAACTCTGCAGGATGAACATGCACATTCAGATATCCCAATGAGTGATTGTAAATTTTAAGAACTATGGGGAAACTTGGATTCTATCACTAATTGTGAATGGTTTATATGACTCCTCCCCCCTTTAAAATGTTCCACTCAAAATACTTAAAAAGCTAAACATTTTAAATTGGCTCATGGCAAAAACAAATTTTTTTAGAAAGAGAGAGAAAAAAAGAAGAAAAAAACGTCTTCCTAAATTATGTTTATTCCAAGATTAGAAGATCCACAAGAAGCCAACCCCCTTATTTTAGCTTTACAAAAACTCCAAAAATGTTTTGGCTTATTCACGGAAATATACGGTAACATATTTTTTTAAAATTTTTCTTTTTATATAAATATTTATAATTTTTCATTCATTAAAATGTTTTCCATTGCTCTGAGTAGTGAGGTTCAAAATTACGAGGTCCATCGCCAATAATCTATTAATGACGAACCTCGTAATTTTGAATCATTGTCAATTAACTAAGACGAACCCTGAATCAGCACCTCACTATCCTAACTTTACAACACACCAACGTGAAGAATTTGAGCCATTTAACGAACCTCAACCCCTCTACATCATGGATCTTCAGTGGCATCAGGATTCTTGACCTTGGTTTTAAAATTGTGAAGCGTTGTGGTCAGAAGACTTTTTTTTTAGGAAAGGAAGAAAATTGAAAGTTCTCATTAAGTAAAACTTTTCCAGTTATAAAAATAACTGAAATTCTCAAATATTTGAAATCCCATGAGTGAGACAATTGTTTCATCAAACTAAAAAATAATTTTAAAATATTGTGGTTTAATTAAAATTTGTATCGAATGAAGCAGTTTGAATACAAAACAATATCAGTAGCAATTATTTTAAGTAAAATTAGTAAAATCAAAATGAAGACCCACCGAAATATATTCAATCTCGTACTTCAGTTCGATTCTAAATGATTGAAAATAGTCCGATTTGAATAATTTTGTTAATAATTAAAGATAGTTATTGGCTTTTTTATATAGGCATTTTTTTACAACTTTAGCTATATTTTGCGTTCCTTTAGGTGTAAAAGAGAGTTTGTTCGTATAAAAATGACTTAATTATATAGTTTGTTATTAAAATGGCACAGAAAATTAGTTTGATTGATATTTGATATACAGACGACTCTTAATAATTCGAATTTGAACGAACCAATGAAAAACTTCGAATATTATCAAGAGGGTAGGGAAAAACTCCCAAAATACACGAAGAGAAATTTTTTTAACTCATTTAAATTTGAAACTATGTAATAAAACAACAATTGTACATATATATAAAATTACTTTGAAGTATTTAAAAAATACATATATTTTAACTTAACTCAGTGGCACAACAGCCCATGAGGGCCAAGGCTTACTATGCCCAACTCAGTATACGCGACCTTGGACCCTGAGGTGCATGAGCAGATGTTCCACTCAGGGGGTCAGTTTGACGCGAAACCCACAGTGTTAAGTTCCTAAGCAATCTTGTTACTGCTTTATCGACCCACCGAAGGGATAAGAGGCTGACAAATATTTTACAGAGGTTAAAAGTCCTATTTTAAAAGAATACATTAAAAACAACTATTAAAAGAACACGTACTGTACATAATTTTTTTTTTGACGAAAAAATCTGTTATCTTTTTTGTTTTGTTTTATGGCATTCAATCTAGCTTTGTTAACAGATCTTCTAGAATAAATGGAGCTTGTGAAAAAAGTCCACATCAACATGATTTTGAAGGGAAAAGCTGCGTAGATTGCTTGCTGACGCTTTAGCTTCCGTCAGAGTTATCAGAGTCAAACTCTGATGGTCATCAAAGGGGCTATATTACAGGGGAGACACGCAGAGACAATATAAAACATGTAAGCCTCGGCCTGTTTGCTACAGGACTCTACATGATAGTGAGTGTTTGAACCGTCGAGGATTTTATTAGATCACTTCGAATTATCGCGTGTTGTATACTGGCCAGTCAGATTTTTCTTCGAAATATTGAGTGTACGAAAACGTATTGTTTTAGTTCGAAATATCAAGAGTTTTTCTAGGGGCTGAGCATATACTTCGAATGAGCGAGAGGTTCGTATTATCGAAGGTTTGAATTTGCGAGAGTCGACTGTATATAGTTCGCATATTATATCAAATTTTATGAAGAAAAAGTTTAATGAGATTCTTAAATTCTAACCTTTAAACTCTAATGCTTGACTGAATTGCTATTGGCAACGCTGGATAAGCATAAAAAATTAATAAGATATTTAAAAGTTTTTGCAATGATTTTTTTACTAAAAATATTAAGAAATTAGACTAATTTTCAGAGTGATTTAAAAAATAGAATAACATTCAAACCAATTAAATAATTAATTTAAATGAAAAACATTGATAATATTCAATTTGTAATGACATCTCCTGCTTGGTCCTAATACCCTCACGAACACCATCTGGCATACTGTGAACTATTTTTTCTTAGTCTTCTTTGCTGATAATTGCCGCAACGGATATCTTTTTACTCTTTGGAACGAAATCCTGAAGGTGTTTACTCTCATTTTAAGAGCTATATATATTTTTCCTTAAGATTTATAAATCGGGTAAATAGGTCGGTCTGAGAAGTAGTTTGACTGTTTTTATATGAAGACAAGTAGTGGTGATTTTTGTTCCAAGATGCTTAGTCTAATTGGAAAGGATAAAGTCATTTTCAAATGTATCATCCGATAATGGAATCATAAAGTGCTCAAATGCCTCCAAGTATATTTTGAAATTTACTCTTCCTTTCAAAATCCATAGCTTTCCTAAATACTTAACATTAGTACACTCCCCAAATCATGTCGGAGGTTTTTAACTTAACTGGGAGTTTCAAGAAATTTTCAGTAAAACCTTCTTATATGCAACCCAAAATGTAGATATCCTAATGATTGTGAGAAGCCTTGAAGCATGAATTCATCGCTAAAAAGTACGTTATTCTAGTAATGAATATCTTATTGCGCTAAATGTCTTTGCATCACCGCACTCGGGAAAATTTTTTTTGCTTGCAAATAGTGGGTTTGCTTTGACATGTAACTGAAAATAAAGTTCATTGAGTCGTTTCTATGTGGAAGATGTTGAACCATAACTCTTTGTTCTCACGAATTTCTACTTAAGAATCTTTGACTGGTTTTACTTGAGGAAACTTTGTGGTACAATCAACTCGTTTGCTGTCACCATATCTCTAGTATGAAGAGGTGAAAGAATTCCCTTCACGCATTAACCCAAAAGTTGATTGAAAAGGGGATGTCGCAGGGGAGTACCGGATTCATGGGTAGAATGATTGAGTCCAAAGAAGCAATACAAAGCCATTTCCATTTTCAATACAAAAATAGCCACCTGAAGAGTGTATCTTGAGCAATATCCATTTAGTTGAGCCAATTAGTGGGGAAGAGAACATACATTCTATATAAAAAAAAAAAAAAACACCAAGAACGAGCTGTCCGATCGAAATAAAAATTGGTGAGTAGAAATATTTACAAAATAAAAAATGATCAAAATTTCAGAAAAATTGAATGATTTATTTTAGAGTTACATAATTACAAAGTAACGAGCTCAGTAAGGAGTTGACCCACCTCTAGGTTGGATGCAAGCTGCCACATGACGTGGCACAGAGTGATAAAGCAACCTGATGGTCTCCTGCGGTATTTCTTGCCAAATTTGCTCCAATTGTCGGGCCAGGTCATCAACATTCCCTGGCAGATGCATCCGCCTTCCCATCATATCCCAGGCATGCTCGATTGGAGAGAGATCTGGCTGGCCAAGGAAGTGTTTGACAAGCTGTAAGACAGTTCATAGCAACACGTGCCGTATGTGGTCTGGTATTATCTTGCTGAAAAATAAGGCTAGGGTACTGCAAAAAGAACGGTAGCAAAACAGTTCTCAGAATGTCGTCAACGTACCGCTGTGCTGTAAGTGTGCCTCTAATGACGACCAAAGGGGTTCTCGGCTATCAAAAGAAATGGCACCCCGACCATAACTCTTGGTTGAGGGCCTGTGTGGCGTGCAGTAATGAAAGCAGGATCGGCACACTGCCCTGGGTATCTCCAGACACGTCTTCGATGATCGTCAGGACACAGTTGGAAGCGGGATTCGTCGCTAAACCCTATACGTCCCCTTCCAGCATAATACCAACCTAATGGAGTCAATCACTACTGTAATCTGGCTCGACAGTGTGCAGGCTTGAGTGGCAGGAAGCGTAGCGGTCGATACGAGCGTAAATTTTGCTTTGTCAGCCGTCTGTGAATGGTCATAGTAGACACTCGTGTATGGGTCGCACGTCTGATGGTTGATAACGATGAATCAAACGCTGTAACAGCTGATCTGACAATCAATCTGTACTCCCAATCTGCTGTAACCCTAGGTCGACCACTACAAATATAACGCTGAAATCTACCATTGTCCACCACTCATTCTTGCCAGCATCGTATTGACCCATATGACGAGCGATTTTCCTCGATTTCCTGAACCTGCCTGTTTCAATTCAATTATACGGCCTCTTTCAAACTCTGACAGTTGCTCGTAATGAGCTCATTTAAAGGTATCCTAAATCGCAATACATCAGAATTTTGACCATCAGATTGAGAATCGCTTCTTAGACACCTGCTGGGTGCGCAGTTCCGATGCACTATAGCTACCGCTATTCATTCATTGGGCACCAAATTTTAAGCAGTTGCATGGTCGTTACAAATGTCTTTGCACACACATACGAAATTTCAATACAATCGGGAAACTCCTTCTTGGTGCGTCGGTTTATCTTTTTTTGTTATAGACTGTAGCTTTCGAGGGCTAGAAGGAGAGGCACAGCAGGGAATCCCTGACCACGTGTGAAGAGACACCCAGGCGATTTCTATTTAAAACTAACTCCCGATTTTCTGTTCTTTCTGTTAGATGCGGTACAAACTGACTCATATGAAAAACCCTTAAGCTTCTCAAGCAGGTTTTTAGCATTCTATTTGTTTTCTTGAGATTATTCGCTTGCGACTACTATTTTCACAATTGTTTTTAAATTTTTATTATTTTTAGATCTTCTAAGCTTTCACTCACTTGAGAGGAATTATGTCTTCGTTTAGTAATCATTTGTTAAGTTCCACAAAGTATAGAATCATAATTACAGCCTTTGTAGATTTCGATATATCTTTTATGCGATCCATTTTCAACACCCAATTATTTAAAACTGTTAAACAGACATTTAGCTCGAGAAAAGTGTCATTTAAGCAAATTTTTTGACGTTATGCAACGTCTTGAAAAAATTGAATATTGTCTAATATAAAAGAGCTTTAACATAGAAGACATGGGCATTCTTTTGACTTGGAAGACAATATATCATAAGCCAGCATTCGTAAAATTTCATAAACCATTTTACGATTAAGGGAAACATTTTCCCTTTGTCATACTGTCGTATTTAATTATAACCTTAACAGATTTTTATATACAGAATGCTAAGAACAATTGCGCAAACGGAAACACTTAGAAAAAAAAAGCTATGAAATTAATTGCCGCAAATAATAAAACATTCTTGGACTGTATTCTTATTATTTATTTCAGATTACTGTGTTGGGTAATAATACATTACTGTGTTGTATCTGATATGTTTTATATTATACGGTATGTGAAATTTTGTGCAATTATAAAGTATATTTGAGAAAGTGTGAAAACAAACGCCCGATGAAAATGCACATTAATCGAAGTTAAATTGGTACTTGATCCAAAAAACTACACATTGTTATACAATTTTCTTGTGATATTTATTTTACTTCTAAGCAAACTAAAATAAACAGCTGCATACTAATATTTACTCATAGCAACCTTATGTTCATGTAAGAGTTAAGCCTTGTTTATTTTTAGAGGTATCGTGCATTTTATAATACTATATCTCTTTTTGGTTATTCTAATATTTTTGAATTGGAGTTATATATTAATTAGGTTTTTTCCTTTGAATCTTTTATATTCAACTTTTTGGATTATTTTTCATCTAGGTTATTTGAAATACCTTTAAGAAAACTTTAGACCTGTACTTCAGATTTATAGACAATATCTCTGAATTTCTGTTTGCAAATTGAGTGAGTGAGTGACTGTAGGGTTTAATTTGCACAATAGCTGATGTCGGCTGTACTGCACCAAACATTTGTTTCATATACCATAAAAATTTAAAAACACATTCAAAAGAGATATAACAATGTGATACGAATAATTTGTATTTAAAAGTAGTTCATTAAAATCACGTTTATAATACCATGCATAGGAATTTTACAACCTTTCTAATATTTTAAAAATTATTATAAAGGGAAAATAAAACACATCGAAAATCACGTTAACTATTGGGTTGATGCATAATTATCCAGCGTTTATATCACACGTTTTTCATCAGTGAAAATCAGCGCGTTTTGTTTATTACTTTTGTGTAAAAATAATCTTCTCTATTGTTTTAGAAAAATGCGTGTCGAAAACCATTGTCATATTTGCCATATTATGCTCTACCACTTCGAGAAAGGATGAAAAGCAGCTCAGTCATTTCGCGATCTCAACGAACTTTTTGGCAAAGGAACAATCAGCGAAAGTCAGTGTAGGGAGTAGTTTGCCCGTTTCAAATCAGGTGATAACCAGCTTGGAAGATAAGCCAGGGAGAGGTCGGCCATCGGATTTCGACGATCAGGCTCGGAATCGACGATCGGATGACTTGGTGGCCGATGTCAAAGCGTGGATCGCCTCTAAGAATCGTGTCTTCTTCGCTCGTGGAATCGACTGTCTGCCAAGCAAATGAGAAGCAGTAATTGAAGTAGACGGTGACTACGCTTCCGAATAAGCGTTTACACATGTTTTTGTCAAATATTGTTATTGATTTTGTTAAATAAAATTTGTTGAAAAAAACGCCGGATAATTATGCATCAACCCAATACGACGTTAAATCCAAACAATGTTTACACAAGAGGTTAAAAGCGTGTCATTTGCATTATTTCTTCCGGTTCCTTGTCGGTATCGTGTAATGCATAAAACCCGATTTGACATGTCAATCCATTAATGACTCATCTATATTGTAGAGAATCATGCCCTCATCTTCTGATGTGTAATGTACTAAACTTTTCTTCGGCTTATGGTAAGTCATTTTTATTTCAATGTCGGGCTTTGGCTCTGTTGTGAGCTTTTACCTATTTTTGTTTTAAATTTTTTGCAGCTTTAGACACTGTGGAAGTTAGACTATTAGATGTGGAATGTAGACCATTGACAGTGGAAGTAGTGAAAGTAGCAGAAGTAGAAATAGGAATAGATGGCTGAGATTCACATGGTATGGTAGGTACTTCTGTAGTTATAGAAGGAAGTAGATGTGTGCTTGAGTTAATGAAGATGTGCTGACTACAGTCATTGGAGAAGATGTAGCTGGTATGTGAGAGATAGAAGATAAGGGTTTCAGGCGTTGCAAAGGCGGGCAATTTATATTTGTTATATTTGGATTTGTTTGTGTAGTTGTAGAAATAGCTGAAGGTTTAGTAGCCTGAGCTATGTTTGGATTAGTTGAGAAGCTATTAATTTACGTGCTTATAAATAAGAGATATTTTTCTTTTTTTTAATTTCCTGTATTTGCCTTTCTAATTTCCATTTCGGATATAATTTGGAATCGGATGAATGAGGCTGTGAACAATTAACGCATTTCTGCTCTAGACTGCAATCTGAGGAGGCCTGTCCAACTAGGAGGCATGCACATATATAGAGCACGTTAGTTGTCCGCGTCAGGCAGTTTGTGAATGTCCGTACCTCTGACACTTGAAGCAGAGCAGAGGAATCGGAATGCACGGGCATATTTTACAGTTTAAGTAACCAGCTTTTATTGAATTTGGTACTTTCGGGCTGTTGAATATTAAAATTAAATTTTTCGTAGGAATAATTGTAGCATCTTTTTATAGTGATTATTCTGACTTGGTTTACGCCCTGATCTGAAAATCCCTGGAGGATTTCCGTTTCAGGTATGGTCAACAGGCCAGGTTCAGAAATGGACCTCGGCTAGAGTTGAGAGATTTGTGAAGGACTTACTGTCAAAGGGGCATCTAAAAATGTTTTTTCCAACAAAAAAGATTTAGTTTGCAAAGCATATGCAGTTTCAACTAGCAAGTCACTAGAACGTAATTTTTTAACGGATTTATGTTCTCTGCCTGTAAGGACTGAGATATGTTCTCTCAGTCCCGCCTATAGCTGTGGGAGGAAGGGAAGGATGACTAGCCATATCAACAATCAATCTATTTATTGAATGCACAAATTATCAACACAATTCAAATAATTTAAATGAGAAGATATGTTCTCAATTTAAGCAATATGTGGATTAATAACGAGATGCGCGAATTATGAGGACTTTAAATATCGACCCTCTTATACATCAGGATCAAATCTACTACCTCAATTATCTCAGCAATCATTTAATTTTAGTGACCAATCGTCACTTTAATTCTTTCACCAATCGAATCTCTGAAATATGCATTAAAATGGTATAATACCTGATCATTAGCAATCTGTCTTGTCTCCTCACTTTCTCTCTCTTGCTAGTTTGAAAACCTAGACTATATATAGCCGACCTAATCTGAACAATCAAGTTTTCTTCTTCAGAGGGTTGGCTGTGAATAAACTCGAATTCATAAACCAAAGATTTCTAAGAAAGGACGCGAATAGATCCGTCATACGCCTATTTTTTTAATAGCTTTCTCGATTGCAAACGGAGATTTTCGAGACATTTCGTTATCGGGTATAGATAAAATTAAAAAACGAGGATATGTAGCAATTTTGTCAAAGTTGAGAATGCTAGGCCTTTACCTAGGAACAGCAAATTTGGATCCGTTTGGGGGAAACAAACTTCCTCTTCGTGTGCTTTCACTCACCACGGAGTCCATCAAGGGTGGCAATGTGCCCGTAAACTGACAATAGTCAGGCTCGGCTCTTACCTGGAGTGCACCCAGAATATAGCACTACAGTATCAGGGTGAGGATTCAACGGGTATAAACTCGACACTCTTTATCTGCAGCACTAGCCCAACAGCAATGTCTCTCAGGGGACACCGAATACACTTATCATCCACCGATTGACAGGAGCGGGCTCACTCCTGCCTCCCGTTTACAGCGAAGCGTTGGCCAAGGGGAACACAAAAGGTATCCACAGGACATAATTTTCCTTCTTACGGGACGCAGCACACGGTAATCATGCGGGTTGGCAAGATGTTATTAAAAAACAAATAATTAATAATACGAATATTGAAACAATAGGGGGAAAATTAAGAAAAGATGAAACAAGTTTAACGCAATACAAAAGGAATACCAAAATATATTATTAATAATAAATAGTGAGTAATCTAATAAAAATTAGTTATGTTTATTTATTATATACACATTACATATTTTATAACTAATCTGTGGTCTAGACGGAAAAGAAAGAGAATGACAAGAAAAGAGGGTCGAAAATAGAGAAGGATCGCTAGGGTACCCCGGGTTCATGACACACGTGTTTACCAAAGACAGCCAACCCCTAAGAGAGAGAGGAAAAGGAAAAATCCCTAGGATACCTCGGGATTGGGACACCCGTACTTTTTCTCAAATTATTGCTGAAGTCTTAGATAGAATAAGATTAGATTACGAAAGCAACACACATTTCGATGATTTATTATTTCCTTAGAATTAAATTATTATCACAACTATAGTATTTACACTACCATTAAACTGAAAAAGAAGGCCTAAAAATCATGGGGAAAGGATTCATAATTACTTCAGTTTTTGCATTTAAGGTATCCGACTACTTGCAACAACTTTTTTTTAAAAAAGGGGAGCTATGGGAATTTTTGTTGTTTTTAGTTTTGCTTAGTGCATTTTAAGAAAAATATGCTAAAATTAAGAAGTGAAAAAGAAATTATTATTACTATAAAATGGGATAAATTTGGTAAAAATTTACAAAATACAACACAAATGCGGCCCATTCTGCACCAAACGTTTATGAACAAATTTTCAATTTTTCAATTCTGATGTGTTGTTATGTTATTCATTTTTGAAATACCTTTAGGATAAGAGATATTTTAATTTTTACAAAAACTAGAGCACTTTATCTTAGTTATTATATGAAATTGCTTAAAAAAAACAGTGGTTATATTCACATAAGGGACTGTAAATTTTCTAATAAAACCGTGATTGATAAATCTGAAGGTTAAAATACTTCTACTATTATACAGAACATGCACAAAAAACTTCAAATAATTATTTTCAAAACTTTTTGAGATATCACTGGCCCGTTTGAACATTTTTTAAAAAAACGTGTTATAAAGTATATCACATCTTTCTTAAAGTAATGGCATCTGCTTTTACTAAAACACTTGTAGTTTTTGTTCTAGTGAAAGGAAAATAATAAACTTGGTATTTTTATAAAGCGCTAATAATATGGCCTATAAAAAAATCATAAAAATTTCAATTTTGGAAAAATTCACAATTTTAGGGTAATCGTATACCTTAAAATGTAACCTAATATTTTAAATTATAAGTGCTTTATAAAAAAATGCTTTAGATATAAATCGTATGTCATACTGAAAACATGTTTCCTTATTCCTGTAGACAATCAATTAAAAACCTTACGAGGAAATTGACCAAAAATTTGGATGAAAGTACAAATTAAGGATTTATTCATCTAATACTGAAAACTAGGGTCCAATCTCGGAGCATTGTTGAAGGTAAAAAAAACTTCAAAATTAATGTCACATTTTGAATTTCTGTCTTAATGAGCAAGATTAAAATTTATGGTACTATTTATTTGTGCTGCAGTTAGTCCATTTTTTTCCTGTACAGCATTTCCAGTTTTTTCTCCTGAATTTTAATAGTAAGCGGATTTTTAACCTGTTTTCTATTAATGCGAAAACTAGACGATTTTGGGAGTATTTCTAAATTTTTAAGATGGAATATAATAACTGGGTAAATGTGCTTTAAATGTATTATTATAATATATGATTAATATATAGGAACTTTTTTATATTTAAAAATGTCCCATCTCAACATCAGTTGAGAACAACATTTAGCTTACTGGAAAAAAAAATTATGCTCACAGACACACACATCCTTTAAATGTATGCAATAAAATAAATGCAAGCACGACACAAATCTGATTCAGATTTGTATATTTTTAAATTAATAAGCTTCTTAAAACGGCTTTTGAGAAAAGAAATTTCTCGTACTTTTGCGTAAACAATGGAATATATTTTTGCTTTATTTATCTTACTTTTCAAATCCTAAATTTGGCACCTTCCAAGTGAAAATAACGCGTGTTTACCTGAGAAATTGAAAAACTCCACTTTTTCTCATCGTGAGCTAAAATTTTTATACGCGAAGATATTGCGAAGTTTACGTCATGGCAAAATATAAGACATCCAAATGATAAATTTAGAATTTCAATTAGAAAAAGGGAAAATAACTTGTATGATAATATTACGGTGTCTTTATTGCATAGAGATGATCAGATAAGATGCGCTTTTTTTGACTATATGTCATTGGAATAAGTACTGAATCAGTGATGGTGGTCAAAAGACGACCAGATGGCGAGGGATTTGTGTAGGTTTAAACAAAACTAATTAGAGTTCGAGCTAAAATGGTCGCATAATCTGGGAACACGTGGGGTGAACCGATAATATCCATGGTTGCTTTATCAGCTTGCATTTATCGGTTTGCTCCGTGTTTGAATCGTTTCTTTCCAAACATCATTTATCGAAGACCCGCTCACACTTCGCCTTCACCGATACTGGACTTTCATTTTCAAACGTTCTAGACCGTTTTGTCGGAAAAACAAATTTTAAAAAAAATTCACTTGGTTGTTTGTTGTTGCAACCTGACATGTTTGGAGAAAGGATTTGGCCTGATTGTGCTTACGGTGTATCCGAGGACCAACATCATCAGTATTCAAATACGTTGCTTGCAAATGATTTTGGGGCCGAAAACTGTATCGAAGATTATCGGTAGGTTTTGTTTACTTATTTTTTTTTCTATTCTTAAGTATTAGTTGCAATGTTTCATACAATCATGTTACATAGAATGTAAGAATCAAATTTTCGATTTATAAAAGAATTCTTTGTAACTTAAAAATTCTTTCATAATGATCGTTTTGTAATTTAAATAAACGCTTAGAATTCTATTCCCTGATAGCTTCCAAATGTGTAATGAATGATTCCGCGTATCTCCATCGATAATGTAGTTCACGCATTCATCTGACTTGTTGGGTATCCATTGTTTTTATTCAGCTTAGATGTCATTCGCTGAATTTTATTCTTTAAATTATAAATGTAATTCATAAATTAATAAATGCGAACGAAGATAATTTGATACTTCAGTAATGATAAAATAACTATTAACGATTATATCATATTATCAAAGTATAAAGTAAAAATAAGCTACACACACACGCAACTAGATTTCTTTTTTTCTTCAATTGCGAGCAAGACGAATATTCATTTCGAAATAAAACTTACGAGTGCTTAAACTTTAAGCCTTAAAGAGACAATTTTTAATTTAAAGCTAGGCAGTATTATACATAGATGTTTTGGGTGAATTTAAACGAGACAAAATGATTTATGAAAATTCCGTTTCGGACAATAACATGTGGTTGATGCATTCAATTTGCTTGTTATCTATGAAATATGAGTCTTCCAAATTCTTTACGTAACGGAAAAATTCATTTATTTCCCCGTATTAATACACTAAATACAATAACCTTAATATATTACAGACATATTTAAAAAGTGTCGAGTTATATATACATACGCATATATAATCTTTCAAAAGGAGACTTTTCAGCTCTCAAGGGTTTTTATTAGTTTATGGTAGAATCAGACTCTGTAACGTACGGCTTCTCAGCAGTGCAAATCCCGATTGTTTTTGATTGCACAGCTATTTCAATTATTGCTAATTCAGCATTTTTTAGTTTTTAGGTTTCGACTTGAGGGTTACTCATGAGAAAGTTTGGGATATGACCATAAAAGGAAATAAAATAATACTGGAGTTATGGGGTTGGGTGATCTTAGCTAAGAAAATGCTAACTGTTGAAATTTATTTGTGAATATGTAAGGCAAGAAAACAAAGATTAAGTGGGAAATAGAATTTTAGCTCAGTTAATTTAATTATAATTAAATAAACTTAAAGGAAAACAATAAGCAATAAAATAGTAAGACATTACAAAACAATGTAACATATAGTCACAGTTATTCCTTAACGAATTCCATAGCTTATAAATAAGGTTGCAGGGTTTAACATATGTAAATATATATGTGTGTGTGTGTTTAGGCAAAAATTTTTACTACTGAGGTTTTTATATATATAAAAAAAATTTAATTACAAAATGAAAAACAAAATGTAAATTTTTATTTCATTCCAAACTATTACTTTATGGAATAACAAAATTTTCTTGCATAAAATTAATAAATAATTGATGCAATTTAAGCAAAACAATATAAGTATATGTTCTAGAGAAAGAGAGATCAATACATATAAAATCCAAAATTAGTAATTCTAAAATTGTCTGTAATACTGAAAATACACAATCTATTTATTTGAGTTAAGAATTGCTTTAATTTTCAAATAAAAATATAATTTTGACACTCTTTCTGAACAGAATAATTTAAATTTAGAAGATAATCTTTTAGCTTTTCTTCAGAATATTGGAAAACATAAGTAGTTTGCTTGTCTAAAACATTCTAGAATTTTCACGTTTTAGAAAGAGTTTTGAACTGGGCACTCTAAAAATATGAAATAGTATAAAGAATTTGTCCAAATAAACTAATTTAAAATATGTATTGTGTGCAATAAATATTGCTTAGAAAAATTGAAAACGGAGAAGATAATCTATTCACCATATGTGTTTTTCATATTCTTTATCTGAGCTTCAATCTTCATCAAATCAAATACAGATAGCAAATGAACACAGTAGTAATACAACGCATTCAAAACTTTTCATTTTCTAGACTACTCGACGGCTATTCATCTCATCAATTGAAATAATGTAAAATACAATTTCCGCTTAGATTTAATGTGAATTTCTCTGTCTTACATACTGTTCAAAAATTAATAAAATCCTCATTTTTTAAACAGTTAGAACGTATTTGTTATATCTATTGTAAGACTTTTAAAATTCTGTTGTATTTTACAAAACTCTAAAACGCGATTTATTATTTGGACTATTTTATATAAACTAGTATGTGTGTTAGTCAATTTTTTGAATTATCAAAAGATGTTATTAATCTGCAATAAAAACATATTACTTTCCTGTTTTAAAAGTTTATTTATTGTTTAATTACCATTATTGAAATTTAATTTAAATAAAAAATCATATATATGAATTAAATCAACCGTTGTAGTAATACAAAATTGGATATTTATTATACATAAAACAAATTTATATTCTTAAACCACAGTTACGAGGAAATTAAACTATCAGCAAATACATTGTTATCAGTCACACCTAGAATAATCTATATAGAAACCCCTTAACGACCCTAGAATAATCTAAGAACCCTAGAATTATAAAAGAACCCTAGAATTATAAAAGAACCCAGAATTATAAAAGAACCCTAGAATTATAAAAGAACCCTAGAATTATAAAAGAACCCTAGAATTATAAAAGAACCCTAGAATTATAAAAAAAACCTAGAATTATAAAAGAACCTAACGATTTAAAATTATCTCAGAATCCTAGAATTATATAGAAAAACTTTCCAATAGAATGTTCATAATTACACTTATGACGATAATTTATGTAATCGTATTTGTGTAGTAAACATGCTGTTATACTTCTGTGTAAAAATTTTAATTATTTATAATAATTTTTTAAAATATAAATAAGACATTTTTTTTATATTTTACATTTTTTATAAATATAAAATTTGCATTTTTTATAAATATAAAATATAACAAGCATTACATTTGTAAAAACTATTGATAATGCGAATAATTTAATAACTTTCCCTGCATTTATTTCTCTTCCGTAAAAACTCATTTATATGCAAAAATTCAGTGAATTTATGTACTTAAAAACATTAAAAAATAATCATTTATCTTGAGTTTTGCATCCCATTCAAGAATGAATCTTTTAGTTTTAAACCCTGAAAGTTATCAGCATCATTTTTTTCTTTGAAATTTGTTTCTATTGAATAAGCCTGTGTAAAGAAAACTGCTAAGAAATTATTTTTTCGATACAGATAATGAGACAAGATTACAGAGGGGACATAGGTTGAAGAAGATATTTCGCAAGAGGTCCCATCTTTTGTAGAAGTATCAAAAACTCTTTGCCTATATATTTAAGACACTGCGGCATATCTTACGCAAAACAATTTTAATGTGCTGAAATTTAGAAGGGGGGGGGGTGTAATTACAGTTTCGTTACAAATATCTCTTCTGTACTTTTTAATTCAAATACAGTCGGATCTCCCCTATACAAACCTCTATTTTGCGAACTTTTTCCTGGAGGCAAGAGCAGAAAAATATTGAAATTTGAATCTCTATGTAACGAATTTTCTACATAACGATCTTCTTTTCTGAATTTAGCGATTTCGTTCAATAGAGGTCAAACTGTATACTAAATTGAGAATTTCTCTTTGATTGAAAAAAAAAAGGAAAACTAATTTTAAATTATTTTGAACTACAATCTAAAAGAAAAGTTAATTTAAAATTTCTCTAAGAGCCTCATTTACATATTGTATTTAAATTTCAAAAGTGTTATTTCTTGCTTTTGTATTTAAAAAGCTTCCATAATTTTAATAAAAATATTACTGTAGGGAAGAGTTTTTTTATATTTAAAAGTATCGAAAAATGCTGATAAAATAATAATTCTTAAATACCGGATTTTAAAAATAAATTAACAAAAAATTACGTCTATATTCTTAAAGCCTCACAATCAAAAAATAATGTGATGTTTCTAATAAGATTTGTTTAATTTTATTTATTTATACGTTTATATATATATTCTGTTCTGTAAGATATAAAACCGTAAGACTTAAGCATACTGAAGAAAAATGCATGTCAGTATTATTTCTGCAAAACAGTTCATTTTCTGTACAATACACTGGCGTAGCCAGTCCTGAACGGGCCACGTATCAAAAATTTCTTGGGAGGGGGGATTTTTTAGGGAACCTTTAATATTTCACCTTTTTCTGCTTACATATGTTGAAGCCCCTGTAGCTTGGGGGTCCTATATCATTGATACGGGGGTAGCTACGTCCTTGGTACAGTAGCGCACACAAATTTTTCAAGGGGGGAGTCCATGGTCGAAAGTCCCCCAACTCGTATCATACCTCAAGACGACACTAATTGATTCTTCTGATTTAGTTAACAAAAAACAGTAAAAAATAAATTATTGAATTAATAATTAGCATTAATTAATAAAATAAATTGTTAATTACAAGTACTTAATTAAATTTTACGTTATATGTATATACATAGGATTATCATCAAACGAAAAAAAACTCAAGAGCTTTAGGGGGTTGTCCGGACCCTCAGGACACCCTCCCCTTGTGTGCGCTACTGCACTGGTATAAGATATAATTAATTCTTCAAACAACTTGAGTTAAAACACGCAATTTATTTGGAAGCCGCAAATCTTTTACTTAATGTTTTCTCAGCGGTTTCACGAACATTTCATCTAATTTATTTGCTAGTTACTTGAAATACTGGGATGAATTTCCTTTATAATATTGCTTAAATATATTTAAATTGCTTTACACACTCAGTATTATATCCTCAATCGTATTGTATTCGCTCAAAACTTTTGCTTTATGACTTTTAAATGCATTATAACCATGGTAGCCAAGTGGTAAGGGTTGCGAACTCGTTGTCGTGGTTTCGAGTCCTTTTGTCACTGAAGACCTACAGTGTGGGAGGATTGGAGTGCATTAAATCACGCCGAGGATCAAAGTCCTCACGTTGGCATGGTAAAGAAGTTTGGAGGGTAGGCTCAGGTGTCCTCCTCGTCACTTCATCGAGGTTCAAAATAACCTTAACGCTTTAGAGGGCTCTGTCAGTAAAAATTTAATTTAAATGTATTTTTTCTTTTTGCAAATTTTCCTATTTATCAGTATGGCAGGCTACTTTAATGGGCTGGAAAGTTTGTTTTATATTTGATCTTTAACTACCAAACAATCTCTATATTTTCTACAAAAAATAAGATTAAAAAAAATACATCAACACTGTTTTAAGACCTTTGAAGTTTAATTAATATGCCTAATTCAAAATTAGTTGAATTATAGTCCTTCATTAACACAATATTCATAAGTATTTTTTAAAACATGTTTTTTTTAGATGTATACAATTACAAATATACAAGGTGTGACACAAAAAAAAATCGCGAGACTAGTCCAATAAATCATTGTACTTACAGTATCACCTTCATTACGTGACAGTATCACCTTCAAAGTATTCCCCTTCAGCATTCATACACTTCTGCATTCGGTGCTGCCATTGCTGGTAACAATTCTGGAACGAGGTTTTTGGAAGTTCCTTTAGGAGAACTTCCGTTTTTGCCTGAACCTCTTCAACTGAGGTAAAATGGGTGCAAGCCCTTTAAGCAAGATTTCACTGTAGGAAATTTAATAAGGTGAATAAGGAAGATGCCCCAACACAGTAATGTTTTTGTTTGTCAGAAGCTGCTTGACAGATAGGGTCATGTAAGCGGGTGCATTGTCTTGGTAATAAGGCCATCCATCACTCCACAATTTTGCTCTTCTTTTCCAAACTTTTTCACGAAGTCTTTTTAGTACTTCAATGTAGTAGTGTTGATTTACAGTCTGCCATAGATATGAGTGGGAACCTTCTCATATCATGAATTTTGGCTTTCTTTTGGTCTGTAATCGCTGACCTTAAATACCCAGCAGGTTCACATTCTTCCATCCTGACCATTCCCTTGAAAACCTCTTATACCGTTCAAACACCTGAGCCCGAGACTAAATTTCATCTCCATTAGCCTCGGTTAATATTTGAAATGTTTTCGTTGCTGATTTCTTAAGTTTCACAAGAAACTTTGTGTTAACGCTCAGTTACCTCTTACATCCGAACCCTCTTGTCTACCTGTAAACCCGTCTAGATGAGTAGGAAGAACTGAATAATCCACAGACATTATTTCTAATCTAATTTGATTTATTAATTCTTATTAACAATTATCAAACAGACACAATACAATTCCAATTAAGGTATATGAATTACAGTAGAGCGCAAAGGTGAGATTCTATAACACGGGGATACTACTACAGACCCTCAACTGAATCTAAGATAGCTTAAATACGCTCAAATATAACTACGTCGCACACTAATAACTAGCTTCTACTTAATCAAGTGCACAGTACCTGAATCTTGAATGCATCGGACACTACCCTGGAATTTTGCAGGCATTCTCTTCGGCTTAATCAAATGACGATGGCTCCACGCTCTGTAATCTTTAATAAATATTCCTGCTTTTCAATCTTCAACTAACAACTAATTCTGAAACTTGCTCCTATTTGCACACATCTAACGTATCCACTTCAGCGTGTCAACAACGAGTCAACAAATCACTTTTTCCCTTCCCTTCTTTCTTTCTCACTGCCAACCCGCGAAAACCGAATTTACATAATATACCTCATTTACACAAATCACGTTCGCTTACTCGATGAAAGTTGGTTGATTTAAATATTTTGCTTAAAGAAATAAGAAGATATTAGTGGAACCTCGTATAGATCCGTCACAACTTGATGTGGATTCGACATTTTTCCAGTAGAATGCATTTGCACATGCTCACGCAATGACGCAGTACTCCCAACTGGCGGGGTGGATTAAGGTGAAACTAGCCACATGGATAGAGGAGGTGCGTGGGATGACGTCACCTGAGAAAATGTTAAGCAAAACGAATAATAAGTTGAATATTAACAAAAAGTAATTATACATTTGCCTTTTTGTTTTTAATTAAAAGCTCAACGTAATAGAACTCTTATGTGAGCTTTTTCTAGTTTCACTTATGAATTCAATTGCTCATAAGGAACGCCGAATCTTTATAAATTAAGATCTTTAATTGTTAAAATATAACTTTTACAACAAACAATCCATCAAAAATGATAGAGTGAGCTATCATCAAATCTTAACTTATTCTTTAGAATGAAAGATAAAAAGCTTGACTCATCACCTTAAACAATAGCTTTTTTAGCTGTGAGTAATTCAGGAGTGATGAGAATCGCTCTGAATTGTCAATGGAAAATGGTGTTTGTGTACTACTGTTACGAGAACAGTAGTAGCAGAGGTTATGGTTTTTGTGCGTCGAACGGAAAAGTGTTAAGGAAAATAGTGTTTTGTTCTATCGTTATGAGAGAAGTATCAGCAGAAGTGATGGTTTTTGTATGTTGAATCGAATAATATTCATTATGACTGTACTGTGTTCTGTTACGGGAACATCTTTAACAGGAAGTGGTGGTTTTTGAATACACGTCGAATCGAATCATTAATAATGATGTATTTTGTGTGCTACTGTTACGATATTAGCTGAAGTGACGATTTTTATGTGCCATATCGAATCATCAATAATGATGTTTTCTGTGTGCTACTGTTACGACATTAGCTGAAGTGACGATTTTTGTGTGCCATATCGAATCATCAATAATGTTGTTGTTTGTGTGCTACTGTTACGACATTAGCTGAAGTGACGATTTTTGTGTGCCATATTGAATCATCAATAATGATGTTGTCTGTGTGCTACTGTTACGACATTAGCTGAAGTGACCATTTTTGTGTGCCATATCGAATCATCGAAAATGATGCTGTTTGTGTGCTACTCTTCTGAGAACAGATAAACAGGAGTGATTGTATTTTTGGATCAATTTGAATCATTAAAAATAATAGCGTTCTCCCATTTTCTAAGGTTTGCAGTCGAAACTATCTATGATGATGGTAATGGTTTTCAAATTTAATCATTAGAAATGAGGCCACTTGTGTACTGCTGTTACGAGAACAGATTAACAAGAACGATGCGTTTGTGTCAATTTGGGTCTCAGCAATGATGGAGCTCGCTATTATTACGCTACATACATTTCTTCAATTTTGCATGTTACAAGGAATTATTAGTAATCGGTGTTTGACACTTCCATATTATACAGTACTTCTACATTATTCCAAAGTCATCAAATCTTCAAATGTCGAGATTTGCAGCTAATGGCAGTAAACTGTTGCCGAATATGTTCAAGCACAATAATTTCTTATTTTTTGTTGTGAAAAATGATTAAAAATGGATCAGTTTTCCATGGAAACGAATGTACAAAGGAATTTTTCAAAACCTCCTCTACACACGAAAGACTAAAGGGATTAGCAAAATGGCGAAACAAGCAAGATCGTCGAACAGGGAGATATCATTCAGATTCCTATTTATCGAATTTATATGGCTACATCTACATAAAGAAGACTCATTTATTGCGCTCTTAATATGTAGATTCTTCTAAATTTTCACCAATTTATTTGTTGACGGGCTAGTGTGGAATTAACGTACGTGGGAATTTGTTTTCGTGCATTTGCGAAAACGATAACGACATTTGGCAACGTTTTTTGATTTGGCAAAATTGTGGGTGACAGTATAATATGTAAGCACCCAATATTTTTATATAATGATATACTATAAGAAAAAGTCATGGAATAAGTACTAGTGATAACATCAGTTTCTTGTCAAATAGTTAGTGACAATCATTTTTAGTACTTGCTTTGTTGTCCTTTTATAATATACTATGTAATGCAGATAACTGTGTAATGTAATTGAGTGTGTGATCTCAAGAAACGTATTTTACATTACTGTAGAGATGGAATCTCTACTCATTCAATATGCTCTAAGCGATATTCTCATTTGTGAAAAAATACAATATTACTTAAATGAGGAACATACGAACTAAAAATATTATTACTAACATACATACCAAAATGTCTTTGCCAATGTGTTTGGCATAATTTGTTTTTATAAATATGTCTGAGTTCGTTATATAGTACTCTATATCATATAAGAATATCTTTATGATTTAAATTTTGCTATTAAAATACAATGATAAACTTGGGTATAATAACTTATTGTCGTATTTGTATTGTTAAACTACGCATAAAGAACAATTTTTGGTAATATTCTGCATATTTTAGAAAAATGAAACTTATTTTCTTCATACAATTGAAATCAATAGATAAATTCTTTATGCACACCATGAATTATGGCCTAACTCTTATTTTATGAGTTTTGCTCAACTTTTTGTAACATAAGTCGACAAAAACAATATTGTAAAGAATTCTTTTCAGTGAGACCATTTGGTTTCACATATTCCTACATCTCAGTGACGAATTATTTTATTAAATATTTAATAAAGGAAGTGGAGGTGTGTAAATTTTATTTTATAAATGAAAAAAAAAATTAAAGAACTAGAATTCCGAAACGAGTGAGCACTTAAAAAAGAGAGGGGGCAAGGAGAAAGAAAGAGGGAAAATTTAAAAATGTATTCTCTGTTAAAAAGATGATTCGATAACTGCTGGCGCATGATTTTGTATAGTTAGCATGTTTAAAATTAGGTCAACCCTCAACTGATAATATTCGAATTCGTTGCTGAGAAGTATTTTTGCAAATGAAAAAGTGGGGTAAAAATACGAGAAGAAAATAAATACTTTTTTCACTGATGTTCGTTTAAAAAAATTTTTTTTGTTACATCTTACGAAAATTTATGCATGAACCATAAAGTGTCACCGTTGTTTCTTTATTTGAGAAACACTAGAGACTATTAATCTTTTGAATGGTAAGAAACTGAGAAAGAGAAGAAAAAAGGGAGCTCTTGCTTCACAACTTCTTATCCAATTCATCGATCCTAACCTTATCATTCTTTGTCGAAGATTTGTTCTAGAACAGATTGAGTATTTACGATTTGTATTTTTGTTTCCCGCTTGTTTGTACAGCCGGATTGAAACGTATTTGATTAATTCTTTTCGATTGTGTCTAGGTTTGGAATTTTTTTTTCCTTCTGTTTCGTGTTTCAGATAGATCCCGTTAGTAACTTTTAGACAAAGCCTTGGTAACAAGTTTAGCTCTTGGTGCTCTTTATCACCTTTGTTGGTATATAAAGGACACTTGTGTGCACTCGAATTCAAATCCCGTGGTTTAATTTAATTAAAACACGGATTAAATTTAACAATGGAGACTGGTTGATAAGATTCATAATTTTGAATTACGTTGAAGATGTAAATAGCTATCTCGTGAGGTGTCCCTCTTAAAACTACCTAGGATCTTTCTTTAATGTTACTGAAAGCTTTTAACTGCCACTTTCTTATAGAGAAAACATGATATGCAGATGTGTAGTATTAAATCAAGTCATTTGAAATTTAGTTGAAAAAGAATAGTAATTCATTTGTTAGACCATACTGCCGACCACTTATCTATTACTTCCAATTATCTATTTTCAAAAAAATATCCACTCTCAAATTTTTCGGAGAATCTGCGGATGATCAAGAAGATTGTAGTAGTAGCCTACATCCCTCTCTGATCGTATCAGATAAGTAAAATTTAATTTTTTAAGGTAGTGCATAGTAGTTTATTTCTCCCTCATAAAACATATTCTAACTGATAAATAAATGTCTTGGCGTTTTTTTTTAGTGTTTGGGATCTATTAAATGGCTACACCTATGCATACGTCGGGGACGAGTCAAAATTCTCAATTATGCAGATTTCGGGACTTTCGTGACGATAATTGTTTGATTTGGCACCTTATTCTTTTAATCTTTATATTTTACCACAAGATTCACAATTGGATTAACACAGTGCTTCTCAAACTTTTAATGTTTGCGACCCAATATTTAATCATACTTTCATCGCGCCCCTCGTATACAATAACAATGTATTGAATTCAACAATACTATACTTTGACACTAAATCTACAATACGACTTTAACCTAATGCCACCGGCTTATATACTATTCTTACTCAACCAAAACGTTAATTGCCCTGGACGTATATATACGTCTTTCCGAAGTACGATCTTTTCCATGCATTGCTATCTATAAAATTATTCTGAAAGCTTTGGAATGCAAAAAAGGGACCTTGACATTGTTTGCGAAGGATTTCTTTACTTCATAGGATTTGCTTATTTATTCCTTTTCTGCCCCTTCCTCACAATACATCGCTGACATGGAGGGTAGCATTGGGAAGCGAATCTCGTAACTTTTAATCGGAAGTTATAGGATTAATTATATAGGGTTAAGTTATAGGATTGTACAAATATCAAGATACATGTTAATTTTTGTATAATTTTATATATGACAAGCCCACTGGTAATTATTAAACTTGTTCTTAACTTAGTATTGTTAAATTAATTATAAAATACATTATGCACTACTGATACAATTTTATAAGTGTATTATATCAGTCTAAATGTGTATTTCATTTTTTATTATGTCCGAATGTATTTTGTTTGTTTTCTTTCAATAAATTAATAATTTTCTTTAAAATAATCTTTTGTTTTCGACTTTTCAATATGCTCACGCCCCCCTTGCGGAGTTATCAACCCCATAGGGGGTCGCACCCCACAGTTTGAGAAACACTGGATTAACATTTAGTCACCTCCATTATTTCTCACGATGATTTCTGGAATTGGTTCATGGTGTTTAAAATCAAACAGGTTCGTAATAGGTGTTGAACTACAGGCAGTGAAATTAATAGTTTCGAAACATATTCAAATTACATCTGAGATGGTAACTCACTCCCCAGACTTCCAGATCATTACACGTGACGACTTTAAAACTCTAAGGTCTCTAATTTTAACGTAATATAGTCATCATTATTTCTCATGACAGTCTTTAATGGATCAATTGATTGTTTCATGAAGGATGCTCATAATTAACAAAGCCTATTGAAAGCTTTGCTTGAACGGACATTATTCAAAGGAAAGGGTTATTGGTGAAAAGTTCCTTAATTTTGAACTACAGTCAAGCAACTAGTATGATTCTTGAACTGGTGTCTTTTTCATATAATGTTAACCTGAAGGCTTCTTCGCACCAAGACGGTAAGTAGTAAGTGATGAAAATGTATTCAATCAGATGCAGTCTGTTTCACTTGATCATGGTTCAGAATAACGAAGTCCGATGTCTGCGTAGTTTGGAATGAAGTGCCATCTCAGCCGTTAACCAAATCTTCAGTAGGCATTATGCATGAAAGGCCTTGGCTTGGAGAGATTCAGTTCTTACACAGATGCGCCCACTTTCCGAAGTAGGCTGTTGAAAAAGAAGTTGATTAAACAGACTACATGGCATTTCCTTTCTGTTGAACAGCTTAATGCATATTTTAGCTAATTGGAACGATTTTCTTCGGTAGTTTTCTTGGAACTCTGCAACTATTCCCATTCATTTAAGTTCATGTTGCATTTTGAGTGATGATATACCCCTACATTCATTGAAAAACATGTTATGAAGTCAACAGTTAAATCTTTACGATTTTGATCACCAGTCAGGAGATCTTTGATCTCAAAAATTTAAGAGTGTTTTCAAACCTATTTATTACGAGATGTTGATGGTACCCTACTATCATCTTAGATTTTGATAATGCACTGGACCCTTCTCAACCCAATTCACGAAATTTCAGTAAAATCTTCAGTCGTTTTCTTAGATTGATGCAGGCCAATAATTTGATCCTTTTTTTATATACGTAAATATTTCTTCCACGAGCGCATGAAATAGTTTTACACATACTTGTTAAAGCTGATTAGTTTTACAGTGTTTCAACACTATTCAAAGGATAAATTAGCAGTGGTAACATGTAAATAGCTGTATTACCGAGCCTATCGGGGCTCTTATTTATTTGCATGTTTATTTTAAGCGGTGATTTTTTTTTGACCAAAGTTGTGTAACTGAGCTCTAAAAATATTTATTACGGTCTGCGTGTAGTTCACGAGTTTCATGCGCCTACGATTTCATCGCGGTATGCAAACTTTATACCGCTAATATAAACTTCGAATAGGCATAGAGATACTTTTTTACTTTATTATCTTTATATTTTAGTTACGGAATCGTGTAGTCCTTTCAAATAAATAATTGTAGAGTTATAAATATTTATTTAAAAATTTAATATTATTAATGTGTTAAAATAAAAAGAAAGTTTAAATTACAGGCTTTAAAAAAATGAAATGACAAAATAGAATGGGGAAAAACATAAATTTATTGAAATTTGCTTGAAAACACAAATTACTCTATTTTTAAAACTAAAACTATTATTTTTAAAGAATATAAAATATATATCTCATAAACAATATACACTCGTACGCTTCAAATTCAGTCCGTAAGTATGCGCGCGAGTAATGTTATAAAAATTTGAATCAAGACTATTATTTATTATCTGAAGGTATCCGACTATGTTCGGAACAGATTTTGAAACAGCGTATAAATTAATATATATGTATTTGTTATAAAGTGTCACCTGTGAATTAGAATATACATAGGAAATCACTTTAAGAACGATATTACAATAATAACTTTATTGCAATTTTTTGGCAGAAAACGAAAAAAAAAAAAATGACAATTTCAAAATATTCTTCTTTTATGAAAATTTCCTCTATAATAATAATTTTTTTCTCTCTATAGCTAGGACTTCTATACAGAGCCTGAAATTTTGAAAATGTCACATAATTTTCAGTGTGATTAAATTCACACACACAAATAATCTTTTTTTTAAAAAAAATTTCTGATATATTAGGTATATTAATAAATCATCTTTAAAATTTTGTTTTTTAAAAAATCCTTGTTCAGGTTCTGTACGAGTCTTAGCTATATATCCACAAAATATTATTATGGAAGCATTTTCCATAAAAGGAGAATGTTTTTAAGATATGTCTTTTTATCTTCATTTTTTGCCAAAAAATTGCATTGAAATAATTTTTTAATGTAATAATATTTTAAAATAATTTTAATACATATATATTCTACTTCAGGTGACACTAAATATTAAAAATATTTATTTATACGCTTTTGTAAAATCTTTGTTCCGAACGTAGTTGGATGCCTTAATAAGTCTAGACTGGAATTATCTAAGAAATCAATATTCAATCTTGATACTCTGCCGTAAGACATCTATACCAGCGTCGATTGAATGAATATTTTATTGGTCATTATTTTATTTCAAAGGAACACAAGGGTTATGGGCAACGAACCTCGTAATTTTGAGTCAGTCAAGGGACGAGGATGTATTCAACTTGGCACCCCAATTTCCAAGCTTACACATCGCGCCAACGCGAGGTCTTTAAGCTTCCCCAGATTTATCGTGCATCAGCTCCTCTACGTGACAGGTCTTATATTCTACCAGGACTTACAGGCCGCGAATTCATGACCATGACCACTCTTTTACCACAGCTACATTTGAAAGCATTAGGGGAGGGAATAAATAAATAAAGTAACTTTTTTTAATTAACCCCCCGACGCTCTTTTATAAGTTTCACTTGCATGATATGGAATCTTTGAACTCGATTTTTACCCACTTTAAAAGGTCAGATTAATTCGAAATTTTGCACACGTGTTAAGGACCGATGACAATACAATAATTTCATAATTGTGTTCCATTGTCCTGATCAGGATCATCAGGAATAATGATTTTCAGATTTGGTGACTAATTCCATATACCATTTTCAGATTTGGCGACTAACTCCAGATTTAGTGACAAAACGACTAAGGTGCAAACCTAAAAACGAATACTCTTGTGGTTAACAAAAATAAAACAAACAAAAAAAGTGTCCTTTATGTGCGAAATGGAAGGTTGGGGGCGTCAGCAATTTCTTACCATAATATAAACGATTGTCTAGTTTTTCTGAAAATGGAAATAAAAAAAAACTCGCATGTGAAAAAAAATAATTCATGTTCTAACTGCTAAATATGTTTTATTTTTATAAAGCAATACGTTTAGAAGTGGTGATACAAATTAACATTATAGCAATGCGGTGATAATACAACTGACATATTTCTTCTAACACATTTTTATTAGTTTTATCTTTATCTATATAGACGGAATCTTTGAAATATAACGATACGGGACTCATCCGAGGCCCCGTAAAAGGAGAGAATAAATACCCTTCAAACCAGTTAATTAATTCCAGCAGCCACGTAATTCCGGCTCTAAATATCAGACTCAAGAATAAATTCAACAATGAATAATTGTTAGAATAAAAAAAACTAAGAAAAAAGCGCGCGTTTTTTGTAGATCGAACGAAAAAATGAAAAATAAATTATTGTCAAAAAAAAAAATAACCTAAAAACCACTTTTATAGTGAATCGAACTAAAGATTAAGAAAATAATTCTTAATGTAAGAACTTTGTTTTTACTGTTTAGTCCGTTTCACTATTTTTTTTAAGACTATAATTTTTAAAAAAAAAATTTTTTATCTTTTTTTTTCTTGCAAATAGCAAGCATTTTATCAAACCTAGTTTCTTTGAACTTGGACCATAGTTTTGTAACAATCGAACAAAATTCTGAATTTTTTTATCATATTTTTTGCGAAATTCGTCATAAAGAGCATTGCAATTCAAGTAAGTATTACAACTGGAGATCTTAAGATTTTTTTATGATAATATTATATATATATATATATATAAATTGGTTTTATTTATTTAAATTAAATTCTTATGCATACTTTCCAATTTCCTGAAACAAATTTTGCAATCGTAGCTTAAAATTCTTACTTATATTTGATGATAGAATTTCTCAAACACACATTTGCTTCATTAATTTTTAAAAATAAGCATAATTTTCTCTCTAGAGATACTTCTTCATAAGCTCAACAGCCAAGGCTGACTCGCTGATCCTCCTCCAGTTGACCCTTTCAGTCACGATAGACTTTCCATCGGTTGATTCCCGTTAGTTTGAGGTCCTTTTCAACATCGTTTGACCATCAAGTAGGTCAAGGGTATCAAACACTCGCGGCCCATAGCGAACATCTCTTTGCGTTCCGGCCAATATATTGGTTCACAATAAGGAATAACAAATAACAAACCAACGCAGAAAAAAAATATGATAGGTAGAATTCACTAAACGTTTTTTTTAAATAATATTCCTTTTTTTTTGGCGTTATTAAACAAAATGCTTACATTTATTTTGAATGTATCACTACTACGGTATCTAAGCATAAATGATATCTAAAATATATCAAAAGTTAGGCTACTGATTTTTTTGATAGTTGAAAAATGTTGAAATAATTTAAAAACATACGAGAGCTATTTTTTAAGTATGGTCCGTTGGCGCCTATAGTTCCCTAGTTTGCGCGTAAACCGCAACGAGTCTCAGCATCATTGACCAGCATCGTTTGCGAACACACTCGCGCCATTTCCAGCTCTGTAAGCTTCGCTGTGCGTCTTTAAAATGTTTAAGGTGATTCAATCGCCTGCCAAGTGGGAGATAGGTCTGTTATCCGTTTTTTGACTGCGAGAAACATGTCGGCTACAGACATTCATTGTCAGATAGCAGACGTGTATGGCACTGAAGCAATGAGTGACAGCAAAGTTCGAAAATGGGTCCGGAAGTTTAAAGGTGAGAGCCTCACACTTCTCGAACGACTCGGGACTTAATCGAATCTTTTGGCTGGGAGGTTTTGGACCACGCACCATACAGCCCCGACCTTGCTCCCAGCGATTTCCACCTTTTTCGGTAGCTCTTCAGTGACAATGAAGAAGTGAAAGCGACCGTGAACTCTTGGCTGTCCAACCTGGCGGCAGACTTCTTTAAAGAGGGTTTTCAAAACTTATTTCTAAGGTATGACAAGGGCATTAATAAACTCGGCAACTATGTAGAAAAATAGGCAAAAGTATGCGCAATCCTAAAATAAAGGTTTTTTTAAACAAAATATATTGTCGTTATTTTTTTAAAAAACAAACGAACTTTACTTAAAAAACAGCCTTCGTACATACAAAACGCATTAAGAACAGTTGATTAAATATTTAACTGCTAAGTAATTAACAGTAATTTGTTGTTGAACAAAAGCTGAAAATTTCGATTCTTAATAAAGAGTCATTTTAAATAATTAACAGTATTTAGCTGTAAAAACAAATGATTCTATCTAGTCAGTGTGCAATAATATGGGTCTCAGTTCTTCAACTCTAGTATGGATTGGTGCATGTAGTAGACAATATTTTGTTCTCGGAAAATGAGACACACATAGGTTATATAGGAGGATTGCTTGATTCATATGACGCTTATTGATGTGCGCAGTTGTTCTTCGTGCACTTCGGTTATCTTGCTCCATGATTCTCAAACAATTCTGGGATTTGAAAGAAGAAGTATGTCAGTTTTTAAAAACTAGAAACCAAGACATAATTTAAGCTTGTTTTCCGATCCAATAAGGTTGCAAGATTTATCTTTCATGGTTGATAAAACCAAACACTTAACCAATTGAAATTTATCTTTGCAAGGAAACGAACATTACGAACATGTTTGACATAATGAAAGCATTCAAATATAGTTTAGTTTGTTGGGAAAAGCAACTAAAAAATTGAAGATTTAAAACACTTCCCGACATGTAACATAAACAAATCAAGTTGACATGATTCTGCATCGTATCAAAAATGCGCAAAAAATTTCAAATCTTAGAGCTGAATTTGAAACAAGACTTACAGATTTTAATTCTTTCGGAGACTATTTTGTTTGTTTTCTTCGATTTTTTCTCAATAAATATAGACTCTGTATTCAGCCATATCCAAATAGAGGTGATCGAGATTCAGTGCGACTTAAATTTGAAAGGAAAATTCATTGAAATAGATGTGCCTGAGTCTTACAAATATTTACCAGCCAAGTTTGAAAATACTCGAAAATTCACTTAAGATATTTTTATCATCTTTGTAAATACTTATCAGTGCTAGCAGTTATTTTCATTTATGAAAGGAAATAAGTCTCCTGTTAGAAATGGTGTTAAGGACACTAACCTTGGCGCAATTTCTAAAATAATCACTGTGAACGAAATTTTTCCCAAAACAGGAAAGATAGTAGCAGAGAAGAGATGTCAATGTGTCAGGATGTATAAACCTTAAATTTTTCTTATTCTTTTTTAAATGTTTATTATAATATATTATTCGAAATAAACCTACATTTCTATGAATATTATCATTATTATTTTGGGCCCATCTTTTTTTTTGTTTTGTTTTTTTGTTAACCACTGTTGAACCTTGCTCGTTTGACCTAAGCTAGTCTTTGAGTTTGACACCTCCGGTGTAGGTGGTCGTCCTCTACGTCTAGTCCCTTCAATTTTCGAACAAGTTACATTTTTGGCTCTAGGAAAATATTACGAGATAATAATAATGAATCATTGTGCTTACTGAAATATCTAACAAAATATTTTTTCTCCCAGTAGCGTAGCCCTTCCCCCTGCAAAGTCAGGTTTTGGGTACTTGGCGTAAGTCAGACCTTAGACCCCTTAGAATCTCCCCCCCCCCTCGTGATGCGGGGGTGTAAGTTACGACACTGCTTCCCCCTCACACTCAACAAATAAAGTGACCGTGGTAACCGAGTGGTGATATTCGCAAGGCCGTGGCCGGCATAATTTTTGTCCAGTCTAAGTTCGAGTCTGGTACCACTAAACATAAGTTAAACCCGGAATCCGCAGAATGACGTGGTGTGGAAGTTTAAAGAGTGGACATCATTTAAAATTTCAATATGACACCAAAGTCGAGGGAGGAGACTTCATTATACATATTTAATAAAACTTTTAATGATCTTGTAATAATTCGATTTTTGGATGGCTTCAAAAATCTCAATTATATATAACACTTCTCCGTGGATAAGATTCATGTTTATTATTGAAGAGTATCCTAATCTGATACTGACTTAGGTATGACGCATTTGATAACTGTAGATAAGCACTTCTCTGTTACAAAACTCGTGGAATCTGTATTAAATAGATACTTAAATTGATATGCTATACTGTTTGTGTTATTTGTTCTTTAGGCACTATCGAGCTTTCTGTACCTGAATTGCACAATTTCTGAAACTGTTCTTTAAAACAACAGCTAGTTTTCAAAGGAAATTTTGGTTATGACATTGTGTTACTTTTGAATAATTTGAATAGTGCATAACAGCTGCTAAATTGGCTATTGGACATTCGTTTCGAGATTTTGAACCTCATACAGAGATTATGAGAACTACACACACAGTCAGAGGGATTAGATATCTAAGCATTAATATATACACCTTACATTTTAAACCACTTAATACAGTTGCGATTTATAATGGATGGATAACTCTAGGAAGTTGAGGATTCACATTAGCTTACGCAATTTATTCAGTAATGTAAAAAATAAAATAAAATGTTATTTTACTTACAGTACAAGCAGTTTTAAAATATCCAGGATAATAAAATATTGTATTAAAACATTTCGTCTATTCTTCTTTCTTCTAAAAATTAGATATAGTGTTTTTTTTTTACATTATTTTACTTTAAAAAAAATATATCTAATTTTTTCTAGGAATTTTTATTTTTCTAGGACTCGATTTATTCATGTACAACATATATTTATACGAATAGTCTATCCCAAATGAATATCATATTATTTCCAACTTAAAATATTCGTTTTTTCTACGGTTGTATGGTCTTAAATTAGGTATTCTAGAAAAATATTCGAAGTTACATTTTCAAAAAAATAACATATTGGTTAATATTTTATATACTTCCTAAAGAAACAGATGGAGACAAAGAAACAAGCAATAGACAATTATCTAGTCTTCCGACTAGAAGAATTATTCACGATATATTTTAAAATTTAAGGCTCATTTTATTTTATTAAGTTGTTTATCCTCATAGAACCTATTTAACAATTTCTTTTTATTTCTTAGTATTTATTTTATTAAAACGCAAAGGACTGCAAAAAATTATGCACTTGTAAAGGATGAACTAAAAAAAAAAAATGTTCCCAAGACATAAGTTTCTAATTTCAGCTGTCACCGGTAGATGGCGCTAAAATGTCTACGCGAGGAGGGTAAATACTGCAAGCGCGCTACAGGATTTTGAACTTCTGTGCGTAAGAAGAAAGAGAAAGAAATAACAAAAAATGGTCTTTCCTTTAATCATTCGAAATAAAAATAAAATAATGTTCGAAAGAGTTTTTCGATTACCGATAAGGGCAGAAAGAAGATGAGAACAATAAAAGATAAGGAAATCTTGTTTTTTATGGATGCTGTTCTTGTCTTATCATGAGAAAAATTGGAAGGGAGATATTGTGCAAATAGCGACAAATTTGTTTCAGAAACACAGAAAAAGGAATTAATTTGCTTTTGTTTTATACACATATCGAGAGAGAAAAAAAATATCTCGGATCCATTTTATTTTTTCGGTTCATTTTAATTCGTTTTTAAACAATTAAAAATGTGTCGAAATAATTAATCATTGATTTATTTTAGCTGAGCTGCTTTTCGCAAAGATGAAAGAAAAATGGACTAAGCGTTTCTGAAAAATAAGTCTTAAAACAGTAAAATTTCTTCAAACTATATTAAAAGGAATTACTATGATACAGAGAGGGACAAAAACTGTATATAGGAACTTGCAACTTAGAAACAAGTCATAACTCATCACGCTGACTTTTTCAAAAGAAATGATGATAATGTTTGATTATTGTAAATATTAAACATGATGTTTTACATTTGTTCCTATAAACATATATATAAATTATTTCACTACAAATTATAATGAATGCAGTCAGTAGAAGTACCTTTAGATTTGTCAAACTCATAAACTATCCAATACTTTGCACATAAAATCACATTTTTGTCTGTCCTTTCGAAATGGCCGAATTAATCGTAATTAAGAATCAGTAAAATTTTAGGATATCATCGAAATGGCGTTTTGCGGTGATGTGGAGAAAGAATTTATCATCAATCGGAGTCTACCCATGCGGAAAAGATATTGCATGGAATGGAGATTATTAGAAAAGTAATTTTATATATAAATAAGATAACTTTAAAATTTAATATTGCCACAATAGGATTTAATTTCGAACAAATGCAAGAAAAAGACCTCTTAATTTTAGACTCATAATAATAAAAAAATTTCTACATTATAAATAACCAGAAACAAGGATTATTCCTAAATGAGTACCGAGTAGTGAATAGTACAATGCAAACTGCAACATATAGTTCCTGCAACATTGTACTGCAACATTGTTCCAGCTCTCTCTTCCCGTACCGTCGAATCAGTCCGTTCCAAACCTTTTCCGTCTTCTGATTTATCACGCTATGTAATTTCGACAGTAATTCTTTTTTAAAAAATTTAATACTTCCGACGCTGTTAGATGTTTCTGATGTTTTTCAATTCCTACTATTAGTTCACACTCTCGCATATATATATCTTGTTCATATTTTCAAACGTTAATGAAATATTTTTTACTCGTCTACTCAAGTTCAAATACATTTTTTTTAAAATTTATAGTGGATGACACTTGATGTTAATACAGTTTTTTCAAATATTAATTCATTGATTCTATTTAATTAATGAATAAATAGTAACAAACAAAAGTAATAGTCCAGCACCATATATAAAAAGGAAAAAGGATTTGTTGTGTTCCGGTAGCGTAATGGATAGCGCGTTGGATTTCTAATCCAAAGGGGTCTTAGGTTCGAATCCCATCTGGGTTGGCCTTATTTCTGAGAATATGATTTCTTTGTACCATACTATTTTATTGGAATAATTAAATTTAATTGATGAATAAATAGTAACAAACAAAAATATAAAAATTCAACACCCTATATAGAAAGGAAAATGGAAAATTGTGCAAGGAAAATCGCTTTGTATTTTGCCACTTAATATCGTGATTCTGTTATATGTATGTACATATTTATATTTATTTCAATTGTTCAATAAAAAGTAACTAAAATAAAATTTTTCTTTGTTGACCTAAGTAGGAAATGACTTAATTTTTTTTTATCCGTTCAAAGTTTCTTAATCCGTCACAAGTTGTTTCTTGTAACTTGTGACGGATCTATACGGTCTTTCTTTAACTTCTTTTTTTCCTTTAAAGCAATTTATTTATTTCAACCAATCTTCACCGAGAGCCAGGCGTGATTTATGTAAATAAGAAATATTATATAAATTCGGTTTTCACAAGCTAAGTAGGAGCTAAGTAAGAGAAAGTGAGAAGTCAAGTGAATAAAAGATCGAGAAGTCGACACGTAGTTGTTGACAAGTGAAGCGAGCCTGATACGTGTTGATGTACGCGAAGAGAAGCGGATTTAAAATAGTGAAATTCATTATTACGGAGCGTGGAGTCTTCACCAATTCATCCAGCCAAATTAAGTGCCGGAAGTTCACGAAGGAACCGCAGCAGTAAAATATAAGGTCAGTGACTTTGATTAAGAAAATCAGATTGTTATCGTGTGGCGTAGTTGTAATTGTGCGCGTTTAAGCTTTCCTAGATTCAGTTGGGAAAAAAATTCTGTATTATCCGCTTGTATTGATATCCCACTTCTTAACTCCACTCTAGTTTATTTATCTTAATTAGAAATGTGTTGTGTCTGATCTTATATACTGATAAGCATCAATAAATCAGTTTGAACTGGAATTATGTCTTTTGATCATTTAAGTCCGCCTACACATCCAGCCGGTTTTTCAGATAGACAGGAAAGTATTAGTGTAAGGGGTGGCTACAGGTCACCACAAACTATTTGGTAGATGTCCTGTTTTTACAATATATGTCAGAAAGCACTAAAATACCCCTCTGTTTGTCTTCCACAAAAAAATTACTTTAAGTTTTTACTACAAAAAAATTTTAATACCTAACCGCCCTTGTGTCAGTACTTAACATAAAAATTCATTAATTTTATTTTTTTCTTTATCTACATATACGACAGAACAAATTTTCAGTACAAGGTTTTGAAATTCAGAAAAAAATGTTTCGATCCCCCCTACATATTACGTAACTCTAATCAGACTAATCAAGCTCTACATGAATTTTTTACGCGAGAAATCATTTGACATATTTTTTATCGTAAGCTTGCGTTCACCTTCAATAATGAATAGGGGAAAAATTATAAAAACTTTTTTGATAGAAAAGAGCTTAAAGATTTTTAATGTATTTTGGCTTATGGAGTTTTCATAAAAAAAAGATATGCTCAAATGTATGGTGTGTTGCAACAGTTTTCTTGAAAGTTCTGGTATATTTTGCAAATATACTTAGAAATTAAGTTTTCGTTAACATATATCCATGGTGCAGTAGCAGAGTGGTAATAGTCGTGAGCTTGTGTGAATTCTGGTTCCTCTAAAGACCTTCCGTGTAGATAAGCTGACGCAATTTAAACCTGTCCATGATCAAAGTCCTTATGTTGGAGTGGTGTGCAATGCTGAACAGTGGGGTGTCAGTTCAAGGATTATCCCTATAAATTTGGCCGGATGAAGGAAACAAAATTAGGAGGTCGTTAATACTTGCCTGTAGTTTAAAACTATGTCCTTAAGGGGATTCACCCGTATAATGGTCTGTTTTTTAAGCATTTTTAGAGAATTTTTTTGACGACCAGTAAAAAGATAAAACTTTAAGTTTTTTTATCATTTATTCATATGTATTTTAAGAATATGTATATAAATGTTTAGCCAAAAATATCCAATAGAAAGTGAGTTATAGTGCTCTGAACACACCCGACTCGAAAAAACGGACGCTCGTTTCCTCCACCATTTCGGCTGATTGGCTTATCTGAAATAAAAAAATAATTAACGGCGTTTTAATCTATAAGCTTAAATGCACAGAATGGACTATACTCAATTGAAAATATCAAAACTTGGATTTTTCGGTAGACCTCTGAAGAAAAAGTTTCGAATTTCATGTTGTTTTGTTGTTGTTGTTGTAATGGGGGGCTATTGTTATAAAAAATAGAAATATTTTGAATTTGGGAATGATCACTGTCCATTTAGTGCGTATATATGTGCTGAGTCTACCCTATAACATTGAAGTTATTCGGTCAAACCGTTCTTGAGATATGATGGAGGAAAGTTTGAAAAACACAGTTTTGAGAAAAGTGCGTTTTAAGGTTCAAGTTCAATTAAGACAATGAAAATCTTAACTTACCCTCAATCGGCGATGCCTGGTGGCGAAGACTAAAACAAGTTCAACGAAATATTAAATAACTGGAGATATTTCCTTTAAACCTCTACAAACTTGTCTATACTTGTGCGAATGTATATTTGCATAGAAGGGTCAACGGTATGAAGCCGACTATACACAATAGGAGCTCCAACTCAGCGTCCCGAGCAGCTGCTCTTCTAACACTTGCTTCTTTATATTGACTTCAAATTTTAAAAAAATCACTATACCACCGTATTCCAGACATGCTAAAAAAGCAATTTATGGAGAAAAAAAATTTGATTTTTTTGAACCCATCATATATGTGAACCCCCTTGAACTTGCCCTATGTTTTGTTAATTTACCCTTGTGTACTTCTCCTGTAAAAAATAAAAGATATTTGTAAACTAAAGGCTGAGTACGAGGGTAGTTGTTTCCCGGTAATCGGTTGATAGCTCTAAACCCTTTTGGGTGAGCTCGTTTCCCTTGGGCATTCCGCCATCAACCCTCATGTAGCTTTTAAGTGCGGTATTAATAAACAATCAAAGGATATTTCGTTAGAATTATTTATATATAAGTCAGTCTTTTAACATTTAATTTAAAGCATCGTCAATAATTCAACAAAATTTCATGAAGATTTCTATTTATTAGCTCTCAATAAAATCATTTTAGAACTGTCACATTACTACAGTTTATCGCGGCATATCAAACCTACAGCAACAAACAGCTGTGTTAATAGCTGCGAGGGCTCACATGCATCAAGTACTATTTGTAAAAATGCTACTGTTTAACTTCAAGCTACAAAATGCCTCTTGAAGTGTGATTAAAATGGAAGAGCTTCAACAATAGCGAGTTATAGCAATGGCGATAACACTCAGTGCTCTTCATGTTTGAAAAGGGGATAAGTTACCATTGCAGTCTTGAAAAGCCTTATCTTCATTATTATTTTTTCTTTCGTTTTCTTACCTTATTCGACATTTTTCTATCAAAGTGGAGGCATTATCAGGTTCTTGAGCCTCGGGAGACCCAAATCTAAGAATGGCGAAATTAATTTTTGACGTTGTGATTTAGTAATATTGACTCTCTGATAAATGACAATGTGTTTTTTTATTGAGGTTAACAAAAATTAAAATTTCAAAATTGAATATGGTGTAACATTAAATTCAGTTTCTGAATTGTAGAGATAACTAATTTTTCACCTCATGGGTTTTTATACTTCGAAATAGAAAAAAAAAAAATTAAACATTTTGCGCAAGTTTTCAGAACTTCCTATCACGTCGTATGTGGACTCGGTGTATAAGTGAACTAACAAACGTCTTTTATAATGTGTACATCTATAGCTTTCTGTAGCTGCATTTTTATAATGCATGTACTTAAAATTTTGAAATGAACCTTAGTCATTTTAACTACAGGATTTTTGAATTTTTTTAAGGAAAGGAAACACGCAAATTGAAGCTCATAAAACAAATTTTTATGCAATCTGCATTATTAAGCGCTAATCTAGAAACCTTGTTGAAATCCTAATAAAAAGGATCGAATTTTACTTTTGAAACCTATCCTAAATTCGAATTTTTGTTTTGTTTGCCCAGTAATATTAATAATATATATTCATTTAGCTACTGTAAAGCAATTTCTTTGAGAGCTTTGCCCTTAATGTAAGGGTTGAGAAATTTGTATTTTCGGACTGTGACTAACCTCCAATATCCGAGTAGGTAACTCCGAAGATTTTGTACTTGAAAAATTTGGTCCGAATCCAAAGTAGAAATAGGCGCAGAAGCTTGACTAATCACAAACAGAAATATACTTCAAAGATATTGATTAAACAGCTTGTGACAGAAAAATCTACGTTCGCGATCAGTTACAAAGAATTAAACTCTATTTATCTGATAGAACCAGAAGGGATACAGACTATTTGAACGATCCTAAGAAACATCTCCACTATTCTGATTAAGCTCTGAAGATACTTCAAAATGACAAACTGGAAGCAATGGAATGCAATAGGCACTATGGTCCGACTGACATCAATACATTCTTAGCTATTCTACTTATTATTCTAAGCTATTTTAGCTAACTCTGCTTCAAATAACTTCATACAGTTATTCACATTAGCACATAGAGTTTCTTTTGTAAGAAGGTGGCAGTAAATACTTTTAATAACATTAAAGTAAAAAGAGAGAATTTTAAGAGAGAAATAACCTCGAGATATAGTTCGTTATAATGTGATTAGCTGACATATGATTGAAATATGTTCACATCCAGAAACGCATGAACGGATAATAACGGAACGCAAAATAAATAAATTTTTTAACTAGATAAAATCACAAGCCTATTATGTGAGAAATTTAATATGCGGTATTTTTTAATACTTACTTTGCTTTAAATGCATCCATTCTTTCTTGATTTGCTCTATTTTTTCATCACAACCAAACAGAAGAATGGTAAAAGACTTCGTTTAAATGTATTGCAAATCAAATACGTAAACTGTTGATTTTTAACTCAAATCAGTTTTAAGAAACACATGATCTATGAATTTTGGTTTATCGTTATCTGATTTTTTTCTCACGTTTTGCTTCGGAAGATCATGTTATTACCAGAAAAATAATTGAATTAATGGAATAAAATGATGAACTATATTTTGAATTTTATGTTTTATACATTTTAAGCATATTTAAATCGATGTCTCGAAATAAAAATCAGCTGTTACTAAATTAATTTTAAATCTTTTAAGAAACAAAACAAAAAAATTATCCGGCATATACAAAATAAACTTAGACTATTCTATATTAATTAGCAGAATTTGTGACATAAATAGTTGATTTACATAACTTTTATATTAAAAAGTAGTTGTAGATGATTTATTTAATTATGTGTAACATAAATAACTCTCTGTAGAAAAAAGTTTATTCTTTTTATAATAACATGTACAAAGTAAAGTACCATAACAGAAAATTTTTCCGACTTACTAAATTTGCTTAGAAATTTTGAGGTTATCGAATTTATTTAGATGGCTGCTTGATTGATAGGGCATAAATATATGGATTTAAGAGTGTAGCTGACCCTGGTTTTATTTTCATGGATGACAACAATTGTCCACATAGGTCTCAACTGACCGATGGATTTCTTAAAAGGGTGGGAGGGGGTATCTACCGCATGGATTGGACTGCCAGAATTCCAGACCTTACCCCCCCCCCCCAATTAAGAATGTTTGGAACATTCTCAAAAGAACAATTGCCCCTTCCCAGAACTATCCAGAATCTGAAAGCAACTTTGTTGGACTAGAGAACCGACCACCAGAGGGACTCACAGGCTGTTGTATTTCCAGCAAGAATTCTCGTTGCGAAAGCTGTATCACTGCAAGAGACCACACCATAAACATTCATCCTATTTAAGAATTTTTTGTTCTCTCCCTCTTGTAATCTTTCCTTTTGATTTTCCTCCATTGATAAGCTGTACACACGTTCACAATAGCTGTTTTATTTTTTCTCTATATTGTATCGGCCTATACAGAGACGTCTAAAGGTATGGGCCAACTGGGCCCAGGCCCAGGACCTCGTTTCGTTTTCTACTTCGTCTTAATAAGATCATGATCCGGATAATTTTAATGTGGTCAAATGTCATTCACGTACATATTCTCCGAAAAACAGGGAATTTCAAATTGCATGTCAACTAGTAAAAGTGGCAAGACTGTATTATTATGTGATGACTGTTGTCTATGTCTAGGCCTAGGTCCAATACCATAAACAATCACTCACCTCATTTAGTTGAAATGTGGCCATCGGTCGAGCCGGATTTTGAGATTGTCTACATTTATGTTGGGGCCTACTTTTGTGAGAGGGCCCAGGACCTCAAGAAGTCTTAAGGTGTCCCTAAACCTATATGCTGTCTTATACTTCTGAAGATAATAAACGGAAGGTAGGAAAAATCCCTAACTTTGAGCGCAGCTAAAGTTTTGCGGCATTAAAAATACTGCTTCCTAAAACTAATGAAGCAATCGCTCATTTTGAATTTGAAGCTGATATTCAAAGGAAAATTGATTTTATGTGGTAAAGAGTGATCATGAAAGCTTCATCGGATAATTACTAGATACTATTCCACTGTTCAATGTTTCATTTTATTCTTGGATAGTTCAGTGAATATCTGTGAAGCTCTGTTGTAGGATGCCGTGTTCCTACGCATAAATAGATACTTATAAACTTTGTAAAGGTTCTTACACTCCTTGTAGTCAAATAAATGGAGCTTACAATTCTTTCTTTCTTTTGATGTAAATAAAAAAAATGTTCATTTCCCCCTCTCTCAGTTTGACTCACAAATCAATTCTTCCAATGAGATAAATGCAAAATAAGATAAGTGATTGATAATTGTTAACCTATGGAAATGATAAGGAGAAAATACATGATAGGAGGGACTCTAACAGGTGATCCGATGATAAAACGTGATATTGGTCCGTAGAATGATGTTGTAAAAACAAATACGGATTATTTGCATTTGGTGTACGATTAAGAGATAGTAGGGTAAAATAATACACTTTTTTAGTGGCATAAATATTTTATATTTGCTTTAAATTTTCTGCTGCTGTTAAAACACTTAAGCGCACGAATAAAGCTCATAAAATCTATTAAAACTGAATTTCTGTATCCTACCCTAATTGGTTAATAGATTTAACAAAAGTGACATTGACAAAAAAAGGTTTTAGGTTTACGTTACGTAAAGAATGTTAGTACTCACATAATGAACATTGTTTGTGAAAATTCAATGATGAATAAGATTTCTGCTCTTAAAATGCTTCAAAAAGAAAAAACAATAGCAGATTTTTGCATATTTAATTGTATTTCGGAATTCTAATCGCTAATTTGTACCACTGATCACCAAAAAATGCGTCTTGTAGTCAAAGAACCCGTACAGCAGTAACTAAAATAATGTATATGATTGGTTTGAATTCTGTACCATTGAAAACCCGCCGTGTAGGGGAATGATGCACATTACATCTGTCGAGAGCTCAAACGTCTTCCCATTGGTGTGGTGTGGTAGTTAGAAGAAGATCAGGTGTCGTCCTCGTCACTTAACCATGGTTCAAAATTGCAAGGTCTGTCGCCAAAAGCCCTTGAGTGGCTGAACAGTGGGACGTTAATAGTCACTCACTCACGCACGGTATATTTTCAGTTAATAAGACTGAAAATTTTTACACATATTTAGCATTAACTTTTAATACCTAACTGATTTTTAGCACATCATAAGTTAAAGCACTAGACCTACATACTTACAGAATAATTCTAAATTTTTAAAAAGTTGTACACTTTATACATATATACTATTCGTTACCCCCAATTGCTTCGCTGAATATTTCATGATGTTGTATGACTAAGTTATTGATATCCAAGGCTTTGCCTTAAGTATTCAATTGCATTCAAAAACATTCTTATTTACTTCGCCACTTGATTTGAAAAGAACAGGACTTGTGGAATTTCTAATACTGAAGAATAACTATCTTTTATGCCCCTCTCTTGAATTCTACAAAAAGTTTTGATATCGGATCGCTTCTCAACAAAGAAACATGCCTGCCACATTTCAACTACGTAGGTTTATTAATTCAAGAAAGGGAATTTCTTTATTTATGCACCCCTTAATCCTCCCTGGAAGTCGATTTCCGTTAAACTCGTTCTTAGCGGATCTTTACTTAAAAAAAGAAACATGCCTACAAAATTTCAAGTCTGAAGGTCTTACAGTTCTAGAGATCTCGTGGAGAGTAAGTGAGGGAATGTGTGTGAGTCACTATTCTCTTATATATACAAATTTAATTGTACCGCCGGCTGGTTGGCGTAGTTGGTTTGGCGCTGACCTAGTACGCCCAAATTTGAGGATTTGACCCCTGCCCAAATCGGTGGATTTCCATGATGCAGAAAATCGGAAGTATCCATGTTGTATGAAGATTTGGCATGCTAAAAATTCCTAGAGTTCCTGCTTGGCTTTTGTGCTCTCGGTAAAAATTAAGTTCCTTGTACAAGCTCGCGTCGTCAGAGCTTAGGTGCCTCCCTCAAGAAACGAAACTAGGCGAAAAAATTACTTTGTGGTAAATGGTAAAAACAACTAAAAACAAAAGTTCTACCAGCTTTCGGGGAATGTACTAGGCCTAAAATGATAATTACCTATACGTAACCTCATTTGAAAGAAACAAATGATTGTATATATATATATATATACAATCATTTGTCATCAGTAGAAGGGACCAATGAAAAATTTCGAATTATCACGAGTTCGAATTATCAACAGGTTAGGAAAAAAACTCCCAAAATTCATGAAGGAAAGTTTTTTTCCAACACGTTTAAATTTAAAACTATGTAATAAAGCAAGAATTGTACATATGTATAAAAATTTTTTAAAGTATTTTTATAAAAAATATATATTATATATATACAATATAAATATTATGCAGAAGTTGAAAGTTCTATATTAAAGGAATACACTTATCTATTAAAAACAACTATTGTGAAAGAATGCATACTCTCTCTCTGTACATAAAACTTTTTTAAAGAAAAAAATTCTTTTTTTTTTGTTGTTTGTTTGTTTTATGGCATCCACTCTAGCTGTGTCAATAGATTTTTTTAAAATAAATGAAGCTTGAAAAACGATTTTGATTTTGAAGAAAAAAGTTACAAAGTTTGTTAAGCGACACTTTAGCTTTTGTAAGAGTTATCAGAATCAACTCCTCTGATTCATCTTCATCCTTTTATGTGTTATTGTGGTCCAAAGCCACAATTTCAGCGTCAGATAGGGCTCCCCATACAGTGATATCCGTGTCAACCTGCACGTAGTCGTCAAACGTCAAATCTTGTAGAAGAGCTTCCTAAAGGGATGGTTCAGCATTACATTGTATGAGTGTATCGTGCACATCAACCAGATTCGGTGAGAGAAGCTCGACTTTTTAAAACAGTTGTGAATTGTCAAAGGAGTGACAGCTCTTCAAGCCATGTCCATGATGATCAAAGCCCTTAAAACGGAAACCGTTACATTCTGCTGTTTTCCAAGGTAATCTAAAACACTTTTAACAACTTCACGCCGATAAAAAGTTTTAAAACTATGTATGATGTCTTGATCGAATGGCGGAAGTCTTGAGGTTGAGTTTTGAGAGAAAAATAGAAGTTTTACAATTCATAAAGGTGATGCGCTATTGTGCACACTACACCTGTCTAAAAATTAGAGAATACGCTGTTTCTGGCTTTTCATATCTGTGTTCAATGAGACCAGCCATTCATTAAAGAGTTCGGTGGTCATCCATGTCTTCTTATTTGAGCGGTATGTGGTAGGGAACGAGTTTATGTCCTTGAGACCCCGAGGTTTTGGATTTTCCTATAACGAGGAGCAATCTTTTCTGAGCCGTTCATGTTTACATCCAGTAAAATAGTTAACTTCTCCTTGCTACGTTTTCCTCCATGGTATTTTTCCTCTTTGAATGCAAATGTTTTTTCTGGCAAACACTTGAAAAAGAATCCTGTTTAATCCGTGCTGAAAATGTTGCGGGGATCGAACTCTTTTATTAGATCTGAAAGCGAGTTCTGCCACTTAGAATAAACCTTAATGTCGACATTCGAGCTTTCCCCTCACATTCCCATTCCTTTTCTCAAAATTTGTAAGCCATCCCTCACTCGTCGAAAACACGATTCCTAATTCTTTGGCGAATGATTTAACCTTTTCCTTCAATAATGAGCCGTTGCCGAGGTAGCCGAGTGGTCTCGGCATCGGATCGTGGCTAGCATGTCATGAGTTCGATCCCAGTACCACTGAAGACCCGCCGTGTAGGGGGTAGGGGAGCGATGCACGTTAAATCTGTCGAGAGCTCAAACGTCCTCCGGTTGGTGTGGTGTGGTAATTAGGAGAGGGGGTGCCAGCTCAGGTGTCGTCCGCGTCACTTGACCATGGTTCAAAATTACGTGGACCGTCCCCAAAAGCCCTCGTGTAGCTGAACAGTGGGACGTTAATATTCACTCACTCACTCAATAAAGAGCCACCCAACGGAATATTCCATCCTCGATACTGTCTCATCCATTTAATTAAACACTGTTCAAGACGAGGAAAATTACCTTTACTAACTCGTTTTCTCATTCTACTCGAAGATGCACTACCAATTTTTTCTTTATTCTTCAAAATAGTGGAGAACGAGCTCAGTGGGAAATCAAATGCCCTTTGGCTACATCGACCATTCTCTCACCTTCTTCTACAGATTCTATCACCTTTTGCTTTTCAGAAATTGTTAAGCATTTGTTCTTTTTAAAAGAAAATATGCCGTTCGCTTCGTGTGATCAGATGATACTGAGGTGGGTTGTAAAGTAGTAGCCCAAGATTTATCAAAATTAACAGGTAGTGAACGTGAACACCCAACTTTAGTAAAATAATATTTTTAATTTAAAATTTGGAATCTATATAAAATTATCACAAAGCGTATTCACATTTTCACCCTCAGCTAATAATACTTAATAGCAAAGGTTGGCAACTATGGCACGTGGAGCAATTCTTAGTGGTGCTCCACCGCTATACAAAGTTATAAGATAAAGTTAAGTCGCTATCTCTCCTCTCTATGCCTCGCACATTTTTATTTAAAGGTTATTTCTCACTTTCAATTCTCTGCCATAATCTGCTTGGATGTAGATTGAGTGCTTCATATAAATGAAAACATCTTTTGTTTAAAAGGGACTTATTATTAGTGTTAAATAATCAACGTAAATTCGAAATTATTGTGTAATACTTGTAAAATGAAGCATCACTCATTACTGTACAGGGAATTAAAAAAAGTAGTTTGTCCTTTACCCACCAAAAGCTTGGGCATCGACGGAGAAAGAAAAACAAATGGCTTAGTAATCTATCAAAATTCTGCTTAGGAAACGTTTTACATCTAAAATATGATAAACAAAAACAGTTATTCTACCAACTTGCAGAATTTGGACTGAAATAAGTTCAGGTTTAATGAAAAACCGTTCGTGGGATAGTTTGGTACGGGAAGTAAATCTAATGACATAATAAGTGAGGGTTCGAATTGCCAAGAGTTTTACAGGATAACTTCGAATTATCGCGTGTTGTAGTCTGGCCAGCCACAAATTTTACTTCGAAATATTGAGTATACCAAAACGTATTGTTTAGTTCGAAATATCAAGAGTTTTTCTAGTGGCTGAGCATATACTTCGACTTAGCGAGAGGTTCGTATTATCGAATGATTGAATTAGAGAGAGTCGACTGTATATATATATATATATATAGAGAGAGAGAGAGAGAGAGAGAGAATTAGAATAATGTGGTATGTGTTGTACATACAAGTACAATTATAACGGGATTTTTCTATCTGGAGATGGGTTTTGTAGTTGAGGCTTATTTTCTCATATTGGATAAAGAGCAGTTATGTAGAAAGACGTGACTGATTTGTTCCTTGTAAATCGTGTTTCACTGCGGGGCTCATTTTGTGGTAAGAAAACCCACGCTCACATACATTGGTAGGAAAAAACATCCCAACATTATGAGAAAAAAATATTGTAAGTAATGAAACTTCGGCAAAATATATTTGTCTAGGTAACATGCTTAATTGTTAAAAGTTTCAAGATTATAAATTAATGTAAGCTCTAGAAGTGCCCTTATAAATGTGAAATGACGGTACATTAATAACCGGTGTAACCTCCCGAATTTTGAATGCAAGCATGCAATGCTCCGTACAGGTACCGGATTTCAGTTTGGGACGGTATTACATACCTGTTGCACTTGGTCGGTAGATATAAGGGCGTTTGATTCTGGTTGTGGGTGACGTTGGAGTTGACGTCCAATGATGATTCATGTGTGCTCTATTGGAGAAAAATCTGGTGATCTAGCAAGTCAAAGCTTCACGTCGTATAGAGCATGTTGTGTTACAAAAGCGATATGAGTATGCTCGTTATCCTTTTCGAAAGCACTCCTTTTACTAATATTCAAAATTGGCTGCGTAACAGTTTGAATTACCAGACAGACGTAGAAGTTATCTGTCAAAGTGTATGGAATAACTATAAGAGTGCCCCTACTGTAATAGAAATTGTTCCCCCTATACCATAACTCCAGGTGTAGGTCCAGTGTGTCTAGGACGCAGAAAGGCTGCTTGCAGGCGTGAACCTGACCTTCTTATCAATATACGGTCATCACTGGCACAAAGGCAGAAACAGCTCTCCTTGGAGTACACAGCGAATCTCCACTCCGCCCTCCAATGAGCTCTAGTGTGTCATCGCTGAAGTCGCAGACGCCAGTGATTTGGAGCTAATGGTATGAAAGCTGTAATGTGTCTGGTTTGATTTTATTCCTCAAATAGTTCATTGTCACTCTGGTATCAACAAAAGCTATAATTTCTGCTGCAGCGGACCTACAAAGTTCCACAGTCATGCAACGAATTCGGCGGTCTTTTCTGTCAGTAAAGAGCCATGAATGGTTTTCTTCAGACTACATCCCCGTTTTTCTTGAGGCCCGGAACCATTCCGCCAATAACCATGTACATTGGATACATTCCTACCAATTTTTTCTGCAATATCGTGGAAAAAAGGTCCATCTCCTATTATACGACTTCGTTCAAACTCAGGGAGCTGTTGATAATGGCTTCTTCGTCTTCTTGAAAAAATTATTTAACATCAACTCACTGCGTCAATTCTCAACGATAAATAACGCTCAAGAAATTTACAGCACGTATTAAAAGAAAACCTAATTCGCATGCTCAAATTGGAGCTACCAGCGCCTTACGCGAAATTTGATTCAAAGTCATCCTTCAAATGTATAAAGACGTCTAAGAAATTTCGTTTATCTAGCACAACATCTTTCTTGGTGTTGGGATTTTTATGTAGTTCTCTTTGAAAGCTATATTGTTTTTCTTTTACTATCCCATACGACAAGGTATCAGGCATTTTGCAATTTATCTGAACCACTGTTCTGTTGAAAACAGGAATCTAAACACAAAACTTGCACTAAATTCCCTCTAAATATGTAATGGGCCGTGGGTAGCCTAGTGGTTAGAGCATCGGACGCCAGACCGGAAGGCCTGGGTTCGATGCCCGATGCCACCAAATGCCCGCCGAGTTCAAAACGGAGAACGTGCTCGTTAAATCTGTGGGTCCGAATGGTGTCGCCAACTATCGTGTTGCGTGAGCAAAATCGCACTGTCACCTTCTTTGGGGGCTCAAAGCTTAGGCTAACGACAGGCGTAAAATTCTAGCCCTTAGCCGCGATGAATTTCGTGGACCTTTCTGATGTTACTGTCGATCAGGTGGCATAAGCAACAACAACACAACAACAAATTTGTATAAATAAAAGTAGTTTGAAATGCGTAGTTTTTTAGCGCGTTTTTCACGTAGTGGAACAAAAGCGCTAATAGGGCGCAAATTTCGTCTTCGTCTTCATTCCATATTTTGTCGTACCTTTTTCTCAGCCAATAAGCAACCAATTGACCTCGGGTTTTCGGCATTTGGTCGCATTTGTGCCCTAGATGAGCCGAATCATATTTAAATTTTTCCATAGTTTTCCCGAATTTTCCTACAAATTTTCCTGAATTTCGCTAGTTTATAAGAAAATTTTCTCAAATTTTACCTAGTAACGTTATTATTTGCAAAAAGTTTTTTAAAAAAATCTACCTGCATTTTGGAGGAAATTTTCACAAAAATGAGGAAATATACAACATGTGAAAAACACGCTAAAATTACTTGGCCATGCCAATGATTGATATCTTGTTTTTTTTCAGAATTCACGCTGCAAAAGAATTATTCGAGTGCTGCTGTAGACGAGTCTCGTAATTTAAATCCCTAGTTAAAAGAAGAAGACAATATTTGTGTTTGCATCATTTTCTTAGCTTCCAAACCGTGTTGGGCAAGGACTTTTGAGTTCTGGTTAACATGAAGCACAATTGCTTTTATTCTCGAACCAGTCTTCAGTGAAATCAAGATTTGAACCTACGAATGATACCATATGAATGAAAGTTGTTGGCTCTGAAGAGAGAGCTTATATTAACGTTGCGCAATAAGAGGCTATTGGCTACTGACCTCATAATTTTGAGCCTTGGTCAAGTGACGAGAAGGCATTTGGGCTGTCATCCTGCTCTCCAAGCTACCTCACCACATCAATGGGAGGACTTTGAGATCGACTGATTTAACGTGTATCGGCTCCCTCTACACCAGAGGTTCCCAAACATCAGAGGCCATGTTTTTCGGTTTCGGGTAGACCCCTGCTTACCTAATATTCAATTTTTGCAAATTTATCAACTTAAATGTCTTTTTGACAGCTGGTACTACTACTTACTTTAAAAGAAATAAATTTTTAACTGTAGTGAAATATAGCATGTTAATGAATTAAATTAAAATAAAAATTAATTAATTTAATACATAAAATAAGAGAACAACAAACGTTTTTAATGAGAGGGATGAATCTGGTGTTTCAATAACAAGTTTTCAATATTTAATACATCAATCTAGTCAGGTTTAACCCTAAATCTCCTTTGTTAGTAAGTGTCCAGTCACAAGCCCCTTCCCCTTCTTTTTTTTTTAGATTAGCAAACTCACTGAAACTACCTCTCGCTAGGAAAAGCAATTAAAAACGTTCTCATAATATTCCATAATTCGTGACAAATAACAGGAATGTCTTTTTAAAGCCAAAATTGCTGATATCCATCTCTAAATTTTATTTTAGGATAGTTAAGGCCTATTCTGATCAGTTCCTAATGTAATGTGACATTTTTTTTTCAATGGAACTATATGAATTCATTGCCTACTCTGTGGTATTGCTATAAAAAAAACCTAGCATTAAAATCTGAGTAAATGTTATTTAAGTATTGAAACTTCGGTTGAAATGTTCTGACAGATTGTCTGTGACAAATTGATAACATTTGCGACATCCAATATTATACTTCTTTAATTTAATTCTGGAAATTAATGCTGAAATGGTCCTTGCCTTAATAAAATCTATGCTGTCACCTAGTAACCCCAAATTATCTTCACTAAGTTTAGTAACTAAATGTTAAATTGGTAAAATCTCGTTTCCACCAGATCAAATTTTTTTTTAAAGATTAAAATCTGGATCTCTGGTTTAATGAGAGCCACTATTATAGACCCCTGTTTACACCTCATGGACCCCCAAATTATTTTTTCGCTGGTGTAGACCCCTAGGAGTCTATATAGACCACTTTGGGAATCACTGCTCTACAAGGTGGGTTTGTGTTGTCCATGAAGATTACTGTCATAAACTCTGGACTACCACGATCCGCGCGCATACGGTAAAAGAAAATTTATAATCGCTTTTTAGATAACTGAATGACTTGTGGAAAAGTAGGATAACCTACTTTTCCTCAAGTGAAACGCATAAAGGGAAGACGCTGAGATAGAAGAAAAAATAAGAACTGCATGATAATAGCGATATTTGTAAGCATTCTTTCAATGTTCAAACTTCTTATACACAAAGAAAAAAATTCATCAAGTTGCTATTATAGTTTTAGATCGAAAGGTAGAGCCCTTTTGAGTGTTTCAGTATTCTACCAGGTGGAGGCCTAATATTCAAATTCCAGGGGGTTCGGTGCTATGTTTGTTGATATTAATGCGATGAAACATGCAATTGTGTTAATTTTTGTTTCTGTATATGTTTAACAAGAAAATTAATATCTACAAAGAAAATCATCTCGTCATGACTTTATTAAAAAAGTGATTCTATTTTTGATTAAAATCTGAAGTCCATTAAAGCGCTTAAGAAATATTCATCCTGATATATTTTCAAGTTTTTGCATATTTTTTTGAAAATTCATTCGATGAATTATTTTAGTTAAAAATATGATATATAATTTTAAATGGTACCAATAATTATGCAAACAGGGAAAAATTTCTAGCAAGGAAATATTTTTTATTCAAAGAAATAATGCTTTAATTATTTTGTATCGGATAGCAATTTTTACCGTTTTCATTAAATTTGTTTCTTGCTATCCCTCATGATCCAGTCTTGCATTTATAGTTTCCCTTTGTACTTTTTCTATCAGCTCATTTTTATCAGATGGTGTATCAATAAGAGGGTTCTTAAATAGTATAATTTTAAAAATTTCAATGAAAACAAAACAAAAAAAATCTTCAGCAATAGTAAAATCAAAATTTCATATCAGAAGTTTTTTTTTAAGTTTAAAGAACTACAGAAGATTAACTCAACTTACCGAAATACTTCTCTGAGAGATCGTGTTTATTCAGCAACTGCTCTTTTCACAAAATTCTGAGATAAATTCATCGAATATGAACATTACGATACCTTTATTCGCCGAAATTTTAAATCATATTGATATCAATATATATAACGACAGTTTTGACAAGAAATGATAAACACTAATCGGCAACTCAAGTATTTTAAGCATGGCGTAAATTCTTAACTGATACTTCAAAATAAATGCTGTGACTTAAATATTTATTATTCGTATCTTTTTATCTTAACGTCTTGTCCAGATGTTATCAATATCGTTCAAAAATTATAAGAGTATCTTAGATTTGATTCATTTTGCAGTTAATTCAGTGACTATTGACGGGAGGCTACTGGATCCTTTGCGGGTCAATAGAGGGATCAAAGGAAATTCAGATTACAAAAAAAAATTTTCTTTGATCGACTAATTATCGACTGAATATAAATCGACTAATTATCTTTATTTTCATTGAGAACTAATTAGATCCTGCATTTCTTATCTAAAAAATGTTTGTACTAAGTTACAGCACTATTAATTGCATTGCCCCCCGCCCCTAAAGCCCTTGAGTTTTTTTCTAATGATGATAATCCTATATATATAACGTAAAATTTAATTAAGTACTTGTAATTAACAATTTATTTTATTAATTAATGCTAATTATTAATTCATAAATTTATTTTTTATTGTTTTTTGTTAACAATATCGACAAAATCAGAAGAATGAATTGATGTTGTCTTACGATACGAGTTGGGGGACTTTTGACCATGGACCCTCACCTTAAAAAATTTTCGTTTGTGCTACTGTCCCAACTTCCGGGACGTGAACTAGTATCGGTCCGGGGATCAAATTTTACCGGGCCGCCTAAGGAATACTTGATAATTTCCATTTTATTTACTGCGATGTATTTCTCTCGGGTTTGTGCAAATATCCATGGAAACAATTTAATACTCCATGTTAAATCCTTTAATATTCATTTTTTTTTGTGTAACTGTATTTTATTCTGAAGGCATATTTAAATACAATTAAGTTAAAATTATTAAACCCAAACAATGTAAAATAGAAACAATCAACATCACACCCTCAGTAGGCCACGGTGAAATTATCAACGTTTGAACGGTCCGCAACTACAAAAAGGTGTTGAAGCAATGGTATAGAACATCGTTTTGATGTGGAATGTTCAGATGTACGAAAAACTTTAACATTTTTTCAAAGTAGCCAATCTTTAATTAGTAAACTTTTACGTGAAATTTTCTTAGTTTTAAATATAGTAGTGAGAGCATCGTTAGTATGCCAGAAAATTATCGAAACACATTAATAGTTTTTTTTTTGTTAAGAAATTGAAAGTGCCCCATATATTTGTCCAAAATTTGATTTAACAAATAAATAACGAAAGAAAGAAAAGAAAGAGAGAGAGAAAGAAAGGAAAAAAGTAAAAAAAATAAAGCGTAAATATTTTTTTTAATATGTGTTGAATTTCAATATATATATATATATATATATATATATATATATATTTATAAATTTTGAATTTTTTTCGAATAACAAAGAGAATTATTACGCTAAAAGAATAAATTCTGTTAATGATATAAATCAATCAATACATAATTGTGTGTGTGAAATGTTATGCGTCTTAAAGGAAGAATAGTATTATTTGTACGCATTTATTACTGTATATTATAAGCATTAAGTGTTTTTTAAATATACTTAAATGATTTTCTTCATAATTTAAGTTGGTTAGGACTGCGAACTTGTGGATGGGTTTTCTTTTGAGTCATGGTTTCAGTTCTGGTTCCATCCCATGACTCCATCGGCCTGCCTGCTTTGCGGCTATGTCAGGATGGAGGGCGACTACCTGCTCCAATGCACTAGACGCGATGAATACCCGACTGATGATGTCGTCAATCGGTACTGGGAGGCTCGACGTCATATGGTCAAAAAGCCAAGCACGGCGTTGGATAAATAAAAATGGTTCCGCTAAAGACTCACTGTGGGGGTTGATGCACGATAAGTATGTTTTGGCTGAAAGTTCTCACGTTGTCGTAGTGTGGAAGTTTGGAGAGTGAGGTGCCAACTCAAGTGTCACCCTCATCAGTTGACCATGCTTCTCACTAATTGCTCTCTTGCTGTTTGCTGACAATCAGTCATGATTTTATTTGTTACACTTATATAAATAACGCGTTTGTATGACAAGAAAGGAAAATTCTTGGATAAGAATTTACTTTAATATCGTAGGTGAGAATTTAAAAAAAATACAATTAAGAACCACTGAATTTTAATTAATGACAAAAAGATCTAATCCGATAAACGTCTGACTACGAAATACGGTCGGAGAACTAAGACGACCAGGAGGTAATTTTTACTCTCCAAACTCTTACTCTACAACGCGCTGTGGGAAAACTGAGTGGATTTAATGTGCAGTAATAGCTATCAATCCATAGGATGATCTTTTCAAGGATGTGATTTCTAACTAACTGTTATACCAACAGGGTTTCTGAAATCAAGCACTTGCATTTTCGTAGTTTCTGAACATAAGAACACTCATCGAAATCATCCATCAACAGTAGAGCACACAAAAAATTTTCTAGGTGGACGAGGGGGGGGGGAGTTCATGGTCGAAAGTCCCCCAACTCGTATCATACCTCAAGATAACACCAACTGATTCTTCTGATTTTGCCGATTTTGTTTACAAAAAACAGTAAAAAATTAATTATTGAATTAATAATTAGCATTAATTAATAAAATAAATTGATAATTGTAAGTACTTCATTAAATATTACGTTACATATGTATAGGATTATCATCAATCGAAAAAAAACTCAAGGGATTTGGGGGGGGGTTCAAACCCCTAGGACACCCCTTCCCCTTGTGTGTGCCATTGTCTATCAATATTTATATGCTTTAGAAAGAGAACTTAATTATCATATTTCTCAATGTTCATCGGAATTTAGAATTCGGAGCATTGTGTTCTAGAAAGCACGTAGATTCTTTAAATCTTGAAATTTAAAAGATTATTTCATTTATTTCGTTATTTTAGACTGAGATATCTTTCTTATATTTTCCCTTTTTTTAACTTTCATAGATATCTTTATTTTCTTATATGACAGATTTATATGATTAAGTTAATTTTTGTTATAATTATTTCATTCTTTTCCTTTTTTTATTATTGTTTTATTATCTATCTAACTGCATGCAATCCTTCTGGAAACATAAGCTCATTTGTTGTTACTATTTCTTAAATTAGTAACATAGAAAATATATCAGTAACATATTACAATCTTCACACGCATAAGTATAACATAACTCTTTAATTCTAATAATTATGCAATGTTCAATTAGCATAAAAATTTCCTATTTTTCGTAAACACAAAAAAGTGCTTGAATTAAGATAGTCTAAATCTTTTAAAACTTCCTACATAATGCTAAGAAAAGCCTTTTAATGCTACGATAATGAATGTGATTCTATAAAGGCTAGAATAATTTATTGCAATTTTCAAACATAACAGGGTTTCACTACCCCTTCCTCTTCCCTGTTCTAATAATTGTGAACATTGTTTCAGCAAACAAAAATCTTTTTGCCTTTTTGCAAATATAAAACTAAAAACTAAACTCAATGACGCAACAGCCCATGGCCTATTGTGCCCATCTCAGTTTTCATGACCTTAGACACTGAGGTGCATGAGTAGATGTTCCGGTCAGGTGGTCAATCTGACGCGTTTTTGCAATGTACAAATATTTAAAGCAGCAAAAATGAAAATGAAAGAAATGTAAGGATGTCTTTTTCTGAAGTAATGTGTAATTTAATACAACTAGTATTGCTGAAACTAAATGTTTTAAAAATTCAAATGTAATTTTTTCAGTTCTTCAGTAATTTAAGAGAAAATTTGTGGTACAGGATGCATTAGAACCGACAAAGTAAATGAAACTTATGGTTCTTTATAGCGTTATAAGTGTCCCTCATCAATAGGATTTAATATATATCTTAATATTTGTAAATCTGTAACTAATTGTTTGGAATAGCTAGGAAGTTACAATGTTTTTTTGCAAACAAAAAAGTAAAAAATTACAAAAAGAGAACAAATTATTTTTTTGGGTAAATTTTAAAAATCTAGAACCAGATTTATTCACGGAAAATTGAATCGAAAGATTACAAAAGATTCATTCTTCAAAAGAACTTTTATTGAAACAGATTGATTCATTTTTTAAAATTATTTTTGCTGTCTAAATCAACGCGGGGGGTATCACTAAAGTGAGAAAAAAATTAAGCATATAACAGCTATGCATCTTAGGAAATCATTATCCAATTTAAAATTAGGAAAATTTTATTTTTTTTAAATCCCTTTTAAAATAATATTTTTTTATTTAATCCTAAAAACTAACATTTTGGATATAGTCTTAAAATTAAAGTAATAAATAAAATCGAGTGATCACAGAAACAGGATCTAACAATGTCAAATGAGGAATTTAAATTAATTATTTCCAAAATACAAGTAAATAATTTCTTACAAAGCAAATTATCTTCGTAAAACATTCTTTAAGGTTTTGTATCTTATGGAGATTTGTTTGTATATGTATGCATAAAACTAATCAAAACCAGAAGTGCCTCATTGGAAAGAGAATCGCCTTAAGTACCAGATTTCAAAAAAATATTCTCCAGTCTCAATCGTTAAAAACTTTTCATAAACGCCATCTCCAAAAAAAAGTCACGTTACAACGAACGCCACAAAAGTTTTACAAGCCAAAGGTCCCGAGGATGTAGAAAACTGGCGGTGTGCTCAAATGTTAAATGGAAGCTGTACCTCAATAAATATCACTCCCATCCCCTCGATCTCATCCCAATCCCCGATATCCTGTCTACTCTACGGAAATGTCCCTGTTGGTTTCTTCTATTTTCCACCTTAGCGAAACTCCGCCCCTCATGGGACGAACAAATCAGTAGCGACCAATCCCCACCAAGCAAAAAGAACGATGGTGAGTGACAAGACGCCCTTCACCACAGGGGAACGGGCTGTTTCACCTTGTCAACACCGGTCCTTCTTGTTACATCGCCAAATCGCTTTACGCTCTACAAGTTCGGGACACAAGTTTTAAAAGTTCGCTTCTAAGTCTCATTATGTGTTATTAAACAATGAACAAAGAGCGAAATCAAACGATCAAATAACTCTAAAAATATTAATATTTCTACAAAATATATATTCGAAAAATGTTTATGATTTTTAATGCATCAGCATGAAAATGTCTATGTGTACGACTACTGCTCACAAACCAAGTAGCTTTTCAGTTCGTGATATTTTAAAACTTGATCCTGAAGATGATCCTAAATCTCCTTGCAGCTTTTCATTATCCGGACCACCCGTATCATCTGGAACGTTGGAAATATATCGGTCAGATGATACCACACACACACAGTATCCAGCATATAACGGACTCTTTGGAGACACACACTTTCAGAAGTTCTCAAATACTACAGAGGATGTTAATGCCACACGTAAGTGTTTTTTAAGATTTTTTTTTACTGTTTTGGACATATGACTGTTCTTAAAACAGTCAACTGGATTGGGTTAAGGCACTTAGATCTTAACTTATTTCAGAGCATTGATTTATCTTCAGCCCTTCAAAAAATAGCTTAGCAAAAACAAATACATGTTAAAAATAGGCAAAAATAGACGAGCGTATAGATATCGAAAGAGAAAGAGAAAATATTTTCGTAACCGAAACCTAATAAATTATTTACAAGTGAGAGAATATAAAAAATTATGGGGGAAGTAAGAATTATTATGAATCCGCACAGATTCAACAGTTTTTTTCAAAGCGAAAAGTTGTAAAAGTATAATTTCAATGAAAAAATTGACTAAAATAAGGTATTGAAGTATTTAAATACCGGACTTTTTTGTACGGAATTTATTATAAACATTTTCGCGCGAAATTCTGGAATAATCTTTTGAAGCTTATTTAAAGAAATCAGTAACCTTTTTTTAATTTTTTTTTTACGAAACAAGAAGAATCAAAGTGATAGTTTTATTTCCTTTGTAAAAAAGATCTATATCTCGATAGGATGAACACCTAAATACTAGATAAGAAAAAATAAAATCTCGCGAAATTTTATTATTTTTAATTTCTTTGTCTTATATTTGTGAATACAATTTACCACACACATTTTTACAAATAATCTTCACGAGGTTTAGTTTTTGAAGTAAGAAAAATATTTGTTAGAGGTTTTTTTTTTTTATTTTCCTTATACGTATATATAATTTTAAAAATATGTATGGTTTACACAACCATTATTAAAAATAATGCAATGCTCTCTGAATTAACTTAAATTTAAGGGCTGTTAAGTTGCTTTGACTAAATAAATGCTTTCAAATCCCAAGTTCAATTCTTTTTTTTCTTCTAAATAACTAGAATATTTTCCAAGATATAGTAATTTAACATTAAAAAAATTTACATATGAGATTTTCAATGAGAGTTACAAAGTTGAGAAGGTGGTCCTATGAAAGTAAACGGAATCTTTTATACCAATTCGCATACCCCCTCCCACCATTGCATAACAATTATTCTACTTCAATTAAAAATTTTTAAATAAAAATTGGAATTGTGAAATAATTCCTCCTGAACATTATATATAATATTTTAAGTTTTGTATGGTTTACTTCTTTGGAGGTATTAATAGTAAACTATCTGATTTTCATATTGAAGCTTCTGTATTCTAACTAAATCTCTTTTAAGAATGCTTACCTTTATATAATAATCTATATTGTAATCTAGAATTTTCTTTTCATTTCAGTTCGTTGGAATTTCAACTATAACATTTTAATCCCCTCGTAATAATGCCATGAATTTGTGTGTGTGTTCTATTCTTTCTTTAAACCATTAGAATTAAATTACTAAATTTAAATTTTATTTTTAAAAATTTAAAGTTGATTAAAAAATTTAATTTTATTAAAATTAAAATTAATTTTTTAAACATTTATTTAGTTTGAACATAAAAAGTAAACGTTAGAGTCTTAATTATGTTAGATGGTGTTCATTGTTCTACACGGAATGAATTGAGATTAGCATTTTGATTCTCAAAATCATTATCAGATGCTACATTCACTTACGGAATATATTTTTTTTATCTTTTTAACGTTCAACTTATATCCCTCTCATATTAATAAACAAGCTGATAAATTTATAATGAATGGATATTTTAAACACAAATATTCTGGATTCTAATTTTCCGATATTTCGGCTTCCTCCGATAGTTTTAATTGATATCTTTCGGTTAAATAAATTATTCCTCCATAAACGATATATTTTTGCTTAATTAATTTAGGGTTCAAATTATATCCTCCTCATTCTAATAGTTGATGCTTAATATCGGTATAAGTAAATTTAGTCTTATATTGCGAAACCCCTACTTCCCCCGATCTCAGTTTCGTCCGTACTTCAGCTGCAACCCGGGAACTATTGAACTCCTCATGCATCTGTCAAAGGCAGATTTGCCTGGGATAAGCGGAAAGGTATAACTTGTCCCAAGACTTTCACCCAGTTGTTAGCCGAAGGTGCGGAGTCTTAGAAAACCATTAAGAGTGGTCATTCGAATGAATCTAATTTTTATAGAATTATTCTTTTTATTTTTTATCACTGTGAGAATTTTATTTATTTATTTTGTTACTTTCATTATAATCTTAAATCTTAAAGTGAAAAATCGTAAAAATGCTCCAGTGTAAAACGAAAATTCACTGCGAAATAATACCGTTAAAACGGTAACTATCAATCAACAATAAAGAATAGATAGTTTGATGCGCAAAGGGTTCTTGTTGAAGATTTCGAGAATAACGCTTGAAACATTTATAAGAGGATGTTTTTAAGATGATTTCTTTTTATGAAATTCAAAAATAATAAAAACATTAACCATTTAAAAAAAAACCGAGGTTTTCAAATGTGTAGTATACATAGATTACTTAGATTATATCCAATTTAATGTACATATATAGTGTACCCTGTACTAGACTTCTCTAAATGATATTCGGGATAACCTGCCCATTTTCAGATTATTTCTTTAATGCATAATTAATTTCTTTTAATATATTATGGAAGATAGTATTAATACATTGTAATTTTTACGTGTATAGCCAAGGAACAAATTCTTAATGTTCATGGACTTTTTTTTACTCCAGAAAATGTTTGGGACTTCTATTTAATAATTTGCCTTCGAATAAATTTTCGTAAAAATAATAATGTTCCATATGTAAATTTATTACCTATGATTATTTTTGCAAACGAGAGATTACAGAAAATGTTCAATAACCATAATTCCATATTTTGCCTTACATTTTACTTTTCACTGAAATGACATTATGTTGCTCGTCATACCTCTTGTTTGGAAGCGAAATCGAATGCATCCCTAAGATAGAATATTTGTAAATTATATACATTTATTCATTTATTAGACATTGTTTATTCTTTCCTGAGCAATTCATGCAACTCCCGAAAAATATCTGTCTTTCTCCAGGGATAAGTGAGTCCCAATTTTAGAATCAATGGTTAATATTAGCTACTTTTTTTAGGATGAAGAATTTTTAAAGTGTTTTAGAATTGTTAAATTGTTTGAAACTTGGAATAAAATATTTGCACTGAAATTGCTTTCAAAAATTGCAAATTTTCCTATCGATTTGTAATCACTGTTGACTTACAGTGATTACATAATTTTTAGTCTCTATATCATACCTTTATGTGGGTTTTTATTGAAAATATCATAGAAAATCAGAAAAAAACGGAACAATATTGGAGCTTGGATGAATAAAGAACACGCAACAGCTTCAAAATATAGGAATTCCATAAAAACAAACAAAACTCTACGAACAAAAAAGAAAAAACTTTATAGAATCTTATTTTATGAATGTCCAAATACCGCAGATCCTGAATCCTCTTGTCTATAATAATAATTTGATTGGATTAACTCTCAAAATTTACAGTTAAACGTGTGTTTACGCATTAAAAAACCCATGAAAACAAAATAATGCATAAAAAACCCCACGTTTATTCCATTTTTTTCAAAATGCATTTTACTATCAACAGCTGTTTCTGAACGATGAAATGCTTTCGAAATACTGTCTTAAATATTTTTTTAATTAAAATTTAAAAAAAAGGACTTCATAAAAAGAAGTTAAGCAATTTATATTTTAAAAGAAATACATTAAATTTTTTTTTTTCAAAAACAGGAAAAGGAGTTTCTGCCCTTTGTCATAAAATATTTTTAGGAACTAATATTCCAGGTATTATTCAGTTATACGGTTCAAGTCTTCAAACTTAGAATTGCAATAAAAATACAATTGATATTATATATACATATATGTAATATCTGTTATACATCTGTTTAAAACAAAAAAAATGTTCTAATTATTAACTGAGAGAAATGCTGACAATTTAATTCGATGTGGAGTTTTTCAGTTATTGAAAAATGTGAACTTCTATTATATGACATCGGAGGAAAAAAAATTTGAAGTTATAACTGATGTATCCCTCGTTTCCGGTAAAAGTCGGAATTGCATTTATTAATGACTTTATAATACTTTACAGCTGTTTTAAGCAATGTAAGATTTGAAAAAATTTAAATATGCGATTATCGTTAAATTAATGAAATTGTTCTTAAAATTTTTCATTGTTGTGAAAAAATGTGGAATCGTGTCAGATGTAACTTTGTCTACAATTCTTTATTAATTTTTCTTACAAAAAGAAGCATTTACAAAAATATGAAAAAATATTACACCAAAGTAAAAAAAAATTAAGAAACTCTCTTCGAACACCAATTCATTGTAGTCAATCACTATAAAAAAGTAATGAAAACCAGCGATTTAACACGCCCAATCCACACATTTAGTCTTTGAAAAACATTAAATTGTTTTCAAATTGAAATCATATATATATATGAAGGTTTTAAGAGATAAAATTGAATTAAAATAAGAAAAAAAGGAGAGTATTGGATGGTTGACAAATAAAGGACTTTTATCGCAATACTGCTACAAACCATTCTTTTCGAAATGCAAATATGGCGAATTTAGCAAATCAAGAAAAAAAATGCATATTAAACTCAGTCTTTATCAAATTGGTTGAGTAATTTTCCTGTTGGCGATAGTAATAATCCGTTCTTTATAATGATAAAAGGAATATGATAGCAGGGGTAATGATTTAAAAGTTTTAAAGTAAAAAAGTTGGATTTACCAAATATTAAATCTAAGTTATGTCACGCGTTCACTTTCATATATATATATATATATTATATATATATATATATATACAAGGAGCTGTCTTGTAAATTTGCTAATTTATCGATTAATGAATATAGTGGATAACATTTTTACTATCTAAATAAATTTTTTACATGAATTTGGATTTTAGCCTAAAAGAGGTCGATCTTAAAAAGGGCGTTGATTTTTTTTTACATGTCAAATTATTTGAAGCCGATTCTATTGGATTATTTATTTTAAAAACTGGCAATGAACTAACTGTATAGCACATGCAATACAAGAATTTATGTCACTATATATAAACTATGCATGCTTCACGCTTAATTCCCCCCCCCCCCGGTTTTTATCATATATTGTGATAAGCGCTGTTTATGAGTGTAATTGCATCTAAGTATTGTTCACTCAATTAAAGATTTTGTTAAGCTACCATTCAGCTTGTTAAGCTGAATGGTAAGCTAGGTTTTTGGAGTAAAGAATATGACTAATCCGTGCTCCCAATTGCTGAATAATTTCGTGCATTTTATTATTTCAACCAATTCAATCTCAAATCAAACTCGAATAACAAAGAAAGACGTTTTTCTTTTTCTGTTTTTTTTTTCTTTGAGTTTTTCTTATAAATTGTGGTTTTAAAATATTGAAATAAGAAATGTCTCACAACTCTTTTGAACTGCCTTATTAGAAATAGAATTTTTAAGAAATATTTTATTTAGTAATTTTATTTAGTATTTAATTTAATATTTTGTTTAGTTAGTTGCTTTGTTTTTTTAAAAACATGAAGTACGTGATTTAAATACTTATCTTGTGGTGTTAGCGTTTTATGAAAAAAATCTAAATATTAATGTTTTCCTTCAAATTAAGCTATAGTTTAGTGGACTTTGAAAGGAGTTTATTCATTTTTATCCCGTTTAAAATCATTTAATTTCCATTACAAAACATTTTAACCTTTTTAAAATCACCGAAAAAAATTAATACAAATTTTAGTGTACTGAACTTAATAAATTATGTCTTCAGAGCAATCTTATTTTTTTAAAAAATTATTTATACTTAGTGACGAATTTTCATACAAAGTTAAATGCTCCTTTATTTTAGAAATGGAAAGGTAAATAGCTACGAATTAATTATGAAAGCTATTAATATATGAATATTGAATGAGATTTTCTGTTCAAATAAGAATAAATTGTAATTTATTAAATGTATTTTAAAATATAGCTCGTTATATTTTTATTAAAAATTATGCATATTTCATTGAAATAATGCGTTATTGTTAAAAATTGTTACCTTATGACATGTTAAGTACACATTCTATTTCTATTATGATACCAGTATTTCAAAAAATATTTCTGACCCTTATACTTAAGATAGCAATAAAACGTCTTGTACTCCATTGATATACTAATTCTTTCTCATTAAAAATAATTTTATTATATGTATAAATAAAATCTTTGTTCTCAGAGGAGAGATTCGACAAAAATTAAAGATTTAAAGGTTTTAATATTGAATTAATCACAGTAAAAAGTGCATTTTGATTCTGCGTGCAGTTCATATAGGTGGAATTTTATTATTATCAACATATTTTCACATTTTGCATTTCATATCAATGTGGTATGGCTTTAACATCGTAATTAAAAAAGTTCTTTTTTTTTACCCCGGAAATATATTTTTTAACTTTTCGAAGTGTTAAGTAAAAAAAATTTTTTGTAAAACTGGGATTTTTTTTCCCATTTTATTTACTCTGATAACAATACTATCTTTTTTCTATTTACTAAAAGTAATTATTCAGAAGAAAATTAAGCGAAATAAAAACTAACATGCAATTGAAATTGTTATGAAAGAAATTATAACAAATGAGACAAATAAAAACATATTCCTTCCTGTAATTTTTTATTTCCTCCGATAAAGAAAATAATTAATATGTTTACTTAAAAACAGATTCTTCGTCACTTTCCCCCTTTCATTATAAAAAGAATTCAAAGAATTCAGAAGTATTTCGAATCCAATGTTGAAATCTGAGCAATCGTTAATGCAGGAAACAATGAAAAGCAATCGTTCTGAGATAATACTTTTCTTATCACTTTCTTTCCAGCTCTGTTGGTGGTTGTTCAGTTTCGATTAACGGATTGTCGTTATTTTAACGGGATATTTATGTAACTCAAATAATATTTATCTCTTTGAGTTGAGAAAAATGAAATAGAGAGTTAAAATTCTTGACAGAAGGATGAGTACTAAGTCTACCACATTAAATTTTGGAATTATATTACTTTGAAAAATTTATTTTTTGAGCTAGAACACAGCTAAACATCATTTATTTTTTTATTTTTGAAGACTTACCACTATGAAGTAATAACTAGAATAACACGTTTGAATTTTTTAAAAAGGATATAGCATAGTAATATATACTTTCCCCCCTTATAAATATTAGGAATAAATTATTACAAAATATTGCAAGAATACCACTTAAAACTAATTTGAACAAAAATCCGCCTATTTCTGTAATGGAAATAATTCTTTAATGTCACGAACATACATTTTTCTTTAATTTAATTTATAATTTTGGTACACCGCGTTTAGAAGCATAAAAAGTTATGCAGAAAATACAGAATTAATTTCAATATTTTTTTGCCTTAACGCGAATAATAATTTATTATAAGACCCTTAAAATATAATAGAGGGACAAAATTAATCTCTCCTTTAATTTTTCCTGTTCTTATTTAACTTAAGAAATTTTAATGATAAATATTTCTAAATCGAAGAAGTTTTCTGAAAATGATATTCGGAAAAGTATTTTTAACTTCTACTGACAATTGTAAATAGTATAATTTTGCAGTGATATTCTCAAGCGAAAAGTTTGAACATAAATGATTCTTACTTTCATAATACTGTAGCAAATAATACATATAATGAAAACTTACTTAAAAATACACCAACAATCTAAATTTTAAAAACTACTGAAACTTAAATATAAAAAAAGAGTTAAATATACTTAACTTAGAAATATCTTAATTAGAAATAATGTTTTAAATTTAATAAAATACATCAAATATTTACTCGTAAGATTTTCTGAGTTAAACTTAGATCAACTGTTCTTTTATAATTCCAAAATAATCTACATGCTTATCTAAAGAGGAGTATTAAAATGTGTACAAAATCACAGATATAATATTTATAGAGATATATTTGAATATACAGTTATAATAATTCACGATTTATGTTAAAAATACGATTTGTTTTAAGATACATATAAATTTAATAGATTAGAAGTTAAATTTTCGTATTAAACCTTAAAGTTATATAAAATAAATATTAAGAGAGGATAATTATATATATATGAACTCTTCAATGTTATGAGAGATTGAAAGATTTTAAATACATAAAATGTTTTAATTTGTGAATATATTAAGTCCTTCACAAATGCTTCTCAAATAATAAATAAATTATTAAGAAATTTCAATTGTATCGATTGCAAGAATGAAATTCATAGATTTTTTAAAATTAACATTTGTAGTCACACACGTTCATTTTTTATTCTTTAATATACACAATAAAATTTAGTTTGATTTATTTCTCCAAAATAGTTGTATAGCTTCTATATCTATTTTCATAGAAAGAAAATTTTTTAAATATCATCTTTGTATCTGCATGTTTGTTTCACAGGGATTTTGTACGATATATTGTTTTATACAACAATAAGTTTGTAATCTGTGTAAAAACATCAACTGTGATAATTTATACCGTACTTCATCGGAAGGTAGAAATTATAACTAGGATACGCTGATTATCCTTTTTTTAAGGGATTTATTAAATAAAGACAGTTTTTGAATGGGCTTTTACAGCCATGAAATGAAAATTTAAACTTTGAGTTTTGAAGTTCAAAATTACGAGGTCCGTCGCCTAAAGCCTTCGTATTGCTCTGGAATGCTAAGTTTAAAAATTACTCACTCATTTGAGTTTTAAAAGAAGTTATATGAAATTATAATTTGCAAATAGGTAAACTATGGGAATTAGAAAAAAAGCATACATGTATGCTACTTAGAGGTAAATAGGAAAAATAATTCAAAAGTTCTTGCCAACAGAATAAAAATAAAAATAACATCACCGAAAGAGTATGTTGTTAATTTTAAACTGCACCACTTATAAAAACCCAATATTTTATAAACATTATCGGTAATTAAAGGATTCTTTGACTTAAGTGTTATTTGAAACTTTGTTATATAATTATGATTATTATTTAGAGTATGAATCATGGCATATTTGTAAATTGAATTGAAAGCATGTAAAAATAAATAAACTTGATGGATATTTTTGGTGTAATTGTTAATTTTTATCAAAGCATTAAAAAAACTAACAAAAAAACAGCTATATACCATCATTCCTACTGAAATTTTGAATTACTGAATTTTACAAGAAAAAGAATTATTAAAAATTTATCAAAATATATTCACATAAATAATTTTAAAACTTAAAATGATCAGTGCATTTTTTGTTCATAATATAACAAACAAAAAAAAAACTCTCTCTTATATATAATCAATGTTTAATATGTATACAGTTATAAATGTCCATGAATATATCTTAATCATTTTGTAAGGCTAATAGAGGATAGAAATTTATATTTAGAGATTCTACAGAATATTATATTTGTTATAAGTAACAGAAGAAAAACTTATATTTGTTACAGTAATAGGATCACGCGGGGGATTTTAATTAAATTAATATAATTCACAATACCGAATTGCATTATTTTAAGAGTGCTCTTCGTTAAAAAAATATTTAAGGCTTATGCCGAGAGACGTAATAATATTTATACTCTTTTGTGTTCATAATTTTGTTACAAAAAATTATCTTCTTTTTAATTATTATTTTACGAGTTATTTTTACAGAACCAACAGTATTAGAATATACCCACATATTCCTATCGCACACATACATTTATACTTTTTAAAATATCTTAGTATTCATTATTTCTTATTATTTTAATATTACTATAAAATTCAAGAGAAAATATAATAATTGAATGCAATTACTGAGAAGTGTTTTGTTCGGGTTGTAGGATTTCTAAGCGCATGTTAGATACTAATTTTTAAATGAGGGCTGTAAAAAGTTAGCTTATTTGCGGAAGTGATCTGCCGAATTTCCGAATAGTTGTGGATATTTAAAAACATTTACGATAAGTTTGTTCTCAAACAAATTCTAATTGGGATTGAGTGAGTGAGTGAATATTTACGTCGTACTGTTCAGCTACACGAGGGCTTTTGACGACGGACCGCGTCATTTTGAACCATGTTCAAGTGACGTGGACGACACCTAAACTGGCACCCCCTCTCCTAACTACCACACCAATGGGAGGACGTTTGAGCTCTCGACAGATTTAACGTGCATCGCTCCCCTACACGGCGGGTCTTCAGTGGTACTGGACTCGAACTCATGACGCGCTAGCCATGATCCGATACCTTGACCACTTGGCTACTGCGGCCACCGAAATGGGATTGAATTAAATCCACATTTTAATGCAAATTCATTGATAAAGCGATTTAGCTTTGCAATTAACTGCTTCAAAAGTCCATTAATTTTAAAATTTGGAATAGCGGTCTATGTTGTTTTACGTTTTGAAATGAATAAAACTATCGATGATGATTTTGTGTGCAATATTTATTAAAAGATATTCCAGGTTCTTAAATTTCGTGCGATTAAATTTTGTTATTAAAATTATATAGCCAATATTCAACAATTGTGTGGTACATTTAGAAATGTGGATTAAAAATATTATTACATGTAACTTCATAATTTTCCGAATATATTAAACAGTTACTTTTTACAATGAACTCAATTCAAAATGAAGAGAATTCTTACAACAAATTAGTATTTAATTGATCATATAATTCTCTCCCAATTTTTATTTTTTTTGAAAAAATCCCCACTCCATGGAAAATTTATCAGTCTCAGTTTTAAAATCAGCACAATGTAAACCAAATGAAAAATATATATGTCTATCAATACTCTAGTTTGCATGATCTCTTAAGGTAATTTGATTCATCCATCCTACAAAATTGATAAGTACGAAAAACATTTATCAAGTGTATCAAAAAATTACGGTTTTTTTATAAAAATTTAAAGTAACATGTATGTGTATATTGAAAAAAAAGAAAGAAAATATTTAAAAAAAATCATTTCCATGATAAGAAAATAACATGAAAAACTGATTTGATGTTATCATTTCCAAACCACCTATCAAATTTAACGCATATATATCGAAATTAAAAAAAAAAAAAATCGCAATAGCTGGATATTAAAACTGTAAAACTGCATTATTAATCGGCAGTTAAAAAACGAGACGTAAAAACAGGGTGGAGGGTGGAATTTAACACCTTCGCCATAATATGTGGGTGGTTGCATATGGTAACAGCTATGGGGAGAGATTGGAGTGGAACGATTTTATCACTGTGGGGAACTCAAAAGCGGGGAGAACCATTAATTATTGCGTGGAATGTCTCAAGTCGAGATAGGCAGTTGGAAACGAAAAATTGGGACGATTTCTGGAAGCGCTCTTCACCATTTAGATAGGAAATCTCTTCACGTTAATAAGCACGTCCGGGCGTGTTAATTAGGGTCGAGTGTCGTTAGAACAGAAGGCTTCAACAAATCATTTGACGGCTCCCGTTTCGGAATGGTCCTCATTTAAAATGGACATCAAACGTCGGAAGAATCATTCCTTTCTACTGTTTAGGTACAAGTCATTAGGATGGAAAGCTGGTCATCCCTTGTATTCCTGTCGGGGGAATTGAATCAACAACGGGTGGGCGCGTGCTTGTTGCAGATGGGAAAGAGGGTCTTTTTCTCCCCAGCATAATGGCTTGCAGAGAGAAAAAGGAACATTTTGAATAACAATGTATAGGCTTGTTATGAAGGACCGCGTGGATGCTTTATGAATGAATCATATAAATTTAAGAACTATTGAAGGGCCACACACACACACACAAAATGAAAATTATCGTTCAAATATCATGAAAGGTACTAAAAATAAATGAAAGAAATTTAATTAAGAGTATTATTGTACTGATCATACATATAATATAATAATATTTAATTCGATATTTTTGTAGAGTTCAACAGTATTATTCTAAATTTTCACTAATTTCTATTTTTTCCACGTGACTAAAAAAAAAATCTAAAATTAGCAATGGTTTTTTAGAGATATATTTTGAATTAAAGGGGCTATGTGTGCATGTGTGTTTGTATTTTATTGACACTTGACGCCAAAAATTTAGCAGATTGTCTTTCTACATATTTACTACGCGACTTTTTAACCTTGAAGGTTCACGTTAATGCGGATGCGGGTAAGACAACAGCAAAGATTGATGAATAAATTTAGCAAAGGTTTTGATTTTTTAAAGCAGAAAAATATCTAAAGGATAACATCTCTTGATCTTTGAGCATGTTCTCTATCCTGAAGCTCACAGCAACCATCCTAAATTAGAAAAATACCTTAATCCAGTGATTGTACGTTGTCAAATTAAATATATTCAAGCGACAAAAATGTTACCTCAAATACACTTATATATTGTAATAAGTGTATAAAACCAGTGTAAAGGACTTTAGACGACTTCTGAGTCACAGTCTGTACATCTCACATTTAGAGTTGGGTTGTAATCGAAACTCTAAGAAAGTATTGCTAATTTCGATATTAAAAGGTTTATTTAGATAAAAATTAAGGCAAATTTAAAAATTTTAATGATGTTTGAATTTTGACAACAAGCGGATATGAATTCTTCTACTATCATTCAAATACATGTATGAGCTGAAATGAGTCTCTCTAGTCGATAATAGGAAATTTTTCAAAGTTTTCTGTTGAAGTTGCTGTAATATTTTCAAAAATCTTTTAAATCTTTAGTACAGGAGGAGGGAAAATTATAAAAAAAAGAAATCGTTTTGTGTGAAGTCGGTGTGGTTGAAACAGATAAATTCTCCTAAAAATATTAATATATCGTTGTAAAAGAGATTTACGTAACAAAAATCAAATTAAAAGATTAAAATTCTTTTGCAGTCGAATTTAGGCAAAACATAATAGAAAATTTTTTTGATTTACTAAAACAAATTTATGCGCTTGTGAATAGTCATACAATAATTCTACAACACTTGAAATAAGAGCTATTAAAATGATGTTTAGGTTTTATACATTTATTCGTTATAGGTTTTGAAATAAAAGAAATATTTGAAAGAGGTATGTGTAAAAATTAAGCAATTGTACCTAAAAAAATGATGTACATAAAATTTTCTGATAAATATTTAGTTTAAATTGAATCTGAAAAACGGATATAACGTTTTTGTGAAATTTGTCTTAAAACGCCATAAATCTTGAAAAAAAAATTGTGTAGATTCTTATTGATTTGTTGTTTTATAGTCAATACATTATATATAAACTACACTATACTATGCTTTGTAGTAATTATAAAAAACATTCTGCAATAAAGAATATCTCAAATGAAAGAAATCTACAATCCTGTACATTACGAAACTCATTTTAAATATTGTTTATGAATATAATCATATTGATTATCAATACTGATAAATATATAATCAAACGTAATATTGAAAATGTAGTTGGAATAGAATGGTTTTTTTAAAAAAAATTTGAGTTTCGTAATTTTACATCAATTGTTTAACTTTTCATTGCGTTGAAAAGATTTAAGATGCAACAGTTGTTGAAACGTGGGAGTAAAAACCTATTTATTTAAAGATTTCCGCTGAAAAAGAAGCAGTTTCAATTTAAACTTGAGAAATACGACTAGACTTGACAAAATCTTTAGCGTTATGCTGCAAAATAATTATTTATGTAAAAATTGATACGAATAACAAAGGACTTTAGAAAGAGGCAACTTATAGGGATTGGAAAATGAAGTTGAATTTGAATAAAGAATAACATCTTTAACGAATTTATTCTGATGAAAGAGAAAAATCTTTTGCATTTATTTACAAGTCATAACTATTAATTGGTTTTTAGCAAATATGATGAAACTCAATTATTGATGAAATAGAGGTAATTAGCAGATTTCATTACTATATTTTTCATATATGAAAGGATTTTCGATGATTTAACCATAGTAGAAATATGTAAGTTAACAAAACATGCATTATATAAAAAAAAGCACGATGAAAACTTTTGAATGTTTATCAAAATTTTAAAAATCTGATGAATTTGAAAAATTTGAAAAAATTTTACAATTTTTCTCAGAATTTATTATTGAATTTTAAAAATAAACTACTGTTTTTTGAAAAACTGAACCCTTTTATTATTTTTAGGTCAAATTTTTATAAACGTTTAACAGTGTTAAAGAAATTATGACATTGAATTTTGTGGAGAAGTTTCCAGAATAACTAAAAGGTTACTTGAACACCCAATACTTTTTCTCTGAGTTATGTTTTCAATCAAAAAGATCTAATTTTTAATTTATATTTAAAGTATGCAGCTCAACAGAGTCGTTGTATAAAACTTTTAACTGTAGGTGAAAATATTCAGTTGCAAATTTTAGCCAGTATACACAAAATGAGGTGCGCACAACGCTGAATAATGATAATTAGTTGGTTGTAAGTATGTATATGGTATTATAACAGAAAAATGACATATAATTCCCAGTTGCTTCTTCTCCTCCCTTTGAGAAATAGCTTCATGGATATACTTATTAAAAATGTCTTACAGCGAAGGCAATTTAAATAAACTTTGAGCAACTTATTTCAATTAAGAAAATTGATACTTTAACATTCTTTTATAACGATGAAAATTGAAATAGATCCAATTTTCCTGCAATTAGACTCAAACAACACATTTGTTATAGATCTAGGGGGAAAAGTACACATTAAAAATGTGTGTACGTTATTAGACATATTTAAAATAAAAAGAAGATACAACGTATCTTTGTGTAGGAATATATATATATATTGTTATTGCCTTACATTTTATCTTTCCATATAAACAACGGCAATAGTCAATCTGAGTGCCGGGAAATATTATACACAGCTTTAGTTATAACTTTTCCAGAAAACTTATCTCGGAAGAGCATTAATTGATCTTTTGCAATATTAAATAAAGTCTTTTAAGCTTATTTAGAATTTATCGAAGGTCATACGTTTCGATTGCTTTTCACCCACATTCATTACATTTTCTCGAATTCTTCTTGTTATGCCGTGAAAAAATTCCTCTTCAACTGATGTCATTTTATAGCAAAATTTGTTTAAACTATCATTTCGTGAAAATTATTCATCTCAAATTCTTCTACTAATAGAAGTAATAGACCAAATCAACTACTTCAACTACAATATAATTGTTCAAATTTTGAGTTCATGATGAATTATTATTCTTGAACATCAAGACGGACAATTTCTTCTTAAAATTATGTAAAGCAAATGTGTTAAATATAATTGTATCTGTTCATATATGAAATTCTTGTATATATAAATTTATGTGTATGCAAGTTTTTGGCTATTATATATTATAAAATTTAATTTAAATTATTATAATGCACAATGCACGAAATAAAATTGATCTTCATTTATTTCTATTCCAATTTTGAGAAAATCATTGCTGAAAAGATTGGTTATAACTTCCTCACACGTTAAAAATTTTTTATGTTTACGAGAATTTGAAATTATAACTGTGTGTGTCTGAGGTCTACTGCGAGTTATTTCTCTCTTCTACAACTCTTGATTGAACTTGATCAATATTTTTGATAAATTTTTCTAAGTAAATGTAGTAAATGATGTGTTTTTATAACGCACACACATTTTTTTCTAAATTTCTTTTTTTCAAACTTTAAGGATCCTTTTATTCTTTCATAATGCTGCGGAATTAAAATCTCATACAAATTTTAAGTCATTTTCCAATACGAGCACTTAAATATTGAATTTATAATTTTATAATTGTCTTTTTATGTACCTGTAAATACTTTTTAGTTTATCTCAGAGAATTTTCTTTGATTTCGTTTAAGGTAAAGAACATGAAGTTATTTAAAGCACCTTAATTAATTATGGCACAAAATCCTGAAATCGATGTATTTTTTGTGATGTTATCAATCCAAAAATGTACTAAGCGATTGTTTTCATATGCGCGTAATAATTCCCAAAGGTTTCCAAATTTCTAACTTTTAAAAAAAATTTTAATTACAAATAATTTATTACTAGTATTATTTATTTTTATAATTATAGTTAAAAGCACATTATTTAATGGTTTCGAAAATTTTAAAAAAATATACTTTTCTATATGATAAATAAGAATATAAATTTAGACACAAAATTTGCAAAAAAATTCATGTTCATTTTCGAAAAAGTTTATCTTATTTGGTGAATTTTAAAAATTTTAACGATTTAACATTTAAATCTGTTGGTTTTGAAGAGCATTATTTCATACGACTTTTCTCTTTCTACTAATTTACAGTAATTACAACTCGGATTAAATTCTGTTCCTTCAAAAACTACAGTTTAATGGAAAAAATATGATCAAAAAAAGAAATCAAGAATATTTTGAGCATTTATGTATGTTGTGTTAAAAATTAAAATGCAATGTATTCAGTAACTTCTTGCTGTGTTGCAAAGAAAAATCTAATGAAATCAAAGATGATATTGGGTTGAGCCATATACAACAATCAAACCTACTAATAGAAATTTTCTAAGACCAACTTGATGGCATAGTTGTTCAGATCCTCTCTATTATATAATTTCAATGAATTTAAACTCGAACAAGAATATTTTACCCACAAACTTGTTAATATCGAGCAAACTTAGTAAGCACAATGCTATGAAGAGATTGGATGGAACAGCTAAGGGGGAAGTTAACAATTTAATTAGTTATTTAAATCTCGAAATGAAATACCACATTGTAGGACTTTATCCCATTTGTATTTAAATATTTTTACTCACCACAAAAAGAAAAAAAATCAGAATATATCATTGAACGAAATAATTCAATCCTTTAGAAATCAGGAATGGCAATTATGGCCTTAAATTTTCCGATCGGAACGTTATAAATAAAACCATCATTCTGTTCAGTTTTTTTGTTAAAGGATTAATTAAGTCAATATTACCTCAAAGAATATTTTAGACTCGACAGATTGAAATAAGAAAAGAAAAACACCAAAAAAAAAGTAAAAGGGAGATATTTCTATACACCAAAACCATCCACCATAAAAAATTCAAGTATATAAAAGCACTAGAAATATGATTAAGCCATTCAAAAGGCCTTTTTTCCTTCTGAAGCTCTTATTTAAGATCTGGATGAAAGGTAAGAGATTTCTCCAAAGGTCTTTTTAGGCGCAACAAAATGAAGAGGCAGAATGCAACAAGCGGAGCGTTGTCTGTGCATCCAAACAGTTTGCGTGTTGTATAGGAAGATGGAAAGAGGCCTACCTATTGAATACCGGATACTAGAGGAAAGGCGAATCTTGAGCTTGACTTGAAGCCCGCCCGGGGCTGGAGAAGATAGCGAGCAGCCCATTCAAAATGAAAGCCTCCGATAGTTGGCAGAAGATTTTTCATCTTGACGTTATCGGCAAGCCCTACAAGGAATATTACACCCCCGGGCAGATGAATAGCGTTCCCAGACACTATTACAGCTCACACTGCATGCATTAGCAATACTATTATGGCACCTCTAAAGTGATTTTTCCGCCATCCTGTTCCTTCCATCGTCTACGAACCGCTTGGTTTAGAACTAAAGCCCGGTAGAGTGGAGTAGCAAGACTTCAATCAATGTTTCATCCCTCTCTAATCTACGGTAAAACGTTTCAAGTTTGAAAAACTAACAAAATCTGTGTTGTCTTATAGAAAGGCTACTTTAGAATCTTATTGAATATTTCACGATCAATTTAAAACAATATGTGTGTATAATAAATGATCAGACATGATTTAAGAAGTTAATTTATTCTATTCTTTCTTTGATAGTATTGTTTTGAGAAAAAAACTACAAAAAAAGCAATGAACACACGTTAATAATACAGAAAAGCGTGAAGTGCATCTAACGTGTTATTTGTATGGTTAAGCAATTGTCAAATAAACCTTTTGTAATTATCCGTATAACCTCTGATCTAATTGAGGGTTTCTCAAAACAGAGAGTCTTGTTATAAAATTTGAAGAGGAGCCAAAATTTTATTAAAAATAATTGCTATCTATGGATATTTCTATGTAGCTGCTAATTACAAAACCCCTTCTACAGCAGAAAATTTTCATAAAATTTTCAGAGTTGATATCAAAAGCTGTAACTGATCATTTAAAGTGTCTGGAAATTAATTTGAAAAGTACATTCCCTTAAATTTTGAGGATGAGAAATAAAATTGGGTTCGTAAGCTATTCATATTATTTTTTTTAAAGATTAATGCCGATCTTTTACCATAGAATGCTGTAAAAAAATTAGATATCAAACAACACAGCTACAGAATGTGAGTTTTTTCAAAAAACCGTTTAATGTGAGTTTTAGTTTAGGTCTAAAGCTAAATTTTAAACACATTTCCTGAAATATCTCTAAGGATCTTCGTTCTGCAGTATATAAGATTTGATGCTTTATCTGGCAGTTAAAAAAAATTATTGGTACGGGTGAGTGAGTGTCAATTAACGTCGCACTATAAAGCTGCAAGAAGGCTATTGACGATTGACCCCGCAATTTTGAACCATGGCCAAGTAACGAAGACGACACCTGAGCTGTGTGGCACCACCCTCTCCTAACTTCTACATCACATCAACGGGAGATAGCCTCGGCATATTTAACGTGCATAGGCACCCTCTGAAAAGGAACGTCTTGAGTGGTACTAGGTTCGAACTCATGATACGCTAGACACGAGTCCATGACTCCCTGGTACGAATACCTATGTAGAATGAATGGAATTAAATTATATTCGTATGTGTATATAGAAGAACACGTACTTCTGTATACTTCTTTTTATGCATTTTTTTTCCCTCAGTGTAACATTTTCACCTTGAATGAAAAGAGTCACAAGAGAAAAAGTTTAAGAGAATCGCTGTGATCTAGCAAATATCGTCTCTCCCTCTCTCTTAAAATAGTTTTTTTTTAAATAAAAATCAGTAACTATTCTCTAAACTAGTATTTCTCAGTCACCGGTTCGCGAAAAATATTTGCCGGTCCATGCACTGGGGCCAGGCCGCAAACATTTGCATATAATAACCTTACCGGTCCGTGATAAAACACTGAAATAGTTCACCGCTCCTCTGAGTTAATTGGGTTGAGATACATTGCTCTACAACCAATACTTGTCTTAAACTAAGACTTACATATTACTCTAATTTATCACTAGTGCTATTTTTTATTTATCGGAACTAAAATAAATAATGCGGATCAAAATGTTTTAACCGTAGTTCTAGTTTTTCCTTTAACATGTTTCAACTTTTGCTTCGTTGAACGTATGCATTAAAAATATTTTTTGTAAACATATTTTATTGTTGAAAGTAGTAATTTCAAATAAAAAAGAGCTGTGTATGTATTTTGGATTTACCGTGAGATAAATACAAATTTTTTAGAACTCTATATTTAAATGTAACTCTTTTTTTTATCATTTAATACTTAACATTTTCAAGAATTCCTTCAACGAAATTTGGTTATACAGGTAAGCCTCCTACAACGCGGTATATATTGTTCCTCAAAAAAGCCGCGTTATAAGAAATCGCGTTGTAGGAGATATGAACACCACGTAAAGCAAATCACAAGTGACGTGTAGATATTAACAGAAAAAAGTGAATTGTGAAATGCGTAGTTTACCTGATTGATTTTTTTTCGATAATTCGAGCAGTCAAGGGTTGCCAGTGTTGAAAAAAATTTACAGTGTTGCCACTTTATGTAATTTTTTTATTTGAAGCGTAATAAAATATGTAACAACAAACGCGTTGTAGGAAAATTTAAACCGCGTTATGGAAAAAAATACTCAATATCTGAAACGCGTTGCAGCGAAATCGCGTTGCACAAGTACCGCGTTAAAGGAGGCTTACCTGTTCAAAATAAGGAACATTGAACGCGCCCATTGCAAAATCTCGGGTGTGTATGAGATATATTCAAGAAATTTCGTAGATTCACAGTAAAGGTTGTAAAAATAGGCTGCCTACCAATATTAAGTCCATATTAGATTTAATAGTTTTAAAATACACAAAATATGAATGAAGGATTGAAGGGATTTGCGAATGTAGAAGATAATAGCCGAATTTTTTTTTCAATATCGGGGTAAATTTTGAAGACATTTGAATGTATCATATATATATATATCAGCTCCTTATATCACACACACATACAGAAAAGATAATGACAAATACTTCAGATACATGCATATATATATATATATATATATATATATATATATCGTTAAGAGATTATTCAAAGAATTATAAAATCTCCAAAAAATGTTTTTATTCAAATTTAAAATATTTCTTTTAAAATTTATTAATTTTTTTTTATATCCATAAGCGTAAATAAGTAAATAAAATGCTTATAAAATATATATCTTAATTAGATTATTTTTAATAATTTTCTTTCAGAAATATTAACACATAACTGAAAACTTGTATTATTTTGCTTCTATTTTACCACTATTTACACTAACACTACTATTTAACACTAGATTGCCCAAGGAAGTCATTTTGACTGCTTTTTAATTTCAATTTGAAAAGCAATAAATATAATGACACGATTTCTTAGAATGTTTTAGATTATATTTTTTTCCAAGTGAAGTACATTTTCTTATTGTTTATATTTACTAATGACTTATTATATGACTGCAAATTATATGAAAAATATAAAAAATTAATTAAAAAAAATTCTTTACACATTATTCTTTCACAATGCAGTCATTTTGACTTCTTTTGGGCAATATATTTATATGCTAAATTTCTGTCTTTCTAGTGTTAAAATAAATATATGAGCTCTTGATTTTATTTCAAAACGATTTGTAGTTATTTGCTAGTGCATCTTTGAATGTTTTAATTTCAATGAATTAACCGAACGTCAAAGTTCATGTTACTATTATTAGAAGAAAGCACAAGGACCAGTTTGATGAAGATTTGAAGAGGTTGAAAAAAATTGGGTAAGCATCATTTTCTTTCTTATTTGTAATGTTTATTTATTTTCTTTGAGATTGTTTACATTTTAAAAAAAAAATTAAGCTTAAATTTTTTTAGTGAATTGCCTTTGCATATATAAAAGGTTGGTATATAGTATTTCTCGGTATTAAGCTCCAAAACACATGTAGGTACGAATCTATCTGCAATCAATTTAATTTCTAAACGTTTTTATACCTGTAATTGATTTCATTAACTTAATAATCAAAGGAATTTTTATTCTTTCTAAGAGTTGGAATATATCTTGTGTAAAAAATATTTAAACGATCAAAAGTAAAGAAAAATTACAAATTAAGTCAAGTTGTTCAACTTTTTCATTGTACATAAACTTTGGATATTCCTAGATAAAAAAATTTTATAAACATTTCGAAATTTATATGCATAGTGCTGTTGACTAAGACTTATTGAGAATACATATTGGAAAAAACATATGCTGTTTAACACAGAGATACTTTTACATAGTTTTAAAATTTTCTTCACACTATAACATGCAACATAATTCAAAAATACTGCGAAATAGAACGATAGAAATTTAGTAATTTAACCAAATGTCTTTATAATGCTATTGAAAATACTATATTATATATAACGAAAGATTGTATACGATGTCATTTACTAGCTACTTAATCATTAATTCAGGATCATGTTTATATATAAAATAAATATGATTTTAAAATAAAGCATTACAAACCAAAATCTTTAAATTAAGTATCTATGTGAAACTAATTAATGTACAATTTCCTAAAAAAAAACTGAAATGCAGTTTATGAGTAACATAGCCACACAACTTACCTTTCTTATAAGAATCAATATATTTTTGAATTAAATATCTTATTTTGGATCACATATTTCTAACAGTCAATATACAAACATTTAAATGCAGTAATATATAGATAACAGCTCTAATTATTAATAAAAAGGTAGGTATAGCTTATCATGATATAATAAATAATTTCCTATAAATATCGGTGGCAAATTTGTGCAAAGATAGTAATATCATAAATTAAACTGTACATGTTGAAGCATCATGATGAAAAATAAATTTTTATGCAAACTAACGTTATGAGCAACTGTGTATGTGGCTCTACATCTTAATCTACATAATGATGAAGATTACATTATTAAAACTATAGAAAACATAGACTCTAAGAAAGCTGAAAGAATCTTAAAAAAGAAATCGCGTTTTATATGTTGCATTTTGGAAAAATTACTATCTATTATTGCACTAGTTTTCTTCCATAAATATTTGAAACATTTTTTAGCATGGTTTTAATGTTTCATTCAGTACTTTTCTTGGAAACGATTTGATTCAGATAAGTATGTGTTTTGTTCGAAAAATAATTGTTTAAGAATCAACACAGGTTGTTCAATATATATTTCTGCGACCTTTGAATTTATTTTTAAATGCTTAGGTAGCGTAAGACTTCAAACTATATTTATGATTTCTTTTTTTCATTTGATAACTGTGTTAAAAATGTTTTGAAGTTTTATATAACGGCTTTATATATTTTTTCTGATATAAATTTTATTATAATACTAAAAATTAGAGAAATTTTCTTCCAATATAAGGCAAACTTTGAAGTCATTGGGGAATTTTAACGAATGATAGATTGGAATGTTATTAAAATTGCAATGTATTTGAAATTAATAACTTATTTGATAAATCACATCAATTAGTGGCTTGTAAGAAAAAAAATTGAAAGAAATCAAGATAATTTTGAACAACCTGGGAAATAAGGTTCAATTCATTTTATATATTGCATGTTATATATAAATAATTCATTTGTCTTTATGTAAACTGAGTTTGTTTCTCGCATTATTTCTAAATTGATAATTTTATTTCAGGTGGAGAGGACGAGGTTTCTTCTGAAAAGGAATTCACAGAAGCTTTTAAGAAAATTATCCATTGTATTTTTAAAAAAATAAATATAACTAAAAATGTTGGAGTGTTTCCTCTGCGTTTTACTCATTACAGTGTAAAAAATGCAATACAAAGATTGCAATAACACGAAATAAAATTAAAAACATTTTAAATTTTATGGAAAATATTACTAACTGAATTTCTTAAGGGATCACTAGACATTGGAGCTGGAAAAAGTTATCAGATAATAATTATGACAGGATCTCTCCGATTTAAACTTCTCTTAATGTCTTTGTGATTACTCACAAAACTATTATCAATAAAATAAAAAGATGACTCCATTTGTGAAAAAATCTATAAACCAAAATTGTAATACTTGTGACTAAATTTCTTTAAACTTCATTTAAAAGCTATAAAAAAATTTTTTTTTAAAGTCAATTCTTACTTAGGTCAACAAAGAAAATTTTACTTTAGTTACTTTTTATTAAATAGTTACAATTAATATAAATATGTATATACATATGATAGAATCACAGTATTAAGTGACAAAATATAAAGCGATTTTCCTTACAATTTTCCATTTTTCTTTCTATATATAGTGTAGGACTATTTTTATTTGTTCGTTACTATTTATTCATTAATTAAATTTAATTTTATTCCTAGTATAAAAAAAAAAGAAACCACATTCTCAGAAATTAGGACATCCCAGGTGGGATTCGAACCCACGACCTTTGGATTAAAAGCCCATTGCGCTACAGGGACACAACGAACGACTTTTATTTCTATGTATGGTTTTGAACTATTATTTTTGTTTGTTCCTATTTATTCATTTTTTAAATTTAATTAATGAATTAATATTTGAAAAAACTGTGTATTAACATCAAATGTTATCCACTACAAGTTTAAAAAACGTACTTGTGAACTTGAGTGGATGAATAGAAAGTATTTTATTAAAGAATGAAAATTTTAACAAGATATATATATATAAGGGAGAGAGTGAACTAGTAGTAGGAATTGAATAACTTTTAAACAATTATGTTGAATATTTTCATTCACAACATTGGCAATGCTTTTTCAAAATTAAATATTTCTATTATAATAATTTAAAAGATTTTACTCATGATATTCTTAATGGCACTTTCAAATGAGACAAACAAAATTCAATTAGAGAAATTCTAAATACCCCAACCACAAAAAATCTAAAAAGGGAATATTCTTTTGAAAAAGTAATGTGTGTGTAAAAATGACTACTTGAAATATCCTGCCAAAAATAGAACAAAAAAAATTCCCTTTGCGTTCTTAAAAACCTAAAAAAAAAACTTATAATTTCATTACCCCCCTCCCCCAAGTACTTTATAAAGATATTTTTTTCAATTAATCAACCAAAAATGTGATAATTAAATCAACATATTTAGCGCGAAGTAATACAGCGAAATAAGTCTACAGTCGTTTAATTATTTATAAAATTTAAATCAAAGTAATATGATTTAAAATAAACATTGATATATTATTACTCTCCAAAAATATATTCCGCTGGTTTTCTTTCTTTTTTTAAAATTAATTAAACCCGTTTTAAGCTTCTTTGTTAATCCCATGTTGATGAAAACTATAATAAAATGTATGTCATTTCGAAAGACTAGAAAAAATCTATTTATATAATATATTATTTCGCCATTTTCGTCGAAAGGCAAAAAGTTAAAATAGTATTAATAATAATAACAATAATTCAGTTTTCCTATTGAGAATGTGCGCGAATCCTAATAACCATGTTTAAAAAAAATTGGAAAACGTAAAAAAATTCAGGACATTTTTAAAAAGCTTTAACAAAAAGAGGGGGGGGGGAGAACAATTAATTTCGCATTCTTTTACTGTTACGCTAAAATTTTAATTTCTAATATGCTTATTAATATTTAAAATCAACCCACGTACAGCAATTTGTCCGCTTTCCCAATGGAAGGCAACAGCGGTTCTGTATGCTCTATGCAAGTAGGTTGTGGAAATCAATGACTCAGACGATCATCGGCCTACTACAAGGGATTAAGCGAAATGCCGCGTGGACATAATAGGGCTAATCTGGGAGAAACATGACAGCTTACTGAAAGACTAGTGTTTAATTAAATCGTATCCTTTATCTGATATAAGGATCTTTTTGCGGGGAAAGAGGGGGATAGCGCAGCTGCATAATAAGGGATGTTTTATTTGACTTTATGGCCCATGTTATGTAACGGAAGCTTTTTTTTTTATTTCTGGGGGTGAAAGTTGGGTTGGAGTTAGGGATCATTTACTTGCGGTTTGTTTAACGGAGTGGTTGATTTTTAACTGTGGGAAAGACTGAACTTGGGGTTAAAATTGAATATTTCACACTGTTGTAATTGATGAGTAAAGTAGCCTCATGTAAACTGTGAATTTATGATTAATTCTATTTGAAGAATAAAAAAAAATTGTGCTTACCGTTTGTGAATTAATTTGTGGTATCAAAACATAAGACTTATTTGAAGAGAAAGACACCGGGAACATTGCTATGGTGTGTTTCTGCTAATTAAAAAATTTAAAAAAAGTTCATATTATGTCTATATTTTTTAAGAATAAATTTCATTGGAGTATATTTTATTTATTTATTTATTTTTATCCTATGGGCTGCGGATTGGTATTTTTATCATTGCAGACCTAGTACATCCCCAAGAGCTGGTATTACTCTTTAATGCGGCGCCGTATAGGCGGATACCAATTATCGTAGGCAATTTTGACGCCCAGTTTCCTCCCCAGAGGGAGGCACCTCAGCTCTGACGATGCGAACTTGTACCAGGATTTAATTTTGCCGAAAGCGCCCAAGCCAAACAGACACTCCAGGGATCTTTCACATGTCGTATAATCATACGACATGACCGCTGTCGATTTTCTGCATCACGAAAATCCACCGGCTTGGGCCGGGGTCTAACCCGCAACCATGAGTGCAGAAGACCAGCGACAAACCAACCATGCCACCCAGCCGGCTGGAGTATATTTATGAACTACCATATCCTTAAGTGTTTGTAATCTAACAAGTTATTTTAGTGCTTTTAAATTTATTTTATACTTCTAAGCAAATAGTGTTATCTTTTTGATACAGTAGAATAACGGGGACTTAGAATTTTACGAATTAATTTTAAAATTAGATCTTTAAAAGTATTTTTGTCTCATTTTCTTTTAGTCAGATATTATAGGCAAATAAAGGAGAAGGTTGGAACTATGTTTAATCCTGCAATATTTGTGTCCGGAGCTAAGAGTTTGCTGTTGTATTACTATGACTATTTTACTTTGACCTGATATGTCTTGCTCTTTTCTTGCCTTTTCTTTAATATTAAATTAGAATTATCGTTATTAAGCACATTATTAATGATTATATATATATTCTTTAATGGTGCGTTGGTTTTTTATTATAATAATAAGACTCTTGTTCTCGATATATATAGCAATATCCAAATCTAAATACACTTGCTTACAACTTTTGTATAAAAGAATTTCTGTGCCTGTATATTTAAGAATAATTTTTTTAAAAAAATATTACAAATATGCTAAAATAATCTATACTGGGAGATTTTAAAGTACATATTTAAAAATTTAAATATCAGAGATTTTGTAATGTTTCTATAAAAATATTCTGAATAAGAACCAGATTGGTAATGAGTATATTCATAATTTTATTTAATATAAAGTCAGAATCTTACAAAACATTACACAACAATCGTTCTGTAATGTCTTTTAGCAATCCTTTTATTAAAGTACAGTTTGCCATTATTCTAAATATGTTTGTTACCACTCTCATAGTTCATGCCTTTGATTGCATAGATTTTTGACTAAAATTAAGTGGCTCTTGATCATGACTTTGTCATATTATTTTTTCCATAAATATAACTATACATGTATAATAAAAATATATGTTTGACTTTATTTATAAAACAAAATCACTATGAATATCCATATCAATTCGCAAATAAACGAGCAAATTGATTTTCTTGCTGCCTTTCTAATTTGAAGTTAGACGAAGGCTCTTCACGATGGACCTCGTAATTTTGAAGCATGATTAAACGACGAGAACTATATCTCTGATCTAATACTCTCCAAATTTCCAAACTACGCAAAACCAACATGAGGAATGTGAACGTCGACATATAAACCGTATACGAGGGTCTCTATGAAATTTTTGAGATACACCTAGGTTTTTAAAGTTATACTTGTGCAAAATTTTAAAAGTGCTCAAAGTAGTCTCCTCCAGCATCACAATGCACCTTTGTAGACTGATTTTCCACAAATTAGATGCTTCAAACCATTCATTTTTTGGAATTGGTTAAAAAAGGCATTTATAGCCACATCAAGTCTCTTCTTCTGAATGAAAACTACGTCCACGTAAGTTCTTTTTTTGATTAAAAAAAAATAACCAAAAGTCACACATAGCTAGATCCGGAAAATAAGGTGGATATTTTATCACTTTAATTAATTTTTTTCTTAAGAAACTCAACTGTTATTGCGGCTGTATGGGGAAATGCATTGTCATTTGAAGCATTAGAGTCCCCTAACATTCACTTCTTGGAGAATTTCTGGAAGACATTTAGTGATATCCAGTTTGCTTTTACTGTCTTCTGTCATTTCAACTTGATGACTTTGACCAATCCCGTACTTCTGAAGAAAACAGTATACATTACTTTTTTTTATTGCTCACTGTCTTTTCACTATTGTCGACATGGGATCATCTTCAAAGGTTCATACTTTGCTTTCTTGACTTTTTGGAAGATCAAAAAATGCGGTATATACGTTTCATTCCTCATTACGATTTTAGAAATGATAAGGTGGCCACCATCATTTCATAATTTAAGGGTTTCTTAACTGATTCTGAGACGCTCCTCTTTTTGGTGCTCAGTAAGATTTTGCGGAACGCAACGGCAAACTACATTTTTCTCTTGTAGTTTGTCATAAATCATTTTGCGTATGGCTGCGGATCCAATGTTAAGTTCCTTCTGTATCATTTGGTAGTTACAACGAATCATCCTTTAACATTTTTCGTATGGTAGACATTATCTGGGATTACTGCCGATCGCGGTCTTCCTGTGAGTAGTTCATCCTGAAGAGAATTGAGATTTCTGCAAAATTCTTTAAACCATCTAAATACAGTAGCACGACGTGGAAATTCATCACTAAATGCTAATTGCAGCTGTTGAACGCATTCGTCTTGATTTAATCCCGCTTTAAAATCAAAGGAAATCATAGCATGATAATGTTATCGGCGTCAACTCCATTTTTTCTTCTATCTAAAATTTATTCTACACTAAATAACTTGAAGTAAGTCAGTAAACAAATCATCTACTGTGTTAAAATTCTTTGTATTTTGAAATTAAATCGTTACTTTTTTCTTGTAACTTCTCGTCTGCGCGTACCTCAAATATTTCAGAGTTACCCTCGTACCAGCCCCTCTATACGACAGGTCTCTAGTGGTATTAGGACTTGAACTTTCAGTTCTACAGAAATAGCTCCGGATGCGAGTTGGCGACTCTTACCACTTGGTTACTACGGTCAAATGAAAAAAAAAGAAGATATAGATACAGGTAAGCCTCCAACAACGCGGTAGATACGTTCCTAAAAAAAGCCGCGTTATAAGAAATCGTGTTGTAGGAGATATGAACACTACGTAAAGCAAATCACAAGTGACATGTAGATATTAACAGAAAAAAGTGAATTGTGAAATGCGTAGTTTATCTGATTGATTTTTTTTTCGATAATTCGAGCAGTCAAAGGTTGCCAGTGTTGAAAAAAATCTACAGTGATGCCACTTTATGTAATTTTTTTATTTGAAGCGTAATAGAATATGTAACAACAAACGCGATGTAGGAAAATTTAAACCACGTTATGGAAAAAAATACTCAATATCTGAAATGCGTTGCAGCGAAATCGCGTTGCACAAGTACCGCGTTAAAGGAGGCTTACCTGTACTCCAAATTAACATAACATTGAGAGAGCATATAACAATAACTGTTGGTTGAATTAAGGAATAAGTAAAAGATGCGAAAATATTTGCTAAAAGAAAAATAAATGATGATGGCAAGCCTTAATTTAAGAAAGCTGATTTCATTAAGAAAGTAAATTTTAAATGACGAAAGTATTCTAAGCCGTGATTAACCGAAACTATATTTCACAACAAGAAAATGAAAGTAATTAGTCCTGCTCTCATCCATCGAAATATTCTGCCTTGTGAAATTTGAACATTGATGATTTCACTATTTGCTTCTTTAACACACTATAAAGCTTTATTTTTTTAATTATATTTACTTTTAAAGTTTCTCTTTTAAATCTTGAAATAAGAACTCTTTAATTTTAGGAAATGATAATTATTAATGATGATTATTTTATTGTTCATGAGAACTTGTTTTGAACTATTCTACTTAATTTGATTCTGTGCATTAGAACTGATCGGGGAAACTAAAAGTATGGGGATATTTTTGATTACGGGGATATTCTATAAAATGCGTATGAAATTAAAGCATATCTACCGTATTGCTTAATTATTTTGTATAAATTTTAGCTCAATTAAAGTATTGGTTTGTAGTTGATACAAAACGATACCCTTTCTTAGGCAATCTTTTTAAAGGATAACAATAAGATAGCTATAGGAATTTAAAGTATGGCTACTGCATTGCCTGATTATTTTGCATACATTTTATTTCAATTAAAAAAGTATCAGTTTTGAGTTCATACAAAGCAATATCCTTTTTTTTTACGCAATCTTTTTAATGGATCACAATGTACTATAAATAACAGTTGTTTAAAATGTGAAGACATCGTGATAATTTGTTCTTTAAAATTAATGTGATATTTTCTTGAAAAATATTAATTGTTGATCGGATCTGTTTTTCTTCATGCTATTTAAAGGCACTGAGCTTTCTCCTCCAACTTTTTCTGATCGACCCTGAATCTAATGAGGATTAACTTGAATGCGAATTTTTATATCGGAAACTTGATTCTCATACTTTTTAATTACACTGGTTGGTTTTAAAACCATTTCCTTAATTAAAGCAATAAAGATTTATGCATATAAAATTAGTAAATTATAGAAATATGTATTCAATGTGTGTATATATTCTAATATACATATGTTAATAACGTATACAGGATACAATACAGGAAATTAATCTAAACGAAATGTCCTCGCATAGATACAATATATAAAACTTTATAACGTATTTATCGAACTTTTTTTACATTTCAATAGTAAAAAAAATGTCTACTCAAATTTTTTGAAAACATAATTCAACTAATTTCTGAAATAGAAAATATAGGAACAATGTAAAGAAAGTGAATGTTTGAGAAATGCGCGAGAAAATATATTTTTATCATTATATTTTAAGTATATTTTGCATTCAAATTGATCGAATCAAAATTTTCCCTTTTTAAAACTCAGATTTTTTAAAAAATATGTACAAGTGTAGCAATTTTACGAAGTGTAACTAATGACTTTTCACAGCATTTATTAATCTGTACCTTAACACAATTTCTTTAAAGTTTGATTAAAATCCAAAGAAAAAATTCTTTTTAAATTATAATCCTACAACTCCAATATTTTTTTAAAAAATAATCCTTAATTTTTATTCAAAAGATATCGAATTATATAATTTTTCCTCATACTAAAGGAAGAAGTAATTGTTCACAAGGAAAGAGGTAGACAATTAAAACCGAATCATTAGTATCCTGATTTAATAATATTGGAATGGGTTACACTTTTGATTTTTGCATCATGTATGGAGTAAGATATTCATAAATAAAGGTAATTTTTTGTTAGTTTTTGAAAAAGGTATATAATCAAGTCTTGTATCAAAAACATTCATGATCGGAGTTAAAATCTAAATATTTTACTACTATCATCAAGCGACAGAAAGTCAATATGTACAAAACATACCCGATACAGAAATTATACATATAGTAAGAAATGAAGTAACACCTCAAAATGTGTACTTAAGAAATAATGATCACGCTTTTAGAGTGCTCAATGTTATGTTTGTTATTGTCAAAAGACGAAGAGGGTGATATCATAATTAATTTAATTTCATAAGCCCAGAAATTTTTATTTATGATCACTGTCAATATTTAAGCAGTAATTTTACCAGAATTGTTGACGTAGCTACCAAAAAAGCAATGTGACAAGGTATAATACACGATGTAACATGCATAATAATAATAACATGATATAAAAATTGATGTAATTTTTTTACTATGGTAAACAAAATAAACATAATCTTGTGTGGGAAACAAAAAACAATATTTGCTCCTTAAAAATATTTTTATTAGATGCAATAAAATGGGTTAATTTTTGATCACTTTGACATCATGATTGTATTTTAAAAGTCAAATAGCAGTATCCTTTTTTCCATGACAAATTCTTCAATTATGATCTTTTTTTAAATTTGTGAAGAATAATAATACGGTTTCTTGCTCAAATCACACACGATTTTCATTTTTTTTCGAGATACTATTAAAAAAAAGATTTTTTTTTTCAATCTTGCCAAAGTTCTTGCATTCATTCCTTCTGAATATTAAATTAAAATAATTATCAATAAACCAAATAAAACAGATCTAGAACAAAATACCCCTAATAATCTTTATTTTGAAATTATCTTTCCGAAGTATTCATTCAGTGTTACATCAACAATTATGTAAAATATAATTTCTGCTTGTGTGTGTGTTTGCGCGCATTGCATTTTTTGATATTTTTTATATACAATCTGTAATATGAGAACTTTAGCAAGACATTCGGTTGGAATACAACATTTGAATAAGGCAGCTTCAACACTGTTTACAAAAAAGAAATGTCTTGGGGAAGAAGCACATTTTTTTTAAAAAAATTCTTATTTTTGTTGTTCTATTCCTATAACAATTACAATATAAATTGATAATTAAAAACAAAAATAAGTCCTTAAGGATAAGGGGAATCATATACAAACAACTCATTAAAAACGAATATATAAATGCTACTAGGAATTGGTAATTTTTTTCTAAAAAGTAGTTCTGAAATCGTTATATTCTGGCATCTATGGTTGCATATCGATAAAAGAGTTTGATAAAGCTCTACTTATAAAAAAGAGATTTTCATAAGAATACTATGAAAAGTATGTGAAATAGATTAACCAATTTTTAAATCTTAGAAGAATTTTATTTCTGAAAAAAAATATATATTGCCTTTTTATATTATTTATAGTTAATTCTGAAAATTAATCACAACAGAAACTATAAAAAATTTAAAGAATATTTTCTTAACTCGACGTAGTATAAATCACTGAAAGATCTTTGCTTAAAAATGACGTTGTAATAAAATATTAAACTGTAAACTTTCTAATATGATATTGCTGTGTTATATTACCTAAAAATGTAAGAACCTCAAAACACACAAATATGAGAATCAGTATTTTCTGTATTAAAAACCCAGTTTTATTTTTATATTCTAATAGAAGATTGTCGGTGATTGGGGTGCACATTTTTTCATTATCTGAGGATTCGTAAAACATATTAAAAACACACATAACCACATTAATTTATTTATAGTAAAATAATTCATAATTTTAATAGATAAATTCAAATGAACAAGAAGTTTTTCTGATCCAAACATGACGAGGCCCTTTTAAAAGGAAGTTCATTGGAAGTTGCTTAGATAGGAGAGCAAAAAAAGTTCAATTGCAAGTCACAGAAAAAGGAAAAACAAATACGTGGTTTTTCCCCCGCAGTGAGGATATTATTAAATAAAAGTATCTATAAAACAAGTATAGTTCTTTAATCTTAATTAATAAAATTTTTGAAAAAGGCCAGGGATGAGAACAATTATATTTGTATTTGGGGATTTTTTTTAATATGAAAAATAATCGTATATTTTAATACGGAACTAATGTTATTCAATAGTTTTAGTACACATCCTTTCTTTAACGTAATATTTTTTTTTTTTTGCATTCTTCATCTAAAAGTGTCAACTTTGTTGATCTATGTTAACTAATTGGTTGGTGGCTGATATTTGATATACAAGTATATATGTGTGTATATATATATATATATGGTATATTTTAACTTTTCTGTTGTTTTTACTATTCCTTTTTACTATAGTTTTTTACTTATTTTTTAAATTCGACCCTATCAAAAAATTTTTAAAACTAATTTTACCTTCAATTTCATACAAAGTAAGTATCTTTATTAGAGTATCTTATAAATCTGATTGTTTTTCGAGATAACAGTAATAAACTTTTCAGAAACATATATAAGCTTTTTAGAAATTCACGTCCTGTCCTTTTTAAATCAAGACTCTAGGGTTATAGGAACCTTTCTGCATGCAATCTAAAGTTAAATACTAGAATTTAGATATCAATAATTTATGTAAACAATATATAGTCATACAGCATCAGGAAAAACTCAACGAAGTAGGTGGGTAGGGGGGTTACGGTATCAATGTACATTACCCTGAAGCTATACTTTTCCTTTGGCATGATTTTTCATAGTAAGTTTCCTATTGATAATATTCACTTTGTTTACCATTTCTTGATTTGAGAAATAGATGTTTCAAAATCATAAAAGAAAGCATTGGTCAGCTTCCAAATGTTTGGTGAGATCCAAAGAGAAGTTGTGAAACCAGATTGTGGGGAAAGAAAGTTATTTATTCTATAAAGAATACAAGTATTTTACTGAAGAATGATACATGTAAAGACTCTTCAAACAAAAATGCATCATCAGCTCATTATTCGCTCAAAGGAAATCTTTCTAATGTAAGAATTTCAAAAGATACCGGATACAAGCAAATCAAGGGAAGGTTTATTTTTCGTTTTCAAATTGGTTACAAAAATTGTGAGATTTTAAATTGTTTTTCTCAAGCTGGTGAAGAATTAACGATAAAAAGGAACAATGAATAAATGATAGTTTAAAAAACTAAAAAACACGCTTTTATTGTAGATCCAACTAAAAAATGAAAAATAAATTATAGTTTAAAATAAACTAAAAAACACGCGTTTATACTGAATCGAACTAAAAAGTAAAAAAAATAATTCTTAATATAAGAATAAAATGATGAACGAGAAAATTAATGTCATTGGTGTAAATGCGTGGGGTGTTCTATAAATATATCAATTAATTTAATTTCTAACTTCTTTCAATTCCGAAATTGCACCCCACGCTTTTACCCCAATGACATTAATTTTCTCGTTCATCATTTTATTCTTATATTAAGAATTATTTTTTTACTTTTTAGTTCGATTCAGTATAAAAGCGTGTTCTTTAGTTTTTTTTAGATTATAATTTATTTTTCATTTTTAGTTCGATCTACAAAAAAAAGCGTGTTTTTTAGTTTTTTAAACTGTCATTTCTTCATTGTTGAATTTATCCTTCAGTTTGATATTTGGAGCCAGAATTACGTGGCTGCTGGAATAAGTCTTGCCCTTCAATGGATTTTAATTAAAGGGTCTGAAGTGTATTTATTCTCTCTGTTTACGGGGCCTCGGGTGAGTCCCGTATCGTTATATTAGATTCCGTCTCAAAAGAACAAGTCAAACAAATAAAATGTGTGGTAAGAAGAAAAAAAGTTCGAATTAAAAAAAAATTTATGTACCACATGTTTTTATAATGGACTAAAAAGTATAAAATTCCTCCTTTTCGTTTTTTTTCCCTTCTTTTTTCGCATTTTCATGCATTGTCATCCCCTTCTGAGATATGGTCCAAATTTCCAGTATCTAGCCCATCGGAAAGTCATACAGTTTCAAATCAATTACAAAATTCCACCCGGACAGACATTACAGAAAGCGAGTTAGTAAAAACATGGTAATATTAAGTGTCAATCGTATTCTCACCTTTTAAATGTATTGCTATAATGTTAATTTGTATCATCACTTCTAAGCGTATTGGTTTATAAAAATAAAAAATATTTAGCAGTTAAAACATAAATTATTTTTTTCACATCACGAGCCTATTTTTTTTATTTTCATTTTCAGAAAAATGTTTATATTTTAGTAAGAAATTGATAACATAACACCCACTCTCCACTTTCTTACATACAGAACACTTTTTTGTTTGTTTTATTTTTATAAACCACAAGTGTATTAATTAAAAACACTCGCTGTAGGGTTACACCTTTTTCTTTTAGTCGCTAAATCTTGAATTATTTGCCAAATCTGGAAATGTTATATAAAATTAGTCGCCAAATCTGAAAATTGTATGTGCAATAAGTTGCCAAATCTGGAAGTGATATATTTAATTGTCGCCAAATCTGATTATCGTGATTTCTGACGATCCTGATGAGAACAATGGAACAAAATTATGAAATTATTGTATTGTCATCGGTCCTTGACAAGTGTGCATAATTTCGAATTAATCTGACCTTTTTAAGTGGGTGAAAATCGAGTTCCAAGATTCCGTTACATGCAAGTGAAACTTATAAAAGCGTGTTAAAAAGGAATGTAGTTAATAAATTTGTTGGGGTAGTGGGGAAATATAGATTGCCAACTCAGATGTCGTCTTCATCCCTTAACCATAGTTCAGACACCAGCACTTTCGTAATATGGCGTTAACTATCAGTTAATCAACTTAGAAATGATCTGAATATTTGTTTCGGTAAAGAGATGTGCTGGCAAGGGACTGGTATCGAAGAACATTTTGTAGAACGATGTGCCTTCCTAATCTCTCTCTCTCACACACACACACTAGCAGTCTAAATCTAGCAGTAACTGGTCTAATGTTCTTTGTCCAAATTCATCACAACACGTCATGCTATGGGAATGTTAAATTATAAAAGTCTAATTCTTATAACTATTTTAGGGAAACTTAGCATAAAAATATCCAGAAATGTTTTCATATACATGGTTAGACATAATACACTAAAAAACAAAATAAGTCCTTATTATTATTTTTTTTTGAGGCTAGCAGGATAAAACAAATAACCTTCCCCCTCCCCTAAAAAAATCATTCGAGGAAAGAAGGAACGAGATCGTACGTATGATTCAAGAGTTTTTAGAATTTACTCTTCAAAATTTTCATTTTAAAAAACTATGAATGAATTTCTAATGCTATTTTCTCAATAAGGTTTCTTTTTTTTTTTTTTAAATTTTACTTATATATAGGAGGATTTCAAAACTATTACTCAATAATTATTAAAAACCTGTCTGCCTAGCAAGTGTATCATATAATTTACGCAGTGTTATGCATTCATTATATTTATATGAACAATTATAAAAAATATTTAACTTTATATAAAACTAAAAATTTTGAAATCGCTTTAAAAAATTTTCTTATCTTATTTGTAGAAAAATTGTTAATTTTAAAGAGAGTATGTTTCAATTTATAAACAGCTTATATATTGACAGTAATCATATTTTTGTAGAAAAGTAAAGCATTTTAACACTTTTTTAATTCATTCGCTTTCAATAAATAGTTTTAAAAGTATTATATTTAAAAAAATCAAGATTTCTAAAAAATTTTTTTTATTTTTCAGCTTTTAATTTACAGCTTGAGGGCATTCCAACTCTTGCATCTGGGAATGATGTGCACAGCAGTGGTTCTCCTCCACGAACACACAATGTGGGTTCTGTGTCGCAGCTGTCTTGTAAAGTGCCCATGTCATTGGTGGATCCTACAGAAGCTCTGTCTTCTGCTGGAATTGAAAACATCGAGCAGTACTCCTCCTCTTCCGAAGAAAGCATCGATATATGTTCTCGAGTAATGGACAAAAACTCAATGACTTCACCTATAATGCAAGCCTCATCCAGCAACAAACTATCCAGTGAATCCGACAAAGGAGAAGAATCCAGTGGACAGGATAACCCTCCTCAAAAAAGACGGAAACGAAGAGTTCTCTTTTCAAAGGCTCAGGTCTTTGAATTAGAACGACGCTTTCGGCAGCAAAGATACCTAAGTGCCCCCGAACGGGAACACTTGGCAAGTATTATCCGATTGACTCCGACGCAAGTCAAGATCTGGTTCCAAAATCATCGATATAAAAGTAAGCGTTCTCGACTGGAAAAAGGCATGGACTTGAATCATACACATCTGCCATCACCTCGTCGAGTGGCAGTCCCTGTTTTGGTGCGTGATGGCAAACCATGTCAGCCAGCAATGAATAGCTTGGTAAAACATCAGGACACTATTGGACTATCGTCTCCTCACAACGATTTGCCTTCCATAACATCCATAACGTCCATGACATCTTTGGCAGCAGCTGGAGTCACCAATATGAGCAATTGTGTCTCAAACTCTTGCATTAGTTCCTATAACATGAGTATGAACAATGTAGTGCCGACTTACAATCCGCATTTGTTTCCCCAACAGCGTTGGTGGTAAATGTTCACCTATTAAACAGTGTTTCAAAGAGGAAGGGAATTTATTCGTAGTTTAAATCAGTGGTTCTTAAAAATTCTCAGTGGAAAATAAATAATATTTCTTTGTTAAAAAATCCTTCAAGAATACAAGCTATAAGCTATATAATATTGCAATTTTAAAAGGTATAAAGATCATATTAAAATTAAAAATTACTTGTATTTAAGTTATAGAATAGAATCGGAATGGATTGCAGTTTTGCATTAATATTTTAATTTACTAGGGAAAAAAGGCAGTTTTTTTTTTCTTAAAGGAAATGAGCTTTATTGCTTGTACAGAAAAATAGCAATTGTAAATAAACTTCTTTTAAGAGATTAGAAATAATGAAATTTATAGTTATTTAGGCCAAAACTTTTGTAAGAAAATCAATTTTCATTAGGTTTATACCAATAAAATTTGGTATTAAAATTAAACATTAGTGAAATTCAAAGAATATTAGAGGTGGATCAATATTATAGAAATAATTACCTGCTAAGTAGATAATATTTATATCAAAAGCAAAAAATTAATGAAAACTTAAAAGGAAGGTATTTTAATGTTGTTGGAAAAAAAACCACGCCCATTTGATTTAGGAGATGTAGCTTATTTCCATTAACTTGTTAAATTTATTATGCGTATATTGCTTGAAATTCTCGAAAAAAAATCATGCAATAGGATTAATTCGCACAAAAATCATTTCAGTACCTCTTGATGGATTAATGCGATAAATATTACTATAATTTTTTTAAAGCTTGTTTCCTTTTATATAGCGAGGTAAACATTTTTTTAAAATTTAACGAGTAAAGTTTATCTTCAAATACTACTTATAACTACCTTAAATACGTTTTATATTTTCAAACTATTAAACAAAAAAAACTTCTCTAATGAAGTATGATAAACACAAAGCATAACCCACAACACTATTTGAATGCGAATGTTGTACAGCCATACAAGACTTTTCTGTGATCTTTTTAAGGTTTCAAATTATAGCGCAATTCGAGAACCACTGATGAGCAAAAATATAGGATAAAGTTAACTGAAAGAATTTCAGCTTATTTTTAAAGGTACTTTTGAATACTTATTTAGAGATGGATATATTAATGCTTTTAAAGATTTGTAAAGGAACTATGGTTAGAGAAAGGAAGAATCAAAAGTAGCAACCTGAAATTCTATGCGTGCCAATGTAGCAGGAAAAGAATAATACAAATTTTTTGAATATTTTAGAATGTTTATGTTTTTGTACGTAGTTTAGCATATTTTTCTTTCTTTCTTTTTTTTTTAAATAAAAAATGGTGCAATTTGAAAGTGCAGAAAAAGAACAATGTTGAAAATGCATTTGACTCATAAATTTTTTTAATAATGAGAGAGTAATTTATATTATCTATAGAACATTAAAGAGTTTATAATAGATGGTGTAAAATGAAACGCATTTTCATTTATTGAGAAACCCGATACAAATTTTTATTTAGAAACCATTCTTTTCGATACATACACGTATAATCGTTCATCATCATAGTAGTTGTTGCAAGAACTCTTTTTATTTTTTCAGCATTTTTGTTACTTTTCATTCATGTAAATGAAATACAATTTTCATTAAAATATGTTAAATACTTCTAGTTTAAATGGTAGTTTAAACTAGTAATCAGTTCTGTTATACATAATTTAGTGAAGAACGAGATGTGTATTATCTAAAGTTATATATATATAACTTTAGATAATGATAACAACAGTTTATTCCTACATTTGCAAGACTATTATGCTGAATAATTTTGAATTAAATAAAGTGAATTAAACTAAAATCTTATAATTATCTCATATAAGACAAAGTTTTATTTGGCAAACTTTTAAGCCTTACTTTCATTTTCGCTACAGAGATAACAATGCGGATTGAATTTTAGATTAAAAACAACTATATCAAAAGGAAAATATTTTTTTTTACGAATGATTTATTATAAGTTCTTAGAATGAATACTTAATAATATTCTAGTCTGTTTAATGTAGGCTGTTATTCCACAAAATAAGTGGCTTCATTTTGTTACATTTTGTTTGTCCTACGCTTTGTAGCTTTTATATGTTTTAGAGCATTTGTGTCTTTGTGTTTCATTTAGGTTAGATTTTAGCAAACCAATTTTATGGTAGTTTTTTGAAAGTATATTTTTATTTGTGTGTGTAAATATATATATTATATATATATATAAGTATTGTGCAACTAGTTGATAATATATATATGACTATGTAAAAGTCTATGACTATTCATGCTGTTACAGTACAGAAAAGCTGTGTTCTTAAAAAGGAGTTAGTTGTTTCATGAGGTAATTTGGGAAAAAAAGATGCTTTTCAAAGTAGAAATTGTATTTACCGATCAACCATTTAAAAGTGTTAGCATGTAATAAATTTTTATTTGTACAACTATTTGTCTCTTGTATTTCAAGTAATTTTTGTCTCATTTTATTAATGAAACTATATTTTACTCATTTCTTAGAAAAGTTTTACTCTTTTTACAGAATAAGTTTCATCAGTCTTTTTTTAAAAAATTCAAACTTCTGGAAAATAAAAAATAATTTTTTCTTAGAAAAATGATTAATTTAATCTTCTTAAAAAATGTAGCTTGTGATAAACTTTAGCAAGCCTAGCTAACCATAATTTCAAAGCCCATTATAATTAATTAAAGTAACTATACTACCTATTACATAATTATATTATTAACAAAGTAATTATAAAACTATCCATAAAATCAAAATATATTTACTTTAAACATTGAGTCGTTAATATGGGAGATTAATTTTTGCACTTATTAGAAAGATTCGCAAGTTTTTTTTTATTAATTAAATACTAACATTAAATATCAATTGATTATTTGAGAACGCATTAAGACAAAAAATGAAAGGCATATGGTGCCTAATTTTATCAGAAAGTTAATTAATTGGCTTGATTTTTGTTACATTCATTATAAAATTTGAAAATCTGATGTTATAATTTTTATAAATTTTAAAGTTTAATTTGTTCCAGAAACGTTGTTGAATGTTCTATATTATAATTTACAAATTGCGTTTTTCATAGTCGTTTAAATAATGCTCACTCTAGAAGTAAATCGCAAAAATTTTACTGTGAAAAATTTCTCCTCTTAGTGTAGAACTACAAGAATGTAATGTATTCAAGAAATAACTGATAGACAAAAAATTCTATTCATTGCATGTGAGGTGAAATGCTTCACATGCAATGAATAGACGCTTTGATAAACGTTTTCAGTTTATTTCTTTCCTAATCAAAGAATAACAGATATATCCATTGAAAAGATCAGATACATAAAACTAACATTGAGGGCCTTATTGTTCACAATACTATTAGCTAAATGCTAAGAGTTTAATGAAGCACTCACCAACTTATTTTTACTAAAAATACTGTTTTATAACTTTGCTACGAAGTGTTAAAGGGAGTCAGAAATCATTCAAGGCTCTAGAACCATTAGGGGATGATATAATAATACTAAAAAAAAATCAATTGTAAGCGAAACATAGAAATCAATTCTTATTTATAAAACTGAACTTGAGAGGTCAAATTAAGTTTTAAAAGGCAATGGAAGAGGTGTGGTAGAAGTTTCTTGTGACAAATCAGCTGACAAACATCACACAAGTAATCCAAAATCTCATTGCTGCATATATATATATATATATATATATATATATATATATATTGTTTGAAACAATCGCTAAATATTTTAAACTAATTTTCAATGAATAACTATAATAAATTTAGACTAAATCTTCGGAATTAGCACTGAATAAACTTTTTTTTTACTGTTTTTAATCTTTTATATTGGTTTTTGACTCAGTTTTCTAAAGTTCAGTGAAATACTAAATTTCGTTGAATTTAATTTCGCAAATTAAATTCATTTCACTAAGACGGAGAAAGTACATATTTTCCCAGTAGCGTTCTGACTGTAATAGGAAATATATTGCAAATTATTTCAAAGGATCTTGAGTATATTTATTCATATAATGCCAATTGCTTTGATATATTCTCTTAGGAAGAAGCAAAAAAAAAAAATGTTTTGAATACCAAATCGATTAACATTTTACTTTCTAATTTAATACAATTTAGTTTTCTAATTCGATAAAATTTATATTGTTAAATGGACAGAAACACTCATCATAATTTGCAATGGTTGCGGGAAACAACACCTTCAGCACTTCTCTCAATACGACATTTAAATAACTCAGATTTGTGAACTGATTATTATTGATTATATTTTCAAAAAAAATTATAAAAGCAATCTGAACACAAAAAAAGGAAAATTTCTTTGAGACGAAACGCTCGATTGTAGGCAAAATGAAAACTATGAATCACATTACCAAAAAATGAACATAAACGTCCAATTATTATAAATTACCTTCGATTTATTCTAATGCTTGAATTATTTTATACGGCTTACTAAACAGTTTAAGCTGAATCATAAACAAAAATGGAAAATTTCAGCTGCATGGTATCTATCCGTGAGTGATCAACTAAAATACATTTTGAAACTCTTTCAATAATTTCAGAAAGAGAGAGAGTTTTTTTCAAAATAGTCAAATGCATGGTATCAAACACGCCTGAATGAAACTATTATTTTTGACGAAATATGACCTTTGTTTATTTATTTATTTTTGCTTAACCAAATTCTGTTTACAACATCTTTAAAAGTTATCAATATTAACAAATCAATTATTATCAATACACACAGATATATATAGTTAAAATTCTTTACTATAGAGAAGAATAATGAACAATCATCAAAAATGAGAAAAAACGAAATTGCAAGATAAACCAGACATAAGATTTTAGAAAGGATACATTAGAAATTTAAAAATATATAAATGTAGGGATGCTACAGTATTATAAACATTGCTGACTTAGGACAGCTCTCATTTTTTTATATATATATAAGGTGGGGGAGACTGGATTTCCTTTTTGAAATGAATATATTTCAATAAAAGTAACTTGTAATTTTTTTTATAAATAGAAATCGATTTAGGGCGAAGCTAGTAAAAGAAAAATAAGACCAGTGAAGATCCCTGCAAATGTTATTAGTTTTAAATTGCTTATTATTACTATATCTTAAAGTCTAAAACGTTAAAAACATTTGCTGCTAAGGAATAAGAATGTGTTTTAATTACTTATATGATAATGATGAAGCTGATATATACGTGCAGATTACATATATTTCTTCAATTTCCTTTAAAAAGTGCGCTTGTTACAAAAGCAAGCAAGTAATGAAAAGAAATTTTCAAAAAAGAGTAATCGAAGGAAGTTTTCTTTCAACAAAATACGCCATTGATATACTTAACATACAACACATTATTTTTACCGTCTGATATATAATAAGTTATAAAAGTGGTAATTTTTGAAGTACGAAAACTGAAAATCAAAAATGATATTGCTATGAAAATTTTTGATCTTTAAAGGAATTTTAGGTTATATCCAGCAGAAGTAAAAGGTATACATTATCAGATACAGGAACTACAAATTACTCAGATGAAAAATTAATAAATCAGAACTTAACAAAATTACAATTATTTACAAAATGGTTCCACTGAAATAATTATCTTAAGCTATCTGCGAGACACAAATAAGCTTAGTAACCATCAGCTTATAATCAAATTCAATAATCATTATTCCAAATTTCCAAAGAAATATCTTTTGAAGTAAAAATCTTTCTAAAATGAGAATAAATTTCGTAAGATATTTACCATTAAAAAAAGCCTTACGAGTCCAATGCATAATAAGTGAGGAATCAGAATTCATTAGAGAAGGAGATTACATCTTTTCTGAGATAATGAAGCTTCAAAAAATCATTATCTCTCTTAGATGATTATTAAAATTACGAAGAGACAAAATCTATTGAAATTGAAATCAATTCAAGTCTAATATTCTGTTATCTAATCTAAATGACATGTAGTATTTTCCCTAGAAGAAACTTTTGCATTAGTGATTTTTTTTAAATAGAAATAAAAAAAAAGAAAAAAAGAAGTCTTAACTCTCATGCTTTATTATATCTCTATATTTTTCGTCGGTATTACTAGAATCAAAGATAAGAAGCGAAATTAATGGAATTAATGAATATAGTTTAGGACTAATCCAAAATCTAGATAAGTGTACTTTTAAATTAATTTATATTAGTATAATTTTATATATAAAAATAAATACTTACTTTTACTTAAAGCAACAAAACACAGAAAAAAGTTATTTCATTTATGTCTAAAAGATGTACTAGTAATGTAAGACATTAATTAATATGTTAAAAAAAGGATTGCAACTTAATCTCATTTGCAGGTTTACAGATCAAAACTAAGATAACAAAAAAGATGACCAAAAAAAAATTTTCCGTTTTAAATAACTGGGATATTATCTAAGTGTTATTTTACTGAGAGTTTGTAAAAAGTAATAATAATCGTATCTCGCTACGTTCGGAACCTTAATTTTCAGAAAGTGAATAAATAGATAATTTTTTTGAAATTTAGTGTCACTTGAGTTAGAATATACATATAAAAGTGTTTTAAGAGTATTATCACAAAAAAATCTTTTAAATGCAATTTTTTGGCGAAAAATGGAAGGAAAAAAAACTCGTTTTCAAAACATTGTTTTATATATATAGAAAATGCTTCTATAATAATAATAGTCTGCCTGTGTATAGCTAAGACTTCTGTGCAGAGCATGAACTAGGATTTTTGAATAATTCACGTTATTTTTAGTTACTATCAATTGAAATAACTATTAGTGTTAATTGTTGAAATTTCTCTACTTTTGATAAATTAAAATACGAATAAATCCCCTTTTAAGTTATGTATTTCAAAATTCCTAGAGCAGGCTCTACACAGATGTTTTAGCTATATGTGGTAAAAATATTATTATCGAAGCGTTTTCCATAAAAGGCAATGCTTTAAAAACATACCATTTTTTTCTTCATTTTTTGTCTAGTGAAATTGCATAAAAATAATTTTTCAATGTAATAATACTTTTAAAACAATTTTTTATGCATATCCTATTCAGGTGACACTAAATATCAAAAAAAGTATTCATTTGTAAAATAAAATAATCATTTGTAAAAAAATTACTTGTAAAAAAATTATTCATTTCAAAATCACGGTTCCGAGCGCAATCAGATACCCTTAAGTTAGGAATGCCTGCAAATAAATCATGAAAATAGACAAATATATTTTCAGAAATCGTTGATAAAATGTAACTTTTGACAATTCTTCATGTTATTTTTTGCTCTTTTGGACGCTCTGTATTATACTCAAATCAATACACCAGTCTAGGTTTGATGAGAAAGAAGAATTTCTGTAGGATTAACATAGCATTTTTTTACGAGTTCAAAATAGCTAGTAGAAAAGGGAGCCTTAAGCGAAAACAATTCATTCCCGACATATTTGTGCAGATCCTCCTAAAAATCATGTACAGTTTGCTGAACAAGAGACATACCACAAGAAGAGGATTGGCTGAGAATAGCGTAGTAATTCACTGGGGCTGAGAGCTTTCGAGTTGATAGGCGGGGCAACAGCTGGAGAGGTTAACAGGTCTCCATTCCCCTCGAGACTTAGGTTATCATCTAGTGCATCTCCTGTGCGGTCCATCCCCTATGTCTAAGTTATTGGATCGTAACTGATGGGCGTTCGGAGAGGGTAATTTACGCAATTCGGAAGTAGCCATAGCTGTGGAGAGACTGTTGAAATTGACCAGACTGCCCTGCAGAGGAAATACTGTACGTTTATTAACCTTTATACATAGATAGAGTGGAAGATAGGCTCTTAAAATCTCTTTAGAAGCAAGAGGCTTCAATAAACTCTTATGTTATGTCGCATGTGTGGATTTTTATTTTAGTTTCAGTTAAGTACAAAATAATAATAAAAAAAGTAAAATGGAAATTTCTATTAATTTAAGAATATATTCAATGAGAAATTTTGAGGGATATATAATGTAACTCCTTCAAATAATAAATCCCTTATGTGAAACGTATTGTGCATGTCGTTAGATTTCCATACAAGACAGTGGCTCACACAAGAGGGTGGTCCACGAGTCCGTAACCCTCTTTCCCTTGATTTTTTTTCTATTGATTATAATCCTATGTATGTAGTACGCAAAATTTAATTAAGTATTCGTTATTAATAATTTATTTTGTTTATAATTGCCAATTATTTATTCAATAATTTATTTTTGACTCCCGACAATCGACAAAATCAAAAGAATATGTTTGATGGCGTATTGAGGTATGATACGAGAATAGTGGTCTTTCAGCCCTCAACTTCTCCCCCCCCCCGTTGAAAAATTCTCGTGTGCGGCACTGTTACAAGAGAGAGATATATACATATAAATAAATAATACAACCAGTGAAGGTAATGTACTGAAATAAAACTAAAACTAATGTTGTGTTTTACTAGTAATAGATTTTTGTACTTTTGGTCTGCTTTTTTATGGAAGCATTATATTTCTTCGAATTTTCCTATACATCCCCAAAAACCAATGAATAACCATAAGATTTCCCAACTTTGAAAAATAATCATTTTAGTTGGTTTTTAAATTAAAATAGTTATTAAGTTTAGAAATAGCACCGAAATACAATTACTTATCTATTTTATAATAAAACTCTTACCCTTGCTTTTAAATTAAAAAAACACACTTTATTAAAAAAACAAATTGAGATACTCAAAAGTCAGATCCAAAAATACTGTGGATTAATAATACTTTTATATATTTGTAAAAGGCTACTTTGTATTTTTAAAACCTACAATATATTCAACTAATTGATATTTTCAACTAAGAAAGTCTATTAAATTATATAAATGAGTTTTTTTAGATAATAGGAAAAAAATAATGGAGTAAGATTTACATTTACAAAATTAAAGTACACGGGCCGATAAGAGTTAAATCTATATTATTCAAAGAAATTGCGAAATCAAATGTGATACATCGGATCTTATTAAACTGAATTCCTTATTATAATATATAAGTCTCGACACACTCGTATTTATATATATATATATATATGAAGTAACATGTTTTTCATAACTAAAATGAACCCTTCCTTTGCTACGAGTGGGCCTGAAAATGTCTATTTGAAATAAGCTCACTTATTTATTCACAAGTACTACTCCAGTTGTTTTGCTAAGTAAGTATGTTGTTTGACGTAAACACATAGCTGGACTTACGAAATGCATCCGAAGATGCCACCGTCATGATCAAAATTTCTTACCAGGTGCATACCAGGTGATGACGAACACGTTATAAGGAGATTGTTTAGACAACTGGGAGCGGAATGCTTCGCGTCCTTTCTTCGAGAGGTACTCGATCCTCACAAGACCACCTCTGCGACTAATAAAAACACCTCTGCCTTTCACTTCTGACAAAGAGTGAGCGAAGATCGTAAAAACACGGTTAGGGACGGAGACTTGCGAATAACGCTTGTCATAATCCCGTGTTTAACTAGCATTTAAATGCCCAATGGCTTTTCATTCGGGCTTTTTGGAAAGCCGGTGGTCTGCTGTTAAACATTGAAATCGGCACCTCTGTGCTCTTGAATTGTGTGTCAACAGATGCACCGATTATTCGCTGGATGTATCACGAGTATCTATAGTAGGGTTTGGCTGGCATTTAACTTTAAAACCGAATATTTTCTGTTGTATCGTAGGGAAATGTTGAAAAAGTGGGAAAATGTAGTAAATGTGTATAGCAACGTCTTTTACCTTCACTTTAAGAATAGGTGATTTGAATAGATTCTATGTATAATATTGGATTGTATGGGAGTTCAACAAAAAAGGGCTTTATTCTGGATGCATTAGCTTATTTTTATCACGTATTCCTTTGGTGTCGTTTGGGTTATGTATTGAAACTTGAATTCTCCAAATATATGCTAGAAATATTATTTGCTTAAAAAAAACTGTTTGATGCTTATTTGTATTACACTATAAGTGCCCTCTCAACTGCCAGCAAAGGACCAGATCCTTAAGCTATACGTTAAGACGTTAAGTCATCGTACATGGAATGCTAAGATTGCCCCACATGATAAGAAGAAAGATTCGTAAGGAAATTGTTACACACATGTATTCGTTATATATCTCAATATTGTTAAATCTGGGGATTTATAGATTTAAGTTCTAGAGTATTTGATATTCTTTCCATCGCTATACAATGATTTTCTCCATTTTTCTTTTTAATATAACAATTTTTTCTCACCCTAAATAAAACATAGCAATGAAGTACAGATGTAGTTGCATAAACTTCGGACAAAATAATAGTATTATTCTCACAGAAATATGTTCATGATTTTGCTAAAAAGAGCCTTCTCTCCAGAAGAAAATTAGGATCTACTGAAAAGAACGTCGTGAAAGGAGCCGTTTAAATATGTATTTTACTCAACTGAATGTCAGTAAAATGAAGAGGTCAGGTGCTGTATAGAAGGCACACTTTCTGTATGTCATATAAAAACCCAAAAAGGACATTAAGTAAATATAATACTATTGAAAAATGAAAAAAAGGATTAATTGTACCAAAGAACAAAAATGGATGTTGTTACAATGAGATAATGTTATGTTTGTGTATAACTATGTCAATAGTAATATTTTAATGCATATTAAACAATAAAAATAATGCTTCTATAATTTAAAGTATTCAAACCAACACGATCAGTATGCTATATTTATTAGAAACAACTACACCAATTGCGAATTACTCTAGACTACAAATATAACTCTTAAGATAATTCATTTTATCTTATCAATTTACATACATTTTCAGATCAAAATAACGAATAATTTTGTATCAGAGAACACACATACTCGTCAGCAAACACAGCATGCGTGTTTTCATATTGACATTGCATTGATTTTTCCCTCTCGTGGCAAGAACAAACCTACTAGAGATTCCGATACTCATCACGTAAAGTACTCCAAAAACAAGAAGCAGTCATAAAACGTGGCGGAGTATGAACGGAAGAATTATTAGTAACAAATAACCATAAACCGAGCTTATATAAGGCAGACCCGACTTCCGGCATTGACGTTTTTGTCTCTGGACTCAACTGAACGGCTTTTCTTTCTTTGGCACACTCTTCTTTTTAAATTTTATTATTTATACCTCCACCATTTCCCTTCATGTAGCAAATTTCATGTCTTTCATTACACCGTGTTCTCATTAAGTAAATTACCCTAATCGAGCCAACTCTCCAAAATGGTGTAAAAATAAGAGAAGAGCCATCACACTAAACAAAATATAATTAACGAGGCGTGTTTTAGTGTTCGTCAATTAACGGGCTGCCTCTGTGTAATCCGGGCTCTCAGGAACTGAGATACAAACTGTCATCCAATGGCCTTCGTCTCCTTTTGTCAGCAGATCAATTAATTCTCTTCGCTTTTATTCCTAATCATTAAAAGTATTAGGATTTGCTAATGAATGCATTTGGCCGCATACAATCGAGCCTCTCGTAGATATCTGAAAGGAAAACAAATAGCTGAAACATGTCTGGATGCTTTTTTCCCCACCGAAAGCCTTCCACTTGAAAATGAGATAGATTAAAAAAAAAAAAGGAAAAAAATCGCTTACAGTCTAAATTAAGTTTGCTTTATTAGCGTTTTTAATTATCGCTTTGTTACCCATAATAGCTTAATTTTAAAAACATGGGTATTAATAGATAATTACTCTAAACATTGTATTTTTAGAAGTTAGGTTTTTTTTTGCTTCGCCTTTAAATTACCAGTAAGAGTGAGTGGACTTGTTGTGATTAAAGCGTTCAATTTTTCTTCTTAAATTGATGTGTATGAATTACAGCGAATGTTTTTTTTTAAGTAGGCGAATGCTTAAAAATTAACAAAAGTAAGCATTCATCTATTTTTTTAAATTAAAATATTCAGATTTTCAAAATAAAATTATTTTGCTTAGATAAACACAAGTATGGTGCATCAAGTGTTTAATATCTATAACAATTTTATAAGATTAAAATAGTTTTTGAACATTGTTGTAGAATTTATTATATTAAACTGTTATTTTTTTTATATTATTAAATGAAATTTGTATACGTATATCTGAATTTTTAAAGTTTTTTCACTCTTGGCATTACATATTCTTAATTTTGTTTTGAAACTTATTAATATGAATTTTTATAAGTTTCGTCTTAATAGGGTTTTACGATGATTAATTGCTTAGTTTCGAAGAACTGTAAGCGTCATACTTCTACATGTGCTCAAAATAGGAATTGCAAAATTTTCTAATTTTAATTTCTCTTTCAAATGTGCATAAGAAATTTTTTGCACTTTTGTTTGCTGAATACAATCTTATGAAGACGTATATTTTCTTTTTAATGCATTTTCTTACCTCTGAGATTCGTTACAATTAAAAAATATTTAGAGAATATTTATATTTATCATTTATATTTATAAAATATTTAGAACAAAACGTTCGTGTTTGTATTTTAAGATGAAACATAATAATCACGCAAAAATGTTTTCTAAATATTTATTATTTTCGAAACATTTAAAAAATTTATTAACCTTTTTTTAAATTAAACATTTGTGTTTTCTAATATTTTTCAAGTAATGTTTTGTACATCAGGTTAAATTTAACTCAGTTCATTGAATTAACAACATGAACCCTTTTCTATATATTTGCAGACATTAATTAAATTATTCCTTTCAGCAGGATTTATTGTTATTTTTGTTAAAAAAAAGCCCTCCCAAAGGAACAAAATTTGTAAAACTTTTTTCTGCAATGCTTTTAATTATAAACATAAGTCATTTTTCTTTCTCTAGAGATTGTCGATTAAATTTAATTTTACCTGACTTAATGTAGGGCATTTTAGTGTAATATATATATATATATATATATATATATATATATATATATATACAAGGGGTGATCAAATGAAAAGGTACGATACGACACGGTGGGTACAAATATAGACTTTATTCAAAATATACACCATAGGCCTGAGCACAACGATCCCACTGATGAACAAGCCGCAGGATTCCTTGTTCCCAGAATTCCTGTGGCTGTGACGAGTCCCAGTCCTTCACAGTGTCCTTGAGTACGTCGTCCGAGTTGAAGCGCTTTCCTTTCAGGTGTTTCTTCAGTGGACCAAACACATGGAAATCGCAGGGTGACATGTCCGGACTGTAGGACGGATGGTCCAACGTCTCCCATTGGAACTTGTCCAGTTCCATTTGTGTGACTCTGGAGACGTGCGGACGCGCGTTATCATGGAGCAGAACCACACCCTCCGTGAGCAGCCCCGGTCTTTTGTTCTTGATGGACCTGCGTAGGCATCGGAGTGTCTCACAGTACACATCGGAGTTAATGCTTTTTCTGTGCTCGAGTCATTCTGTGCTCGCATCATTTGGACGCCGCTTTTTATAAGAGCCTTTGCTCTCTCCTGCGCATGCGGGCACCCGCGCATGATCCGATCCCAGTCAGAGTCTCCAATGGCATCCCGAGCTGTCTCGCTACATTCTCCCTTGGCGGAATATGCAAATATTTAACTGTTTCATTTTTATGTCGTTTCGTACCTTTTCATTTGATCCCTCCTTGTATATTATATATATATATATATATAATGTATATATATTTGACTTTACAAATTTAACTTAATTTCTGAGTGTTGATAAATTAATTTGAAAGCACCCAAGACGAATAATTTCCAATATCAAAATATTGGTTGGAGCAAAATATTCATTAAATTAGAAATAAAGTAAAAATCAAATTTTTTTTACCGCAATAATTTCCAAAATCTTTCTCAAAATTACCCGCATGGCACCTATTATGTAGCCATATATATTTTTTTATCAACAAATTTATTTAGTTTTAATTCAATTTCTTAATTTTATATATATTTACATGTTCCAATTTACAAAACTTATTCAAAGTCTTGTAAAGTGTATAATTGTATTCATTTACTAAGAGTTTATTTAACCCTTTATAAGGCTGTGTTAAGTGTATTTACCACCAACTAATTTTTAATTGTCCATGTGGGAAGCTATTTTCCCACCAATGATTTGTTGCGTTAGTACTTCGGCCAGCGCAACTCATATATGAATTTTCAAATCTTAAGCGTAAAGGATGACCTGTAAATTTCCTCAGCAATAAGAAAACTGCTTCAGATGACGTACTGGAGTACGTCCTTTGAACGTACTGACTTATTTAAGTTGTGGTTACTATATGCAAACTTGACAAAAAACGTATAAACGTTGCCGTTTATGCTGTAATAAAGCACATGAGAATAGAACAGGATACCTTTATACAGCTTGCATTGTCCCACTATGGGTTGATTCCTGTTTACTAAAATTTTATGGATAATAATACAAGAAATTCTTAAATTTTTTAATACAAAATCTATTTGTGATTTATATTTTCTTCAGTATATTTTAAATTTACGAATTATTTTTTTATAAATATCGTGTAATGCACAATATAAAAAGGAATGCAAAACATAAGATGTTCTACCTTTGAATAGCTCTCAATAGACGATGGGAAACATACTACTCCCCCCCCCTTAAAAAGGGTCTTAAAAATCAAACTAATTTTAATTAATAAGCTAGATGATTTTCTTTTTATAAATCAATCTATTTCCCTAAAATATTTTAACATAACACTACTATAGAAAAAATGGCTTAAAGGGTTAATTATTTCCCCCGTTTATTAACTTTGAATTTACATAAAAATTTCTCCAAATTATTTAAAATATTCAAATTATTAAATCTATTACACGAGCAGTAAGAAATGTAATTTGGATAATACAGGATTTTACCCAGCCACCCACCCACAGAGCAGGCCCATTCCCAGATACTCTTTGAAGACCAATTTTTACACCTGGAATAGCACCCAGCAGCAGTGTCCCCCTAGCGATCGGCAGCCATCTATCAGCCGAGAAGATGGGTGGAAAGACGGCAAGAAGACAGTTTGGAAACGGGGCGACGAGTCATTTGTTAAGGTTCTCCAGAGATATTAGTTTGATGCGTGGTTCGATAAAAAGGCGCTTATGGAAAGACGGCTTGACAACTTCACTCCATCTCCTAGACAATGGAGCCCGCAGGAACGATCACGGGTGGATAAATGCTCGCCAGGCGGAGATATTATTGGAACCATTAGCAGTCACTTTGTGCGGCCGATGCAATATTATTGACAAGAGGGAAGGCCGGGATGCAAGTTATCATCACCGACTGCCTGCCTCCTTTATGAATCCGGATTCTCTTAGTTCTTTACTTATCATTTCCTCCAGTGAGTCAATGCGACAGGGAGTTTTGCAAACGAAGGAAGTGTGAAACCCTGAAAAGAGGTTCCACCCGTTACAAGATAAGCCATATGTTTTAACACTTTTGTCATATAGTATCGTTAGAACAATGATCGCTCTTAATAAATGAAATGCTGCTAGTAATTGGAGCCCAAGCTGGGGAAAAGAAAGATTTCCCCGAGGGCGTCGTAGAAATTGTAGAGAGCTATTTCGAGATTGGGTAGCAAATTGATCTCATTAAGATCAGGTATGCGGAATCAATGGATTGGTATTATAATCTAATTTTTAACACCTAGAGTTCTAAAAAATAAATAATTTTCAGATAAGAATTAGGGAATTTTTCTCAGATGAATCGCGTACAAAGAACACTCTATAAAGTGATAGACTTTTTAAGAAATAAATATTTTTATAAAAAGTGTTATAAAAATTATAAATATAGTATTTATTCAAATCTAAGCAGAGACATGGATTCTAAGCCGCACCCCAAATTCTCGACAAGTTTTTGTGAAAAATGAAAAATAGTGTAAAATGGTTTATCGCCGATTAATTTTACGAAATTAAAATAAATTTAAAATGAAAAATAATAAGAAGTGAAAAATTATTTATTTTAAGAGTATATTGTAAACTTTTAAATACATACATATACCTGTAATTGCCTTAATTTCCCCATCCAACGAATATTTTCCCCTTCGATTCTAAGCCGAATTCGGTTTTCAGTAGCATTAACATTGAGATCAAAGAGTATGGCTTAGATTTGAGTAAATACGGTATATACATATATAAATTCTGAGTTTAAGTTCAACTAAGCAAGAAAAAAAATCTTCATTTAAAAAAATGTATAATTCATATCAAGTGAAATTTAAATAATTTAAGATTTCTGTTTTTAATATATTTATATAGTTAGCAATCACAAATATAGGATAATGGATAAGACGTTTTAAATGTATAAAAACTGCACAAGAAGTGTTTATTTCATTGCAATTAGATGATTATGTTATGAATTAATGCTAAGCTAATATTAGCGCTAATTAAGTTGCTATTCTATACGTGGAAAATATCAATGAAAATAAAAAACTAAATTCAGAATACGAAAAAAGAAATATTAGTACCTCTAGACTTTTTCAGTACTTCCTACCAAAACAGAAACTCCTTTCTCAAAACATGCGTGCTTCTCATATTTTTCTCGTGTTATGCATTCAAAAAGACACATTTTTAGAATTTTTCTATACTTATCGTTTTTTGAAATTTAAGAACATTCATTAGAGAAAGAGAAAACTTGATAATTACTTTAACAATTTATACTTCACAAGTATAAAAATAAGATTTAATAAATTCGTAATTTAAATGTTTAATTTGAATGAAGATTTTTTGTGCTTTAAAATACTTAGTAATTATTTTATATTAATCTATACAAAATTACGAGGTTCATCGCCAGTGGCCCTTATGTTATTTTATAGAGCGGCGTTAATATATAACTTTCATTATCACTTTCATGTCAATTTTTTGTAGAAGATTAAGGAAGAAATGTACATGACTCTTATCACTAAAAAGCAATAATCCTTTAAGGAAGTTTATGTGCATTTAGAATTAAAAGTCACATACATGCTAACCCGTAAACACTTCTTTAAAATCCATAATTTAATTAATAGCACGACATACTTTTAACAGTACTTTCAATCCCACTTATTTAATTTTATACTTTCTATGATTACAAAATTGAGTTCCATGAGTTCAATTAAATATATTTAAGTTCAGTGTTAAGTTTTTTTTCTTATTACAATGTGTATAAAAATACATTTGGTTTGAAAAAGGCTTTTATATAAAATAATAAGATAACTACAATAATTTTTGACAATAACAAATCGTTGTAATTGAAATATATATATATATATAGGTAGACATAAGCTCCAGCAATGATTCTTGATTCTCTTGATTAGACATCAAAATTCGTAGAAGATAAAACTTTTTACATTCGAGAAGCAATGTTTATTTTCTCAATAATAATAAAGAAATATTGAGTATATCAAAAGTCATTATTTTAACTGCTTGATTTTTAACAATGTCCATTCTGAGCTGTTTCAACTACGTAATATTCTGGACTAAGAATTTTAATGCTTTCCATATTTTTTTAAATATATATATGTAATGATTTAAATCGTAACAAAAATTATCATAATTTAAAAAATTTTAAGCTTTTTAATTTAAAATGAACAAATTATTTAAATGCATCGAGAATATAGGTACTTTATTGGAAATATTGAATAAAGGAGAGATTTAAAGTAAGAAAAAGAAGAAAAAAAATATCCGCAAGGTGGCTGGAATTTGAGTCATGCAAATTTGACTCGGAAAATTCCTGTATATTGAATCTACAAGTTACAATCTCTAGTCTATCTACATTACTACAAGTCTAGAAACCAGACATTCTTATTTATGATGAATATATGGCATTGAAGCATACCTTTCATTCCCGCTTTGATTTGAATTCGTTCCTGGAAAAAAACACTTGTATGATACTCTCATTTCTCTGTCTTTTTTGAATGAAAGCAGATGATTTATAGTTTATTAACCTCGCACTCTTAATTAACATGAACGTTATTGTGACAAACCTCTCCAAATTTCCATACCACGCCAATGTGAGAAATTTTTGCTTTGACAGATTTCATGGTTATCAGTCCCTCAACATGGTGCATCGGAAGGTTCGAGCCAAAGGCTCGATGAAAATAAAACCGGTGGTGGTTGATTTCTGAAGTAACGGCAAACGAATTAAATAAGGGGGTTTAAAGTTGACTTCAAGAGATATTTGGACTTAGTTCGTGTAACCGAAATCAGTAACTCGAGTGATCTTACCTGTGCTTAGACTTCGAAGTGTTTAGTGGTGCTTGTGGTTGATAATTTATCTAGTAAAACATATTACTTAAATATTTAAACTTTGAAAATTATTTTAGAAATTGACCTGTTAAAGCATATTATTAAGGATTTAATCATTAGCTTGTTTAATAAAAGAACAAATGTTACAATAAAGTATAAACTTAAGTAATTATAAATTATTAAATAGATAATAAAACAGTATAAATGTGATTCCTTTTTTTTTGAAAGACACATATTCAAATATATTACGAGGAACATGAGTTTTTCTTCCAACGTTAGATGCAAGACAAGGTTTTATCTACATGTGGGATGATTGATTAACTTCGCACACTTTGTAGTTACTCTAGGACTATAAGTGAGGGTTCTGATATTTTTAATTTCAATCAAGTAACGAGGATGACACCTGAGCTGACACTACATCAGTATGAGAACATTGAGCCTCAACAGATTCTGGCACCATCTCCTCCACACTGCTAGTCTTAAGTGTCAATCCATGACTCGACAGCAACATTGCATCTTCATGTGTGAATTTTGGGTTATGGTTTTTTTATAAGATAAATATACAATAACTAGATTGGAATATCTTTAAGTATGGAGATCAATTTTTTTATTTGTTAATGTTTGAACATTGTTTTTTCTTGATTATTTTCCCAAGCTATTATGTAAATGAAGTGGTAGTTCTACTTAGATTACTTCCAGAAAATATTTTGAAAATGTTACATGCATAACTCAAATCAATAATTAAACAAGATATCAATCATTGGCATGGCCAAATAATTTTAGCGCGTTTTTCACATGCTGTATCCTCAATTTTGTGAAGATTTCCTCTAAAATGCAGGTAGATTTTCTTTAAAAAACTTTTTGCAAACAATATACTAGGTAAAATTTGAGAAATATAAACTAGCGAAATTCAGGAAAATTTGTAGGAAAATTCGGGAAAAATATGGGAAAATTTAAATATGATTCGGCTCATCTAGGGCACAAATGCGACCAAATGCCGAAAACCCAAGGTCAATTGGTTGCTTATTGGCTGAGATAAAGGTACGACAAAATATGGAACGAAGATGAAGACGAAGACGCGAAATTTGCGTCCTAATAGCGCTTTTGTTCCACTACGTGAAAAACGCGCTAAAAATATATTGACTGCGTGCTTTTACAATATTATCAAAATAAATTTATCATACAGATTTAGCGATTTTTAAAAGAAAAATGAAATTTAATATTTACATTTACAGGTTAAGAGGAAAGATTTTAATGATCCCTTTTGAAGAGTTTTTCCTTTCAAAATACATCTTATTGAACTAATGTCAATCCCAGATTTCCATTATTAAAAGATGAATTTTCTTCCTATTCAGAAATTTATTTCTGTGCATTGAATCTTATCCTCATTTAAGTTGCAGTTGATCTGTTGTGAGGAGTTATTTTTAGGGAATTAAATCAAACAAGACTTTCTATTATAATGCTTTGCATAACACAAAAGTGTTTTTTCCTTAAAATAAACTTTAATTAGTGGTGTAATTAATCATTCTTCAATAAATGGATTTTATTCTTTATTTAGGCCAATTTTCATTCTTATTTCAAGGGCTCTCTGTTAAGAAAAAAAGTTTAAAGGGGTAGGCGCTTCCTTCTGGCATTTGGAGCTTTTGTAAACCTATTTATTCACAGTATGGACTTAAAAAAACTTATAATGCGTATTGACATTATTTCCTTGCAAGTAAGTACAATCTCTCCCTTTCCCATTGATTCTTATTTTTATTCAACATAAAAATAAAAAGTTTTTAGGGAAAAAAAATTATTTTAAAAATGATCTCTTGTTACCAAATACTTACTGAAAAAAAAATTATACTGAAAAAGTATTAAACAAAAAATAAATAAAAACGATAATAAGTAATTAAATTTTTATTTGGAACGCTTGACGCCAAAATTTACTACTGCACTTTCGATAACAATCCCCGTACTCTTTTAGGCGAAGGGAAGAGGTTTCTTGAAGATTGCAGGGGCGCCCAACTTGAAAAGCCCTATCTGGTGTCCATAAAACTGACGAGTGTCTGTGGCGAGAGTTAATTGCGGAGCGGGAAGACCGAAGAGAGATCTTTGTGAATGGCCCCAGCAAACGAGAGTAAATGCCCCCCTTTCCCCAACCCTGGGGCGTCACCAGGAAATGATTTCATTAGCAGTGGAATCAATTAGACTTTGCAGGGTGATAGGGGGAGAGCCCCGATTGTTGCCTCGCCCAGCTATTGGCTGAGAAGAAAAATCGTTGAACGTTCCCAGCCATTTCCGCGCCCGAATCACTCCGTCAGTTCAGTACTGCAAGCGTTAATCAAAGTATCTCCCCTTATCGGGTTCTGTCTTTTAAAACAGATTAGGGTTTATTACGCCGCTTCCCAACTCCACATTTCAACAATTAATCTTGGTAAACACTGATAGGGCGGCGAGCGGGAAGCGTATTGTTTAAAAGCATCACCACAGAGGGCGCTCACCAACGTCTTCCGGATTTTTTAGCGGGAGAAATTTTTTTGGGGGGCGCACAGCGGTCGTTAAGTGCTGCCATTTCCTACTACAAAGGAGTCTTCTCTCCTCTCCAGGAAGCCCATGTCTCTACGGCCTAGTTACAGCTTCTTAAGCACGCTGCCTTCTTTTTTAAAGGGACTCTAAACTTTGGAGACCGATAAAGAGTTCCCTCAATGGGTTCCCTGATGTCCTCCGACTCGCCCTCGTTACGTATTCAGTCCTCCTCGTCTGTGATTGCCTTCCGCACAATCTGGTATATTCACGGATCTCGTTTCTCAAAGGGCATGCTCACCCGACAGGACATGATAGGGCTGCGTCCAAAGTTTCAAATGAAATAGTTTCCAAAGATACCTCAAATACAATTTCAATGAAACCTTCTTGAGTTCTGCTAAATGGATCCGAGACTTATCGATTCGTTGAAAGGGAAATGTTGCCTGATTAACGCATTTTCTGTTTCCAACACAGAAATACCCTTATACATAAAATTCATAATATTTAAAAATATAACTCTATTTAAATTCATTACCAAAGGATGTTGATTGTCCAATAAAACGTTATGAGGTTATATGTTGAAAGTTAGTGGCGAAATTGTTTCAAAATGTTTCTTTAAAAAGAGAGAGTGTTGGTTATATCTATATAGTGTATTCTATATGGTTTACTGATATGATGTTTTTCGTGCATTTTCGAAACGAGAAAAATTAACTAAATCCCATTAAAAATTAGCAGAACACAAAATTATATATTCGTTACAACCTTTTCGTAAATATATTGCAAATTTTAAAAAAAGGGATGGGTCGTATCTCTACTCGAAATGAAATTGTCATTTTAAATAATTCAAATCCAGCTAAATTAGGATGTTTACAGAGATTAAGAAATTTAATAACTTCATAAATATAGTTAACTAAATTCATAAAATTTTTAAGACTTTAATGAATCCCCCCCCCCCCTCCCGCGAAACTGATTTATCACCATGAAATGACTCAAAATTTCAAATTTAATGAAATTCTGCTGGAAAATGTTTTGAGTTAACAAATTAAAAATTTTAAAGTTTCAACATTTTTTTGTTAAAAAAAAAAGAATTTCATAACGTTAATTAATATCTTAAAAGCACATTTGTAATACTCATATAAAAGTTTCAACACAACACTTAACAAAGATGATTGCACAGCTGATTCTTCACAGCACTTTTCAATGACAAATGTTTCAAACATTTGAACACTGATAAAAAAATTTCTATACAGCTACTCGCCAACTTATAAAGTAATATTATAAGAAATATGTTAATCATTAAAAATACAATTAAAAAAATTGGCAGTTATAGAGACTGCCGATAGAAGTGAAAACTTAGAACTTTTAGTATTAAAATTTGAAATTTCATAATGTTTGAATTAAAATTATCAACATCAATCTGGTTTTCACATCTATTGACACAACAAGCAACAACTAAATGCATATGTATATGGTTTTTATTATTCAAATATATTACGGGCTGTACAAGATCATGACAAAATATAAATACAATTCAATTGAAATAACAATTAATATACAATCATTATTTATGGATAGTATTTGTATTTACTTAAATTTCAATGTACTTGATTTTTAACATTTTAATTGCTTGCATCATTATCATCATTAATTTCAACAATACTTAGACTGTTTGTACTTTCAATCATTTCATTTTGTTCTAAAAAAGAAACAATAGGCGTATGGTAACTAAAGTAAGAAAGGAAAATGTTTGATTCAACTTTATCTAAGTATCGCGTAAAAACCGCATCGATCGTCGTTTTAGATTTTGTAGTAATGAGTTTTCGATTATTGGACATATTTAAATTACGTGTTTCATTTAGAAATTTAATTAGTGGTATATTTTTATCATCTGCAAAGTTAATATTGAAGTCTCCACTTAAAATCATCGGTACATTATCATATTTTTCGCCAAATCTTTTATCGAGTGTTTCAGAACCTTCTTTTGTATAGATCATCAAATTTTCGAATAAAAATTGTTGTATCTGTCTCATAGATTTTCAAGGCGAAATATAAACGGCAACCATTAATATGTATTGCTCATTCTCGGAATCGCAACGAGCAACACATATTTCGCCTATATCAGAAACATTAACACCAATGCTTCTAGTAAATTTAGTATGTATGTCCATATGTGAAGTAATGAAGTGTGACGTATCTTGAGTATTGTGACAAATAGCTACGACTACTGCTGGAACTTCGGGTCTTTTGCAACTTACAACAAAGTTGAAATTCGGAATATCAAGTGGTTCTTCATGTTTTCATACGAATTTCTGACAAAAGCAGAACATTTGACTTTTTTACGATAGCATCATTTTTTAGGTCAACTGCATGCGCATGAAAACTTAGAGAAGAGCATATATTTTATTTTTGACAATTTAGATTAATAAATAATGATTTCGAAATATTAAATTTTTAAATAAATTAAAATATTTAATGAAATTAAAGTCGGGGCCGTTTTTATTATTTCAAACTAACGATTTTAATGATATAAGGTAATAAACTATAATCTTGCATTTTTAACCGTATTTTAAACTTCAACACATTAATTTTGAATTATTATTAGATTTTACAAAATTTTTAATTTCAAAATCCACGATAAAATTGTGATTGATCAACTAGATGTCTGTTTTACCACGGTAGTAAGAAAACGTCTAAGTCAATGTGAAATACTAATCCGGATTGCGTGATGCATTGCAGAGGTTAAATATTAGAAAATAAATAATACAAAATTTTCAAACGCCAGAATAAATATGGAGATTTAAAATAATGTAAAATTTTCGAACGCCAAAATAAATGCGAGTATTTAAAATAATTTTCTGTTATTTTTTTTATCTTAAAAATATTAGTATATTTATTTAGTACTCACTATTGTACTGCACAATGATTCTTCAATTAAACGATTCAAATAATAATCAAACAAAAACACTATTTTAACAATGCACAGTATATACGCATTGAACTTTTCACTAAATACATTCCATTTCACTTATAGGCCCACTCACTTAACCACTAGGGCCGTGGGTAGCCTAGTGGTTAGAGCATCGGACTCCAGACCGGAGGGCCTGGGTTCGATGCCCGATGCCACTAAATACCACCGAGTATAGGTAGAGTACGTGCTTGTTAAATCAGTGGGTCCGAAAGTCTTGTGCGCGGTCGCAGCAGAAACCATGAGTGCAGGGGGCTGGAGAATATTTCCCTCCCCCTCAGTTCCATGCCAGAATTGTGGAGGTGGAGATAGGTGGTGTTGCCATCTATCGTTAAGAAGTCCAACCTGTCTCACAGGCAATGGCAACTTTCATTCCTTCTTTCTGCGGGAAGGAAACAACAACAAATTCACTTATAAGATATACACAGCACTATACGTCAACTTTATAGCTATAGATATACTGATATAAGCATGTCGGTGACGCGAACGCACGAGATTTCACCCATCCAAAAAGTGTTTAAAGCGAACAGCACACTACGCATGCGCCAGTCAGAGCATGTCAGTGACGCGAACCTATAAGATTTTCCCCTACCAAAAAGTGCCCAACGCCGTTAAAGAAGTTTTCACTTTAAAAAAAATTAGTTGTAATATACTAAACTCCTTGGAAGTTTATCTTGACTTGAAAATCATGCTATTAAAATATGAATATGAGCGCATTTAATTTGTTTTAAACAACGCGCGTAGAAGCAGTAGACGAGTGGTCACGGCCCTGAGATCATGCCGGTGAGTCGTGAGTTCATGTCCTGGCTTCACTAAAGACATGCCGAAGGGCTGATGGACACTAAATCTACCATGGCTCAAAGCCCTCACTTTGTCATGGTAAGCGTTTGAGTCCTGGTACCACTAAAGACATTTGTATAAAGGGGCTGATGCACGTTAAATCTACCTTGGCTCAAAGCCCTCACTTTGGCGTGGTGTGTGCGTTTGAGTCCTGCTGCCGCTAAAAACCCGTCGTATAGAGATGATCTCATTTAACATTACGGTATAGAAAAAAATACCGCGAAACACATTTTGTGCCAGGAAAAATGACTCAACTTGGTCAAAAATTGGAGGTATAACAAACTATGTTGCTCTTTAAGAGATAGGGAAGCCGGGATTTAACATTAACCGAAGACAGCAAAATCCAATCAAATGCAAGAAACTCGTCCGGATATGCACGTTAAATCTCTCGAGAGCTCAAACGTCCTCTCGTTGGTGTGGTGTGGTAGTTAGGAGAGGGGGTGCCAGCTCAGGTGTCGTCCGCGTCACTTGACCATGGTTCGAAATTACACGGACCGTCCCCAAAAGCCCTCGTGTAGCTGAACAGTGGGACGTTAATATTCACTCACCCACTCAATAAATATTGTCAAATAGATACATACCACCAAAAGTAAAGAATATTTCTTTAAGGTATCCGATTACGTTCGAAACCGAGATTTTGCAGGGGAGTACAAACTAATATTTTTTTTAAATATTTAATGTCACTTAGATTAGAATGCACGTATAAAATTATTTTAAGAATATTATTATACTAAGAAAATATTTAAATGCGATATTTTGGCAAAAAAAGAACATGGATTTACTTCTTTTCAGAACATTCTCCTTTTACGAAAAATGCTTTTATAATAATATATTGTATAAATATAGTTCAGACGTCTGTACAGAGCTTGAACTAGGATTTTTGAAACATGTAAGTTATAGAAGTGAATTTATCTATATTTTAATACATTAGAGTGAAAAAAGTTTAGCAAAAATCACCGATTATTATTTCAATTGGTAGTAACTCTGAAAATAATGTTAAGTTTTCAAAATTTCTAGTCTCTTTCCGTCTAGACCACAGATATTAAAACAAATGTTTGGCGCAGTATAACCGAAATCGGCTCTTGCGCCAATAAACCCCAAAATCACTCAATCACTCACTCAAAATTTCTAGTGCAGGCTCTCTGGGGAAGTCTTAGCTATATATAGGCAAAATATTACTGTTATAAAAATATCTTTCATAAAAAGAGAATGATTTTAAAACAGGTAATTCTAAGTCAGTTTTTTGCCAAAATATTTCATTTAAATAATTTTTTTGTGTAATAATATTCTTAAAACAATTTAATACGCGTATTCTAATGTAGTGGCACTAAATATTTAAAAAAAAATATTCGTTTGTACGCTTTTTCAAAATCACGCTTCCGAACCTTGTAGGATACCTTCAAGTTTGTAACTCCTTTCGTTAATTTATTACTCATGAGACAAAGTAAATACTGAGGTGGGATTAGATATTGTACTACTAAAAATAATTCTTATACCATACAAAACGGGTCTAATACCATTGTCTGGTTAACTACAACAATGTTCTATTATTTAAAGCGAAAACACATATATTTAAGAACTATATAATCTAGCTCCTTCACTAAGAAGAGGAACAAGCACTCAAGAGAATGTGGTTAGGCTCCAAAACAGCAACTATAATACTAAAAAAAAAAGATTATACACCAGAGAAGTAACAATGCATTTTTAAACAGTCTGAATAATAAAGACTAGTTTATATAAGAACATCATGATGGCTCATTACAATTAACAATAAATTCTGTAGAACCAAGCCTTTGCATACGAAACAAAAGAAAAGTTTTATGAGAAAGATTTTGACAAGCATTCCTCTCGAAAGCGCTGCTTATCTATCACCCAATACAAAATCAGGAGGGGGGATGGATGAAGACTTGGTGAAGTTTTGCAAAGACATTCTCAACAGCAGGCTCTTGAGAAAAAATAAATCCCGCCGGGTCATCCGCGAAAAGTGTTGAATATGAGCCCGTCATGCAAACTCTGAGTGATGCCGAAGGAAAGAGAAAATAGTCGGCTGTTTTCTTAACCCCGGGGTGAGGCGTACACACCTGAGTCGGGCAGTTAAGCCCAACACCTCAACGCACCTGGACATCGGTATTCTGTCTTTGTTGCGTGTGTTGTGTTTTAGCCGGGATCGTTAATGGCCTTCTGAGGGGATTAGGGCTGCCACGGCGGGAGCCCACTCCAGTCGCAGGTTCAACGACTCCAGGCCTGTGGCATAATCTTTTGAGACAATGTTGCGCGATCGGACAGACCCGCGATAGTTCGCTCCGCAACGCTCTTCTTGCTTTTCGTCGCTTAGTAGGTTGTCAAGTCTAGGTCAAATGGATGCGTGCTTATTCTCAACTCTTGTTTTCGAAAGCAGTTCGTGTTTTTTAAAATCAAAAGACTATTAATAAGAAAAGTCATTTTTATAGAAGATTTTAAAGCATCTGAAAATACAGTCGGATTCCGATTGAACGAATTCATCGGACCCGAACATTTTATTCGTTAATTCGGGGTTATTCGTAATATCGGGGTCTAAAACGATGTAAATATTTTCACTCACTTTTGGAACGTTTTACAATAAGAAGCTGCACAAACATATCCACAGTTAGAAATTACACACTTTTTTTTTATTCAGCAGCAAAAAATACTATTAGGAATTAAAAATTTTAAGATAGTGACTGATAGATATTTGACATTATTTTGTATTCCTGACTCGAAAGAGTCATTTTTCGACTTAACCAGAGAAGAAAGTACATTGTCGTTTACATCCTGTTGCGTCAAGTGTGTTTTCACAGTTTCCAAGCGATGTAAAGCAATAGAAAATGTAACAGTTTGAATAGGAGTTTCAGAAAAGAATGTCACGTCTTTTTCAAAATTCAGGCTGCACTTATGAATCATTTGCACCTGTAAAGTCTAAAAATGAGTTTCACTCTTTTCAGTCGAAATTTGCTACTTATAAGAAAAGTCTTTTTCTATCTGCGGTCAAAAAAATATATAATTTAAAAAATCCAGTTTTTTTCTAATTCCAACCAACAAAAAAAATTTTTTTTGCTTGTTGAAATAATCCGTTAATTCGGGGTTTATTATTCATGGAATAGGGGTTTTTCCCTTCATTTTAATCTGGGGAAAGAAAAGTTCGTTAAAAAGGGGTTCGGTAATACGGGGTCCGACCATATCAAATTAATCTCTCAAAGTACATAAAAATATATTTTGTGTGCATAATTTATCTGTTAATTTCTTCTAAAGTTATCAACCAAATTTGCTTGGAATTAAATGAAATAATGTTCCGTGATGGTGAACTCAAGAGCTAAACCAAATATAGATCCTTAATCACAATGTATTATTTGTTAGATTTTTTGTTCACAAAACTATCGTGTTTCAGAGAGAACACCTATGCAGTCATATTTTAAATTTTGTTGTAGAAAAATTCTAAGCACATTAATCTGAAACTGTATTTATGTTCCATTAAAACAACATACTGGACTATTTGGAATGAAGCAGTATTAATCTTTCAAAATATTTAAAAAGAGTTTGGGGGGGGGGATTATTTAACAAAAATGTTTTAAAAATCTGCAAGGCGAACTGAAAGAAAAAATGTTTAAAAAAAGTTTTGAGTGTAAATTTATCTTAAATAAGAAAATCATTAATTCATTTGATTTGCTAATTTTTTCGGAAAAATTTTAATTCAGCCAGACGAAACTGTCACTCTATTTGCTTGGATTTTTTAAAAAAATTTTGTTGCCCATTCAATTTAACACAAAAGTAGAAACTCGATCCTGCAAAATTTTAAAAAAAACTATAGAGTGTAAAATTTCATTTTTTTTCTTACAAAACATTTGGCGTAGAAACTCTAGAATATTTATTTAAAAAACTTTAATTAGTTAACAATAAAATCACATAATGTTGTAAAAAGCTATTGACGAGATCCGTCAATGATTTCAAAAGATTGTCTTATTCTCCTACGTATACAATTAATTTAAAATGAAGACATTTTTATAAAAAAAAGTCTTATTATCAAGTTATAGGTATTAAGGTATCCGACCGGATGCGACAACTTTTTTTTTTATAAAAAAAAAGGAGATATGGGGATTTTTTTGTTATTTTTAGATTTGTTTAGTGCATTTTAAGAAAAATGTGCTGAAATTAAGAAGAGAAAAAGAAATTATTATTGCTAAAATGGGAAACAATAGGTAAAAAATGACAAAAAATAACATAAACGCGGCCCGTTCTGCACCAAAGGTTTATGAACACATTTTCAATTTTTTCAATCAAATGTGTTGTTATATTATTCAATTTTGAAATGACCTTCAGGATAAGAGAGATATTTTCTTTTTTACAAAAATTAGAGCACTTAGTATATATCTCGGTTACTATATGAAAATGCTTAAAAAGACAGAGATTATATTCACATAAGGGACTGTAAATTTTGTCATAAAACAGTGATTGATAAATCTGAAGGTTAAAACAATTCTACTATTATACAGAACTTACACAAAAAATTTCACAGTTAATTATGTTCAAAACTTTTTTAGCAATCGGTGTCCCCGTTTGATTATTTTCAAAAAATCACATTTCGAGTAAAACGCGTTTTAAAGTATGACATCTTGCTTAAAGTAATGGCATCTGCTTTTATTAAAACACTTGTCGTTTTTGTTCTAATAAACGGAAAATGATAAACTTGGTATTTTTATAAAGCTAATAAGATGGCCCATACCATAATATCATAAAAAAATTGTAAATTTTTGGCAAAATTCACAGTTTTAGGGTAGTCGGATACCTTAAAAACGATTTTTTTTTTGTTTTGCTAAAGCTTTATTTCGAAATTTTTCTAAAATCTACCTATATATAATGTTTTAAAGAAATATAAGTGACTCACATAGGGTTATATCTTGTAAAGCGTTTGAGAAAATTGATGGATAACGTGAGACTTATATAAGATACTGAATTATATTGATTTATTCCGTCTACAGATATTAAATACACTATTTACATTTTGATATGCCGCCTATCCATTATAGTGGTTAGTGACGTTGACTGCCGTGGCGTAGGGCCTGGGTTCGAACACCGGAGAAGGAATGGATGTTTGTGAATGTGCAACCTGTGTGTGTGTGACTATTCGTGTACCTCCTACCAATCATCATGGTGAAACACTTTCTTTAAATATTATTCTATTGAAAACTTTCTCCCAAGAAGAAGATGTGACTTATGCAAATCAAGGCTTATATATTTAAATATTAACTTTTTCAGGTTCGATGAGAGAGGGGGGGGGGGTTAGAAGCTAATCACAGCATTTCTCAAACTGCGGGGCATATCTCCCCCCCCCCCTATGAGGCATGATAATCCTACCAGGGAGTCGCAAGCATGTGTCGTAAATTAAAGATTTTTAAAAAAATATTAATTTATTGAAAGAATCAATAGAAAATACTTCCTGTGATATAATAAAATACATATTTACACTGATATAATATACTCGTGAGTATCAGTACTCTTCACAATGTATTTCACTATTAATTCATCACAATACTAAGTTGAGTAATACAAGTTAATTACTTATTAGTGACCCCATGGGCTTGTCACATATACAAGATTATATATAGAGTTTTATTCTTTTCTTGATAATTTTTACGGTTTATAATTAAAGTTGCATTGCAGTTTTAGTATCAAAGTACATTATTATTGAATTCAATACATTGTTATTGTATGGAGAAGGGCACGATGAAAATTAAGATTGAAAATTGGGTCACACATATTGAAAGTTTGAGAAGCCCTGAGCCAAATGATAGCAGTTAGTGGTTAACGTAAAGTAATATAAAGCTAGGCTAGAGTGCTCCATAGATTATTTACTTAATATTTAAGATTTACGATTTGTCAATTAAATTTTTAAATTAGATTAGTATCGGCTTGAAGTAGATTAACTTAGAATATATCTTCGATTATTTGGAATGTGTACGGCTAAGACGATCCTAGAGTAAGTGATTAAATTTATAATTAAATATTACTTATATCGTCTTCCTCGCTTTTGCTCCCATATGTATTTAAAGGTGCATTTCCTAACTTGGGTTGTTCAGGGTTGTTAGGTTGTTGAGACTTGTAAATAAATTGTGTTTGTTTTGACTATGGCTAATCACCCTTCTAACTCTCGCACACTGATGGATGGGACAGCCCATCCATCTCAAATTTATAGTGGCTTTGCTGCATGGAGGTACTTTAAATAGCCGCAAGTCCTCTCGGGAGGTTGGTGGAAGGGAAAGAGATGTGGGAGGCTTCTGACCACCCCTCAGGGTTTTCTCCCTCAAAATTGGGGTGGAACCAAGCAAAATAGTACTGTCACCTGTATGGTGCTCAATGCTACGGCTAACGACAGGCTTAAAAATCTAGCCCCTTGCCACGATAAACTTTGCGGGCCTTGATCTAATGTTACAGTCGGTCAGGTGACATAAGCAACAAAAACATTTAGATATAAGATTTTCAAACTATTGAGTATTTCAATATTACAGAATATGTTATTTGTGATGGAGGAGTCAAAACACACCACGTCTCTTTTCGAGTATTTCATACGGGCTGTCTCTCCACTCTGTTGGGATGGAGGAGGTCCCTTCTTACATCTAGAATTTTACTCGAGGTTTTGGCCAACAAGTGAAACCAAGCCGTTGGTTTTCTCACGGCCATAGTTTTTGTCATGATGTTAGATGAAAGGACCCCACACTATTTTAAGGGTGCATGTTTGGATATGAATGGCGTAATGCTATGTATATAGGGAAGCCAAGGCCTGAAAAAGTTACAAAATGTTATCAAATAGAATGGGTTATCAAGATTCTGGATAGAATTCTTTAGAACTAATTTCATGCGTAAATGTTATTGTCATTGAAGGAAAGTTTATATATAAGCTGTTTACGGTTGCCACTGTTTGTGAAGAATTCATTCTTCATAAATGAATTGATAAGAGCAGTTGAAATGAATGTTTCGAGATGTCTGTTTCTGCCGACACAAAATTTGCTATCTAACACCTGACTTGGCATCCAACTCGCCTTATCCACTCCACGCCCACAAGTATAGCTCCATTTACTTTTCTTATCTATTTTAAGTGGAATAAGAATATGTTGCTCTGATTGGTTAGTTTGAATTGATATCACACTAAAAGCATAAGACTAGGGAATATGAGTTTGGGATTTTCACACTAAACATCTATCAAGGACGTCTATTTTAGGGATAATGTGATTGTAAACGGAAGAGTCAAGAAAGAGTCAAAGAATATAGCATAAAATCATGTGAGACCAATCTCCTTTTGCCCAATAAAGTGCTGCAATTCGACGTGATATTGACTCAACAAATCATCGAAAGTACCATAAAAAATATTCAGCCATGTTGCCTATGCAGCCTTTTATATTTGCAAAAGTGTTGTCGATACAAGATTTTGTAGATGAACTGATCTTTCAATTATGACCCATATATGTTCGATATGATTCATGTTCAGAGATCTAAATAGCCAACTCATTACGTGGAATTATCCAGAATATTTCTCAAACCTAAAGCGAATGATTTTTGCCCTGTGACATGGCCCATTGTCATCTTGAAAGATTTTCGCCTTCATTTTGATACATGAAGTTAACGAATGGCATCCAAAGTAGCTAAACATAAGCAGTTCCAGTTTATTCTTTGTCAGTTTGACCAGTCTATACCATATAAAAATAACCCTCACTATTATTACCTTGCATAGTGCCTTGGTTCCAGGTCCTCATTTGATTTGCGCTGTATTCGAACCATACAATCAGCTCTTACAAACTAGAATTGTAACTTATATGACCATAAAAGGGATTTTTAGTCATTTAGAGTTCAATCGATATGTTTCATGAGCCCAGCAGAGACGCTGCAACCGATTTTGTGTTATTAGTAAGACGGTCTAGTGTGCAGAGTGTCGAGACTGTCTTCTGATGCTATTTCGCAACAATACCTCACTGAATTATCTTCCGGGACATGTCTGTAGTACATCCCACATTAATTGTTACTGTTGTTTTGGTGTTGCTTGTCTAGTAACGCTGACTACTGTACGTAAACGTCACTTATCTCGGTCATTAAGTAGACATGGTTGTCCACTGCATTATTCACTCTTCTCGGCATATTCTTGATGCTGTGGATAGAGGATAATTGAATTACTTAACCGTTTCCAAAACGGATTGCCTTATACATCTAGTTCCCACATTCTTCGAACTTTTTTCGTTGAAAATCTGTTAATTCTCATTGTGTGGTCATAACCATGTTAGAAAGCATTTTGTATGAATCACTTGAGTACAAATGTAAGACAAGAGGTCGCTACCTTATTATACACTTCTTTACACGCCATTAATGTCGTCCGGATATTTGCATATTGCTATCATATGGCTTTTGACACTTCAGTGTGCACCAAACCCTCTTCTAACAAGCGTTTTATTAAATCAAGGAATAAAAGTTTTGGTTATGCAGTACTCGGTGTGATCCAATTGAATTCTGTTACTCTAATACTGGTACTATCACGAAAAAAAAACATTCATTGAAAAATTATTCACAAGAAACAAAATTTTAAGTTATTGTATGGAAATTATGGTTGAGGTAGATTGAGAGATTGTCCATTCATTTTTGACCGAAGATCACGGAATGAAGAAAGTGTATGCAAAATTCCTAATAAATCCGCTAACGAGCATTCGTGAGTTTCTCGCCTCGGATTTCAAGTTTCTTGATAAAATACAGAAATTTCCATTGATTCGACCAGTTTCATACTCTCCTACTCTCCTGACACGGCTTCATGCGGTTTCTATCCATCAGCCCCTCTTCAAGGTAGTTCTTCATAGCACTAGGGTTCATGCCGCGCCGGCCACGAGTTCGAGACTACCACGACCAAACGTTTCCATCTGTTGACTGAAACTTAAAATTACTTGATGTACAAATGAGTAATGTCTCTGTTTCCATAGCAACCTGATTACGTCACATGGGGTCAGTGCATGACCACATAAAAAAGTAGGGCGTCAAACGTGCGAGATGTTCGTGATAATCCGGCTTTCAGTCCTTTTCCATTATGTAAAAATTTTCTCAGCAATTTAATCCGAAGAGATTTGTTTCAATAAAAAAGTGAACATAAAAATTATGTTTCCAATTTATGAAGATTTACTTATTAAATATAAAAAATCAAATTTGAATAAAATTACGAAGTACTGCTTTTCCCCCTCCAAAAATATCTTTTCGAGCTTTATGCATGAACAATAATCCCACCAATGTTCAAAACTAAGAAATTTTGCATATTTTGTCGAGTTTCATGAAAAAAATTGAACGAAATGTTAAAGTACTGCTTCAAAACAAAGGCGCAAATCTTGTACATTGAATACGTAAGCCTATACCAGTGTGAAGGCGGAGCTAATTGAGAAACGGGATTTATATGCGCGGGTGCCCAATTCATTCCACATTCCGCATTTCATTCGCTAGGACATCTCGCCGAATTTCTTGGTTTTTTTTTTTTTTTTTTTTTTTTTTTTTTTTTTTTTGCAGCAATTGGTTGAATTAAAATTCGAATAGTAAAATTGAGTTACCACCAACATTTAGATGATGGAATGAGGTGGCAAATTGTGGGTAGGCTAGTAGCATACGAGTCTCAAATCCAGATTTGTAGGGAATTCAACTCAATGCCCAGCGTCATGTTCAACTTGTGGAAATAGTTTCAGGATACCGGATCCGTCGAGAGAAAGCCTGGGCACAACTCCATGATGGTCTAAGAATATTTCCATTTGTTCATTACAGCGAGGTGTAACAGAGATGCTACAGCTCTCAGCTCTCTCGTGAGTAGTATGCGACCACATGAACCCGATTTTCAAGCTTGATTGTATCCAGAAGACTTCATGAGACAGGGCTGTTTTTTCAAGAAGACTTGTTGTTCTCGTCCTGCCAGTTCTGAAAACAGGAGAGTCCGTTTAAAATGATGCAGAAATTATAGTGTTTGGAGCATGGGTCAATGGGTGACCGTTGTCTTCACTGACGAGTCCCGGTTCAGCCTAACCAGTGATTCTCGCTGTACTTTCATATGGAGAGAGTCAGGGACCTACTACTGGTCCTCAAATGTCCAAAAAATCAACCATTACGTCAGAGGAGGTTTGATGGTCTGGGCAGGTATCATGTTGGAGGGCTGCACACTGCTCTTTGTCTTTGCAAGAGTTACAGTGACTGCTGTGAAGTATAGGGATGAGGTCTTGGAGCACTATGTTTGTCTTTTCATGGATGCATTTGATCCTGATTTCCCTTTAATATAGATGACACCGGATGGATTGGCTAGCCAGATCTCCAGACCTCAACCCTCAGCATGCCTTGGACGCTCTGGGGAAAACAATTCCAACACGCAACCCCTTCCCCCCTCTAAGAACCATCGAAGGCCTGAAAACAGTGTTTCTGAGTGAGTGGGACGAAATGCTACAGGAATTTTCACAAACTTTCTTATTTCCAGAATAAAGTCACGATGCGAGGCCTGTAGATCTACCTGTAAGAGGGAACCATACCCCCTATTAAACCCTTTTTTGTTGCATTCTGCAACCACTGTTTCATACCTTCTATCTCCGATTAATGTTAAGCACTATGATGCATGTGTATTATAACTGTTGAATAGCTTTTTTTATTATTATATAAACCCTATGTACAAACCAAATTTGATTAAAATCTGTCCAATAGTTCTAGAGATAATGCGTCAAATCTGAAAATTATCTAATTTTGAACACTAGTATATTTTGTTCATGGCATAAAGCTAAAATGTTTTGCTTTTTCCTTCTGCTCCTTATATTCCAAACTTCACAGTTAGAACAATAGCGTTATGTGGCATTGGTAAGTTAAATAATTATGGAAAAATTGACACAAAAAATTACGAAATTTCACTATTTTCAAAATTTAAGTGCAATTACAAGAGCAAAAAATGTATATATTATTATTATTATTTAAAAACTTCCCCTTACGTTTTTTTTTTTTTTCTTAGCTAGATGAAAGGCAACTTTTTTTCCAGGATACGGCAATTAAAAAAAATTTTTTTTTGCCCACCTTATTTTACAAAAAATATTTATCATGGATTGTGTGATTAAGCTAAATTTGGTCAGTTTGTAGTTAATTATGCTGATAACTAGAGCTATACAATAATTATTGAAATGAGTGAGAAATATATGTACTACTTAGGTGTGAATGTGTAAAGTCGGTTTGTGTGTGTGATAGTTGATTTCTGACAATTTAAGAGATTTGTGCGTGTAGTAGAAGATTTTTTGGAATGTGGTTTTAATTAAATCGAAGACATGTGATGATCACATAGATAATATTGTGAACATCGTCTTAATCTGCAAATTTCAACAAGAGAAAAGAGCGTAGGAAAGGCATTCGAAGTTTGTATTGTTTTAAAAGATGGATTTTTCGCATTTTTTTTTTACTCAGCAATTTTTAGGTTCAGAATCCAAACGGATTGGACAATTTTTAAATTAAAAGCGATTACATTCTACGATGCTGAAGTAACAACCCAACATTTGCTTGAATCAGAAGTTAAAAGGCTTTTTATTTGAAGTAAATGATATGAAGTTACAAAATACAAAATTATTTTGAAGGGTAAAAATAAATTGAAGTGTGTGCGATTACACTCAAACACACAAGAAGCTTGCGCGCACACACACACACACATATATATATATATATATATATATAAAGGTGCGAATAACGTATGTGTGCATGCTTTCTTGATTGTATATTATACATATAAAACTTGGTTTTGTTGTAAATACGACAACTACATCTCCTGATAAGACAATATATACAGTTTAGTTTTTCAAGAAAATATACATAATCTTTGATATTATTTATTATTTTTATAGTATAATATTAAATTTAGAATATTTGAAAAAATATTTATAAATTTCATGTTTTATTATAGGTTTAATTAAAGAATCTTACTTTAAAAGCTTAAAAAAGAAAGAAAATGACTTTAGGATTACGAATAGTCTTAAACCAATTTTAGTACATACAAACTTTTACCATTTTATTTAACTTTGTTGGCTTTTAGTTTTTTTTGTAATTTCCTGTTTTTTGCTAACCATACTTAAACGAGATTTTATTTTTCAGAAGGATTATTATTCCGGCACTGAGGATATGTGCTTAATTAAACTTACTACTTAAGATTTTTCAAATATTTTTCTTTTATTTTGCTTCCATAGATAAGAAACTTCTTAAGAAGTAAGGTACTAGATTCTAGGTTACAATTTCCTTGTATTTTAAACTGCATTAAGTTTAAATGTAGTTCTCTTATAGTGTTTCTGGAATAAAAATTCAGCGGAGTTACAAATTACAGGATCCATCGCCTATAACCATGGTGCAGCTTTGGTGCGATATTAATATAACTCTAACTCAGTGGAGTTACTTGAGATTAAAAGTAATAAAAACTTAAAACAAACAAGCAATAATTGAAACACAATGATATAGTATAAATAATTTATATTTGAGTTATTCTATTCTTTATTTTTTAAAAAAAGAAATCTTAAATTAAAACAATAGAATTTTGAAAATTATTGCCAATAGCGTGTAACAAGTGTTTCAAAGTATTAAAAATTTAAGTACTTAAAAATGATACACAAGAGATTTTGCTTTACATTTAAAAAAATTTCCCAAAAGAATCTGTATTGTTTCCCGGGACTTTGTCAAGAGTGTGCAATTAAACTTTTGAAGTAGCTCAAAATCAACCGAAGCATTATCAAACTGTTAAAGTGAAGTACCAGAAACTTTTAATTCAAGGGAGGCCAGGGCCAATATCCCTCCCCCTTGTAGGGCCCGATTACGAAAGATATCTCTGGGTTTCGAGTGTCGGTCGTGTGGCTACAAATTCGCGGAGAAGCCGCACTGAACAACCTCCTCTCAGCTTAGGATCTAAGCTTTTCAGTGAATCACGGCATTATCGAGAGCATTACCCCCCATATTGCTCCCCCCTTTCCTCATCGTATCATCGGATGTGCTTTTTTAATGCATTTTCGTAAAATTTTTGAAAAGCGTTTTCAGCGAGCGCTCTAGGGGAAAAGTGGGTCAGTTTCCTGTCAGATCTGTGTTTATGTGGGGAGAGTGCGGGCCAATATCTCCACTTAGATCTCTTCGATCCCGCGAGCATCCTGCGGATCTTTTATTTTGAAGAGAGTTAAAGATCGCGACAGATCCGTCACGTTACGTCACCTCGAACGTGGTTTTGAGATACCGTTCGCGCTAATGAACGACACGTGTGTGTAACAGAGAACTTTTTTCTCTTTCTTTCTCTCTCTCTTTCCCTACAGTTCGATTAATGTTTTTGATAGATAATACATCGTTACGCCTGGGAAGCAATTTAGGAATCGTACGTTTACGCGGAGCGGAGTGTCTTTTCAATTTTATTTCGCGGCGATTAGAGTCAGCTACGCGAAAGTTCATAATGAGGCAAAATGAGAATCTTTAAATGAATCGAGTTTGTTTTTAAGAACATCTTAATGTTCTTTGGGGAAGAGAAGCAGTGTTTGTTATTGGAAAAATTATCGAATTTTTTGCTGTGATATGATATATTTAAAAATGAAATTTATGATGTGATTTAACGTAGAAGTTATCTAAAATCGAATTTATTTGTAGGATGATTTATTGAAGCAACATAATATAGATTATCGATTTTTAATGCAGTATTTAAAACTGTAAGTATATAACATTCTTGGTCGGAATTATCATGGCAAAACTTCTTATTATTTAATAGAAAATTGTTTTAATTTATATATAAGACTTCTGACGAAGAAAATATATTAAAAGTAATTTAATTTTTTTTTAAAAAAGTTTTCTTAATGTATTTTTAATAGATTTCCCTTTTTTAAAGCCAGTATTTACTCAAAGTTAAAAAAAAAGACAGTAAAACTTTTTAAATGAATTGAATTTTTCTGCTTTTAAAATCATTTTTATATCATGTGTGAATAGTTTATAGACTATAATATTAGAATTATAACTCTTAATTATAAAATGGAAGTTTTTAATCTTCAATTTTAATTATGTTAGGCTTTATGTTAGCACTCTAAATTAAGAGCCAATATGGCTTAATTGAGCAGTATTAGTTTCTTCATATAGAGATAACTTAAAATATTTTTCACAGCTATCTTGAAAAATAACAAATTTAATTTTGATTACATTGTATAAAACAATTTTGATTCTATGAACTATTAGGGAGTCTTGAATAGAAAGCTACTTTTAAGAAGAGTCTGTAACTAATCTCTTTAATTACAAATAAAAAAATAAATAATAAATTTGGATTGTGCTGCTAAATACGAAGTGAATGTTAGTCCTAATAATTTAAATATTTTATCAAAAACTAAATCGAGCTGTAAAATAAATTCATGTAATTCCTCTTTTGTCGTGTTAATATTTAGACACCAGACAAGATAAATTACATAGAACTGAAAGTAATGACCAAGAGCAACGTTTAATCAAGAATTAAACCTCCAAAACTGAGAAATATATCTCTTTCAATGTTTAAAAAATGTCATTATAGCATTTTAAATGATACTATTTAAAATATCATTAATTCAATATCTTAGCAATTAAAAAATAAAATTTTCAAAGCCTTAATTTCAGATAAATTTTTAAAAAATATAATTTTAATTATATATATATATATATATATATATATATATATATATATATATATACATACTCTAATACTGAAACCTATTGTTAATAGTAGTTATATTTCCCATTCTTAGGAGCCACACATGAAATAAAAGATTACAAGTTTTCTATTATTATAAAAAGTAAAATAATATTTATTTCTTTGGAATTAATGGAAATAATTTTATACAAATTGCTTGAATATATACAATTAATAGAACTCTGGGAAGTTTTTTTTTTATTATTTAACTGAATCTAGAGAAAGAGTAAGAGAGAAAAAAATAATATTCTTAAAAAATTCAGTTTTTCTCTGCAACGTAAATTTACGTATTCTATTTCTCCTCACAGCTGCATTGAATAACGTGACCACAAAATCCAGTTATGAGCCTTCTTCCGTTTGAAGAATAATTTGAACTTACTCATTTCATAATAAGTCCTCATTTTATGTATAATTTGGAGTTAAGATTTTACCCACTGTTGCTTATCTTGATTGTACTATAATTTCACATAATTCTTTCCCATCTTCTATTTCACACAATATATTTCTTTTTCAATTCCTCCTATTAGTTCACTCTCTCCCTATATATATTTGTTAATATCTATATATATCTTGTTCAAATTTTCAATTTTAATAAAATACTTTCTATCCATTCATTCAAGTTCAAATACATTTTTTAAAACTTGTAGTGTGGATGACACTTGATGTCAATACAGTTTTTTCCAAATATTAATTCATTAATTAAATTAAAAAATGAATAAATAGAAGTAGTATAGAAAGAAAGAAAGGAAATATAATGTATAGAAAGGAAAATCGTTCGTTGTGTCCCTGTAGTGCAATGGATAGCGCGTTTGACTTCTAACCCATAGGTAGTGGGTTCGAATTCCGCCTGGGATGGCCTAATTTCTGAGAATGTAATTTCTTTTTTTACTGTACTATTTTTGAATAAGGCCGGCTGGGTGGCGTGGTTCGTTTGTCACTGGCCTTCTGCACCCAAGTTTGCTGGTTCGACCCCGGCCCAAGTCGGCGGATTTTCGTGATGCAGAAAATCGACAGCGGCCCTGTCGTATGATTATACGGCATGTTTAAGATCCCTAGAGTGTCTGTTTGGCTTGGGCGCTCTCGGCAAAATTAAATCCTGGTACAAATTTGCAACGTCAGAGCTCAGGTGCCTCCCTCGGTGGAGGAAACTGGGTGTCAAAATTACCTGCGGCGATTGGTATCCACCTATACGGCACAGCATTAAAAAGTGTTACCAGCTCTTGGGGATGTACTAGGTCTGCAATGGTTAAAGTACCAATCCGCAGCCCATTGGATAAAAAAAAATTTGAATAATTAAATTTAATTAATGAATAAAAATAGTAAAAAAATATAATAGTCCCACCATATATAGGAAGGAAAATGGAGAAATGCAATGAAAATTGCTTTCTATTTTGTCTCTTATTTTGTGATTCTGTCATATGTGTATATTTATAGTTATAGTAATTGTAACTATCTAATAAAAAGTAACTAAAATAAATTTTTTCTTTGTTGACCAAAGTAGGAATTGATTTAATTTTTTTTTTGGTATTACTTTTTTGAAGTATGTTGATTTTCATTAATAACTTTCTTTTCTTGATTTATTTATTTATTTAATGCGATTAAGGCTTAAAGATAAGTTTAACTATTAAATTTAGCCTTTTTCTTAAAACCTCATCTTTATAAGAAGATAGGTGCTGACAGTTTCCAAAAATAAATCTGCTTTTAATATTTCGATTACAGGCTTTCTCAAAAAATAAATATACGTATACATGATAATAAATATACATGATACACGTAAAATCTGTTGATGCTCAAACGTCCTCCCGTTGATGTGGTGTGGAAGTTAGGAGAGGAAGGTGTCAGAGCTTGGATGTCGTCCTCATTACTTGACCGTTGTTCAAAATTACGAGGTCCGTTGACAAAAGCCCTCGAGTAGCTAAATATAGTGGGACGTTATTATTTACTCACTCATTATACATATAACGGTGTCAAAATTTATTAATAAGGAATATTATATGGCGAAACAGATACATTGAATTCTCTCTATGCTTCTTATCTGGTGTTAAACAAAATTGTGTCAGAAAATGTAATTCGAAATTCAAAAGGGAATTCAATAACAAATGCATTGTCTTCTCGATTCCTCTAATCTGTTTATATGTATACTTTAATTTATTTAAAAAATTTAAATAGTATTTTCATAATTTTTTCTCTGCAAGCAATCTAGCATTTTAACGACACAAAAATTGAAAAGAGAGAAAAACCATTGCTTTTCCCCATCCTTATTATCCTATGTATTTTATGGGGCAGCGGTTACTGAGTGGTCATGGTCATGAACTCGGAGTAGTCGAGTCTGGTGCAATATACCAAAGACCTGTCATGTAGACCTGAGATGTCATCCTCAATATGACCAAAAAATTACAAATTACAATGTAATAATAACCTTTGCGTAGCTTCAGAGCGCAACCTTAATGAAAATCAAGCTCAAGTCTTTTGTCAAGTCACCCAACCGGTATAGTGGTTAGTGACGCTGATTGCGGTGCCGTAGGGCCTGAGTTCGATTCCCGGAGAAGGCATGGATGTTTGCATTGTAATCCTTCACACACACACAGAACTTTAAATTCCTTCTTCCTTTGTGATGTGTGCGCTTCATGCTTACTTCTGTAAGCCCCCGTGTGATGCTTCGTGGTGCACTGGGATTTATAAATGTTCTCAATAAAATGAAAAAAAATTTTTTTGTTACAATAATTGTCTGGGCTTAGCGTCTTTGTGTATAAATGATTATTCCATAAGTCTTTTTCCCGCTGAAAAAAATCTTACACTATTAAAATTCGAAGGTAAATAAACGTATCTATCTATCTATGTGCGTCTATCTTCTCACGAACCGCACCACGCGGAAGGTACCGAAAGATCGGGGATTTTCCGGGGAAGCCGTATTGCCTATTTATATTACGGTATTGTAATTAGTTGAAAAGATATTAATTAAATACCTTAAAACGCCTAATTGTTTTACTCCTGCCGGTTGTTTACTTGGTAGAACTTCCGTTCCGTTTCGGCCGAGCGGTGATTCGACGTTTTCCACCATTTTAAAATTGCCATCCAATTTGCGGTGTTGAAACCAGACAAAAAATAATTACAGAATTGGAAAGATCATTTATTTCGCCACGATACGGTAAATTTTTTTTTGTAAAATAACGATATTTTCTATTTTTTTAGAATTTTTTAAAATAGTGTTAAAACTGATGCGTTTTTATGAAAATTATTTCTAAATCGTTGCGTATGAATTTTTTTTCGTGTTATTAAATCGATATTCTACACTAATTAACTTCAAGCCCTTCTCTTTTAGATCCATTCATTTAAAAAATAAAATGACCAAAACTTTTTTTCTGCGATTTTTTAAAAATTACTCGAAATTTTTACTCGACATTGAATAACTTCGTTATTTACTAAAATTATTGCACGAAACTTTTTTCCGTATGTAAAGCGATATTATCCGTAACATATACGAAGATTGAAAAAATTGCTTTAAAATTACGGATTTTAAAAAACATTTTGGGATTTTCGTAAAATGCTGTTTTTCTGAGAAATAACTTAAACAGTAGTTTTTGTACATTTTTTATTTCAAAGTACGTTATTTTTGCAAATAGTTTGTGAAGTTTGAGAGCATTAACTTAAAAATTATGCCCTAAAAATGAAGGTAATGATTTTTAAAATAATTAAAAATACGCGATTTTACATTTAGCCAAACATTGGCATCGAAAATTAGCTTTGCGCCAAAGACTTTTGACCTGTTTCGCCGTCGACCGCATCTAACTCAAGGGTTACACTAAAAAATTCTGCCTTAAACAAGAGGAAATCAGCAACTTTGGCGAGTAAAAAAAAATGCGAATGAAAAAGTTATTTTTTCGTCAATTTTTCTTTATATAATTTTGAAAATTAAATAACTATATATGTCAGATTAAGATGATAAAATGCATTCAATGCATTTTTGAGAGATTCATTTAAAATATTTATTAGTATCGAAATTTTTGTTCTCTTTCATAAAACTTATAATTTACTTTAAAATAATGCCTAATGTATATTTCTTTTTTTGACATATAATTCCGTAAAACAAAAAGGAAAAATTTGCCAATTTCGAAATTTTTTTTCGGAAATAATCAGTTAAATAGGCATAAATTCCTTAAAAAAAAGCTATGTTCATATTATATATTCTTTATTATTAATTGCTTTTTATTAAAATATCAAAAATTAATAAATTTTTTGCAATACATTTAAATGTAATCGTGAATCGAAATTTTTCAATCGTTATGTGTGAATATCATCTCTTCAATAAAAAATTACTTTCAATTTTTACCTTCCATTTATAATTAACGCCTATTTTCACTTTTTGTGAATCCAGGAATCACTATTTTTTCATTTCTGCTTATTTTTCCCAGTAAATTAATTTTACTGATAAATACTTATTTTATCATGATCCTCTATTATTTTAATGTACTTTACATTTTTATTTATTTATTTTTTATTTTTATTTATTTATTTATTTTTTTTTTTTTGCCTTCAAAAAGGTTTTTTGCTGATTTTTAATCATTCAAAGTAATTTCTAACTTTTTCAACAATTCCTAACAAGAAACTTTCATTTCTGTTTATTTTTCCCACGTAAATTTTCAGTGCTGCCATTATTTAAGCAAACGGAATGTCACAATTAATTGCTAAATGAACATTTTAAATCAATTTTAATGTAAAAATATTAATAAGTTATAGTTTTGTATTATATAAATATCGTGAATTTAAAAGAAATGATTTTTAAAAAGTACATTGATATTTAGAATCAGTGATTAAAAAAATTAAATGCCAAAAACTATCTTTTTTTTTTTTTAGAATTAAAAAAACAACTTTTTTTTTTACAAAACAAAGATATTTCGCATATTTTATGATTTTTTCTAAAATGAATCAACATTGTTACTTTGAAATAAAAATGACTTTCAAAACTTTTAGAATCAGTTATTTTAAAAAAAATCCAAAAACTTTTTTGAACAAATTTTAATAGAACACTGAAAATACTTAAATCAATCATTTAATAATTTCTTCTTTTATAAAGGTAATTGCATGAAACTTTTTTTCCCCCGTGTCGAATATTTCAAAAAATCCTTACAACTTTACTTCAAGAATTAAAATAGTAGTGAAATTTTGTAATTTGAAAAATTTATACTTTCTGTCTTTTATTCAGCATACAACTATTTTTAAAAAGGCTAAATTTTCGTTTCCGGGAAATAAAAAATTGCAACGAAAGAATTGGAAGGTGAGTGGGTGATTTTTAAATTCAGACTGTTTGCCTATTCGTGGGTTTTTGGTGACGGACCTCGAAATTTTCAACCATGCTCAAGTGACGAGGACGACACCTGAGCTTTCACCCATCTTTAATAATTACCACACCACACCAACGCAAGAACAAATTTCGAAAAAGGGAGTTTTTATGACATTGTTAAAGAAATCACTCACATCGCGCGCATACACACACACACACATACAAGTGCTATCGGCCTGAGCAAACTCGAAATTTCCATGAGGGTGAAGTTATTCACTCGGTAAAAGCCCGTCCAACGCCGGGCTAAGCGGAGAGGAAAGAAACAAAGAAATCAAAGTAATTTCGGAAAATAATATTGGAAGTGCTGAATTTGTGAAGATTGAGTGAATATTAACGTCCCACTGTTCAGCTACACGAGGCCTTTTGGGGACGGTCCACGTAATTTTGAACCCTGGTCAAGTGACGCGGACGACACCTGAGCTGGCACCCCCTCTCCTAACTACACCACCACACCAACGGGAGGACGTTTGTGCTCTCGACAGATTTTACGTTCATCGCTCCGATACACTGCGGGTCTTCAGTGGTACTAGGATCGAGAATTTGTGAAGAGAAGGGAAAATGTTAAGCAACAAAGCCATGACACGCACTCACGGGTCATGCACTCACATCGTACGCGTCAAGCCCCACAAAAGTGTTGGCGTTAGAATAAAAGGAGGAAATTAACATGGGGATTAAGTTATACCCTCGGTATAAGCCCGTGCAACGCCGGGCCATGAAAGCTAGTATTTAATATAAGAATTGATGGAAAGACAATAAAAGTACCATAAAATATTTCAAATAGTTTCGTATTCTGGAATTTGCTTGGCATATTGATAGTCTGATGAAGGAGTGATGTAGAATATCACTTAAAAAGAATTTTCGTAATCAATATACACTTTGAATATTTCATTTGAATATGTTAAGTTAGACACTAAGCATTACGTGTTTTAAAAAAGTTTTAAAAATTTCTTCTTGCCTTAAGTATTTAAAGTTTTCTAATTTTATTTGGGGTATTTTTAATATTTGTACATTTCATGTATATCTTTTTCGTAGACAGGATGAATGATTTTTTCAATATAAACTTTTACGGGAATATTAGCAGTCTTACTACTAAAAAATACAGTAAACAAATGTAATTTGTAATTTTTTTCTCACATACCCATTATAAAATGCTTTAAATTATACATAGCCGGAACTTTTTAAACAAATATAAACGGAACTGCACTCCACTCAGGCCTGTTTTTTACTTCACTCTCGCTTAGTTACTACTTCATTCATTAATTCAGAGCCATTAGACTCTAAGTACTATTAAAGCAGTTATTAAAACTTGAGGGTTGTATGTCGAACCAATTTATCTCCCTCTCTCGAAGTTACGAAATTACACTCAACATTCCAACTCCGTAAAAATTGCAACTACTCGTGCGAGATATATTTTTTTATCCTTCTCTCCACCTGCACAAAATAATTATTTCCGACAGAAATAGAAAGAAGAATATTTTTCCGTACAGGAATATCTCTTCGCGTTTTTAACTACCAAATTTCCCTAGAAAAACCACCCGCACATCCGTCCTTAGATACGGCGAAACGCAGGGACCATACCGGGGCAGAAGGGGACTTCTCTAACTTAATGAGGGGCAGAAATTTTAATGTGGGGCGCAACAGAGTGCTAGGGCTGCTTCTGACGTCAGATCCGTAGCTCTCAGGAAACGTTTTCAACTACGACACTGACTTTTAATTATTAACTCCGCACCATCCATCAGAGAAGGCGTCTGGGTGCAAAGCATTATCAGCAAAACCTTATCTACACTTCTCGCATTTACCTGTACTGAGGGACCGACTACAAATACACAAGTTCGTGAATTTTTTTAATTGGAGGAGATGTCTTCGTAGATGACAAAATATAAAGATTAAATTTCTATTTCATGCCCTGCGTTTTTCTGTCTCAAATATATAACTAGCTCTTTAGAAAGTTATTATTTTAGAGATCTATCTAAATAATTGACATCGTATTTTGTATTAAATTAACGTCACTGTAGATATATAGTGACGCAAAATACTCTCTTACACACACAACTGTGTTCAAAGAAAAGATAGACATCTGAGTCTCATTTATTAGTTTGCACATTAAACACGCTCTATCTCCAGGGACGTCTTAAGGCATGGGCGAACTGGCCCAGAACCTCGTCTCGTTTTCAACTCAGCCTTAATAAGTTGGAATAATTTTAACGTTTAAATTTTACTTCCGGTTGTATTCTCCAAAAAACTGGGAATTTCGGACGATAGGTCAACTGGCTACATTTGATGACCGTCGTCCACGTACTCTCTTAGGTCTGTCACCATACACCATTATTATTCAATCTGTCAAAAGGTGGCAGTCGAACAAGCCGTTTTGTGCGATTGCAAGCCCTGTGCATTTATTTGCTTCGGGTTATTGCTTGTACTAGTATTTGACAACGTATGCTATGTACTGCCGACTTTTAAGAGTCATAGGTGGGACCTACATTTGTGTAGGGGCCTCAAGAAGTCTTAAGATGTCCCTACCTGTCTCTTCCTGCTCAAACACGATATTTACATCCTATCTGGTATCTCTATAACCATGCTTCGCCAAACACAGGACTTCCACCCCTCAGGGGGCTCACCTTCTTTAGGTGAGTACGGGTGTCACAATCCCGAGGTGCCCTAGTGATCTTTTCCTTTTCTAACGGGGTTTACTGTCTTTGGTAAACATGGGCTTCACGAACCCGGGGTACCCTAGTGATCCTTCTCTATTTTCGACCCTCTTTCTTGTCATTCAATTCATTCTTTCTTTCTTTTCCCGTCTAGACCACAGATATTAAAACATATGTTTGGCGCAGTATAGCCGAAATCGGCTCTTGCGCCAATAAACCCCAAAATCACTCACTAATTCACTCACAGGACTTCCAGCTTTTCTACACGACAGGTCTTTAATGAAATCAGAATTCGAACACGTGGATAGACTAAAACATTACCACACAGACACTAACTTAATACTAAGTTCACTCGGCAACCACAGCAACATTTGGAGAACTTTGAAGGAGCTAGAGAGAGTTTGAATTAAATATATATATATACAGCAATCCTCTTTTTTCAGTGTTGGTTATTTAATTATTTGTTAACGTCATCTTAGAGCGCATAATTGTCGACAGAGGAGAACGAACTTGATGAGGGCCAACTGACCATTGCTTCGACCTTGCCAAATATGATCTCCGATAAATTGAGAGGGAATCTGTCTTTTTACATGGAAGAGCGGAAGTGACTATAACAGCGAGGCTTCTGTCCTGATTTCATTTTTCCAGAGAAGGATGTATTGAACCTTGTATGCTTGTTTATTGAACATTTTCCGACCACTTGTTTCTGTACAACTCAAACGTCTTCTAAGCACAGCCAATATATTTAAAATTCGATCGACTGTCAAATGACAAAATTGACTAATAAATCACTGAACTTAAAATGCCGATCTTCACATTTACATCAATTCAAACGTAGACTGAACCTAAGCTGATTAAACATGTATCAGCTGTTCTACATGATATGTTTGGAAGGACCTCGATCATGTACACTCTCAATTACCAGTCTACTATCTATCAACCAGGTTATCACGACTCAATTATGTATTATACCTGAATGGTTTGCTTAAAAACTAAGCCGTTCCAAAACAGAACAACTCTTGTTTGTTGATTGGCTGTTTTATTACTGGCTCAAAGGCTTTATTGTGCTAAATTGCACCAAACAATCATTAACTTCTTTAAAAAAAACTTCTAAAGAAAATTATAAATGGAAGAAAGAAGAAAGAGGAAGAATTTAATAAAAAGACCATCAACAAACTGTTGATCTCTGTTAAAATTGGTGCGCTTGAGGACTGTAATAAAACATTCTATCACAATATAAGTAACAATCCATCACACCATCGGAAATATCTGTGAATGCTTCTGTAAAACAAAAGCTAATGTAATCACCGGCCTAGCCTCTGCATACATGAGTCTGAGGATCATCTGCTTGTTAGATAGCGGACAATGATACCGATGGGACAGTTCAGTCTTTTCGCATGATCATCCGATCTTGCCTTGTATTCGTACACCAAAGAGTTTCTTTCAGCAACCGTTGCTCTAGCACCTTATCACAGACGTATTCATATGATACAGGTGGTTTATTGCTTGGAATGACCAGCCACTTATACGCAGCCTATCAATTGTACCAAGTTTGAATCTGTCCTATTGGCTACAAGGAGTTTGGCAGTGTTTTATGGTATTATTGGATGAATCTTCAGTGAACTACATCGCCGACAGCGAGAAAAGATAGACCGTCCGCAGTTATGTTTTTGATACAGTACTTGTTGTGCGTTAAATAATTGGAGATAACAGCTCTTGACCTCAAAAAATAATTTATTTGAATATTGTTATAAAATAACTTGTACATGAAACCGAGAAAATCATTATCTTTTTATAGGGGTGCTTCGTTGAATCTAAAGAGTGTATTATACTATGCTAGTTTATATCCTAAATAATAAGGTAAGAATGCTAGTTAATACTCGAATAATAAGGTGTACAAATGCGCGTAATATTTAACAAATTTTTCGAAAAATTCAATTTCCTCAAGACGAATTAGTTGCGGACTGTTGGTGTTAATGATGGATATGAGTATATTTTACTACATCATGGCAGAACACACAAATATAGGAAATAGGTTTGTAAAATGTAGAATATAGTTTGTAAAATATGTATATATAATGTAAAATTTAGTTACCTTTTGTTAAAAATATTCATGAATGTGCCTCTGTCTCATGATCCTATGGAGTCTCATCTCGGATATTCGTTACCTCTTATTCTAGTATTAAGGACTATTGGCAATGGATAGCACAGTTTTGTGCCATGAGAAGTTTGTTTATTGTGTAGCAATTCAATTATAAATAAGACAGAGGACTTAAGACTATCAATGGTGTTCTGGAAATAATTGTGCTTTACTAATCTATGTATTAATCAGAAAGACCTATAAAATCAATGTTGCAAAGTTAATATTGTTCAATGTATCAATATATGAGAAAGTCTTATCAAATGCGGTATTTCTTTATCGCATGAAATTACTGATTACAGTACTTAGTATGTACACAATGAACTTGAACTTCAAATATTATTACATATGATACAAACAGCATTCGAGTTTTGATCAGAAAAGTTGATTTCGAAAATCCGTGTCTATAAATACTTTGGAAGAATACGAAACTGAATGTTCATATTCAGCCATTGACATAGTTCTTTTAAAAGTATTTAGATTTCAGATTTCAAGGAAAAAAACTTTAATTGTGTGAATCTTTAAATTCAGAATATAGCATAATGGATTTCTTTAAGAAAATCTACTATATTATAAAATAAATTTCTTTCTCTCATAAAAATATCACTAATATGCTTTAAACGAGAGTCTATTTCACAGAGGAACCACAAAGAGATAAATATTTAGAGAGATTTCCAGGTTTCTTTTTAAATATATAACTTATAAAATATCTGCCACATATATATAAATATATATATATATAACTGAATGAATGGAAAATGTTAGAAACATCAAAAAACATGAAAGAATATATAATAGAAACAAAATACAGTAACCACTAACGGTATGATAAATATATAAAAGGAAGAAAGGAAAAAAATACAACAAAACTTTTCAAAAAGCAACCTCGTGAGTTAAAAAACAATTTTGGATTTAGGACCGAATAAGTGGGGTTGAACTAGTTTGATGGTACCTAACTTCCCCTTTTGCGACTCGGGTATTAAAACAACCAAATAAAATATAGGCAATAAGTTCAAATTGTTTAAGAGTTATATTGAATAACCCCCCCTCCCCTCCCCAAATTGAGTGGGAAGCCAACCAACTTCAATTCTACAACCCCTCATAAAATCTTAAAGATGAATTTTAAGAGAGAATTTTAATAATTCTACTCACTGCATTTTCCAAGTCACAGAAGCATTATTTATTGTTTATCAAGCTATTGTTTATCAAGGTAAACATTCAAATTATGTAGGAAAACATCCCCTACACCAGTATGTAAAAAGAGATGATAATAAAACTTGGCAGGCTATAATTTGGTTGGTTAAAAGAAGTTACAGTAGAGTCGTGGGTTCAAGTTTTGTTGCCATCAAAGACCCATTTAGAAAAGTAAGAGTGATAAGTGATAAAGCTATCGAGGATTAGCCCTTACGATGGAGAAGGATAGAAATTTGTAGAGTGGTATACCAGCTTAGATGTCATCCTAATTGCTTAAACAATGGTAAAAATTTACGAGATTTTATTCCACGAGTTAAATTCAGAGAGCAAAGTTAATAAAGAATTAATTTAATGTAATATTAAGAAAATAGAATTAAAGAATTGTGTTATATTTTTTTATTTCCTGGTATTAATAAACATGCATAAAACTAGAGGCCAAAAATTTTTTTCAGTAATTTACATATTTGTTTTTTAGATCAATTGTATTTTTTTAAAATAAAAAATCTTAGTTGTAATATCAATACTGTATTCGGTTATTTTTTCCTAGCGAAATATATAAATCACGGTTCTGTCTGCAAAGATTCAATGGTTCTTTTATGAATTTAGTAATTGACTATATGTAAATAAAATAATAAAACTAGTTATACAATATACACAAAATTTATCTTATTAAATAGAAAGCATGTATAAACATCAAAATAAAATAAAAGCTAAACGGAACGCAGAGAGGAATTAAGAAACTTTCGTACATATGACTGAATTTACAAAAGATGAAATACTTTGATATCAATTAATTTAAAATAGTTCTCTTAAGGTATACAACTACTCTAAAATTGTGAATTTTGCCAAAAATTGACAAATTTTTTTTATGAATTTATTTTATAGGCCACTTTATTAGCTTTATAAAAATACTAAGTTTATCATTTTCTGTTCACTGGAACAAAAACTACAAGTGTTTTAGTAAAAGCAGATGCCATTACTTTAAGCAAGATGCCATACTTTCAAACTCGTTTTACTCGAAATGTGATTTTTGAAAATAATCAAACGGGGCCAGCGATTGCTAAAAAGGTTTTGAAAATAATTAACTGAAATTTTTTGTGTCAGCTCTGCATAATAGTAGAAGTGTTTTAACCTTCTGATTCATCAATAACTGTTCAATTACAAAATTTACTGTCCCTTATATGAATATAATCATTGTTTTTTTAAGCAACTTCTTATAATAACTGAGATAAAGTGCTCCAGTTTTTGTAAAAATTAAAATATCTCTTATCCTGAAGGTCATTTCGACAATGAATAACATAGCAACACGTCAGAATTAGAAAATTGAAAATAATGTTTATAAACCATTGTTACAGAATGGGCGACGTTTATGTTATTTTTTGTCAATTTTTACCCATTTTTGACCATTTTAGTTATATTAATTTCTTTTTCACTTTTTAATTTTAGCATATTTTTCTTAAAATGTACTAAAACAATCTAAAAACAACAAAAAAATCAACGTTTCTCCATTTTTTTAAAAAAAAAGTTGTCGCAACCAGTCGGATACCTTAAAAGAAATATAATATCCTCTATGTTGTTCTACATCCCTTAATATACAATCAGTCAATTTAAGTCCGAGTTACAGTTGCCGCCTCAAAAGTAATTTCTTATGGGAATAAAACTAATTAATAGGATAATATAGTCTTTTTTTTTTGTTGCTCCATGACCCTTAAAATCTTAAGACAATTCTAATTGATGACAAAATTCGCTCAGTTGTATTTATTTATGAACTGTTTTTATTTAGTCCTAAAGCTAAAGCACACACACACACACATCCGCATCTCGCTACAGTAAATAATAGTGAGAAACTGAATACGTTGGACACAACACACCAACAAATCTTTAGATCCTCTAAAAATAGTACAGAAAAAATTTCTCAAAAGATAATATTGGTGAGTAATTGATAAAGGACAAAAACAGCAACGTGGTTAAGTGGTGTAACTAAATAGCTCCAAATCAATTATTGAACTCACGAAAATTTGATAATTTAAAGTTCCTATATATATAATTACCATTTATTAAAAAAGAATAAAGCAAGGACTACTCACAAAATCCTCCATATTTGAAAGTTTATCCATAAGAAAAATGGAATTCAACCGAAACTTATAGTTTTAACATATTAAAAATTCCTCAAACTATAATATTCCTATTCAGAATAAATAATGTGGCAATATACATAATATTTCTAATTCACACACACAACAATTAGATAGTATGTGATGGTTTTGTAAATTCTCTCTCCATAATTAGCGAAGGAAATTTTAACTTGATTAAACAGTGCTAGACATACATTGATATTCTCAAAGAATTTGGTTTCTGTGTTCTACTTTATTTATATCTAATTTTTGAACTTTTTAAGTGTTTCTGAATTCTAAATTTTAGTTTTTTCTAAGAATTTGATTCCGAGTAACCACGGCCGCAACCTTGCGTTAACTCAAAATTTTCATATTATCGTAGTTTGGATATTTGGAGAATTCTCATCACTTGACCATGAACGAAATAAAGAGGTCCGGCATCAACAGCCTTCCTATTGTTTCTAAGTGCGGTATCAATTAAAAGATCCATTATTAGTATTGTGCTAAGAATGCTTTGCTTAAGAAAGAAACTGGAAATTTTTAAGATAAATGTTTTAGGAAAAACGTGAATTACATTTCTTCAAAATAAAAACATATTATTTTACGTATAGGTTAGTTCGCATATTAACACCAGGGCATTTTTTAACATAAAGGTGAAAGATTTCTGAGTTCAAAATTCCGGAGTACAGCAAAAGCAGAAACACACCTAAACGCAAAGATATCTAATTGATTTTGTATATGGAAATATTCCCCCAAACATTTCCCGAGCTCATCTTAGTCCTGTCGTAGACGCTACCAATGATAATTAGGCTTCGACGTTAGCGTCTAATGCTTCCTCACACAACAAGCATTTGTTTCGTTGCCGAAGTTAGCTGTTGACAGTCATAAGCTCCATCCTCGGACTTTCAGGATAGCATTCGGTTCTGAACGAGATGAAGGACGCTCAGATAATGAAGTTCTGAAGGAATGGCACATTACTAAAACTAGAAGAATCGATTCTGGGGTAGGTTTCGAGAGTTGACATGCTTATCAATACGGGGCTCAGTCTGGTCAATACAGACAAAAGACTCTTAAGATAAGCATGTAGTGAGGCACTTAATAGACGAAGTTTCACTCTAAGATCTGTGTTTGATTAAGTAATCGGGCATATATAACAAATATTTTCATGCAACTTTGGGGAAACGATTTTGAATAATATGTTGCCAAACACATTTGGGTTTCGTAATTGAAAGATATGTAAGAGTATATTCGATCGGCTGTGTGAATGCAATTTTGGAATGACTGATATGGATATTAATATACCGAAATCTCTTTATTTATGCTTTATTTTCTAACAAAAAGCTTTTTTCTTCTCAGTGAAGCTATTAAAGCTGTTGAAATATTATTTTAAATAAAATAGGCGAAAGCAGCAATAAAAATAAAACATAAAACTTGACTATTCAACAATATGGATACTAATGTTCATGATTTCATATAATCTATTTATTGGATTCCGTCAGGCTAATTTATCGTAGAAATATAAGAAATATAAAAAAATTTTATAATTTCTCAATCACACACATTTTCTGATGTTTAATCACAGATACAAATGCTTGAATTTGTCATTGTTCTTAATTTTTGCTAATTATCACTTTTTTCTATTTCATTATTAATGTAAGCTCGAATAGGGCATTGTTGATTGTTAATTGACGTTATACTTTGTACCACAACGAAGGTAAATTTAATGACAGAAATTTTGAACCCCATTCAAATGAGAGGGACAACAGCTAACTTAGCATCTCCCTCAATTTTATTCTTAGCAAAGTCTCAAAATTTCAAAACTCATCGCCAATAGCCTCCGTGAAGCTTCAACGCGAGCGTTAGTAAAAAAATAAAAATCATCTAAGCAAAGCACGTTTGAAAGTTGAGAGAAAATCGATAAAAAAAATTGCGTATTATGAAAAATTAGGTTTTAGTATACTTTGAAATGAACAAAAGCATTGCCAATCGCAAGAAGATGAACTTTTTGATTATTTATGTCGTTGACTTGGCGTTGCTTTGGTAGCCGAGTGATCATGGTTGGTCAATTTTTAATGAATTGTGTCAACAGAGCGTAGCCATGTTTACCAAGTGACTAGAATCTCCAACTCATGGCCTGCGATGCTTTTATAGAGTCGTGGTTCCGTGTCCTTAAGATTCCCGATGTAGAGCAGGGGTGGACAAACTTTTGTAGGGTACGGGCTACTTCTAATTTTTCGAGGTGTTGCGGTCCACTCAGTGTCAGTGGCGAACACAAGGGGGGTGGGGAGTCCATGAATCCACACCCTCCCCCAAAGCCCTTGATTTTTTCCCCGATTGATTATAATTCCCTGTATATAGTACGTAAACTTTAATTAAGTTTGTTATTAATAATTGTTTTATTAATTAATGCTAATTATTGATTCAGTAATTTATTTTTTACCGTTTTTTACCCGATAATCTGCAAAATAATAAAAATAATAATGTTCAGCTGCGTATTGGAGTATGATACGAGAATGGTAGACTTTTGACACTCCCCTCCCCTTGAAAAATACTTTTGTACGCCATTGCCCAGTGTCATAGGTGTGGTGAGGTAACGAAAAGGTCTGCAATATTTATTATAACTAAATAACAAATACGGAATTTGTGTACAGAACTAAAACAAAAACAAAAAACTAACACTTTAAAACCACGCTTAAAGCAAAATGCAAGATACAAACATAATAATAATTTCCATAAAAATAATATTAAATGATGAATTTATTATCAAACAATTCAAAGTATATTAAAAAATAAAACATTTTTAACTAAAGTTAGTTTTCGTTATTATAGTCAGTAGAAGACTTAATCTGCATACTGTCAGCTAATATTAAATATTTCAATATACAATTACTGACGGCTAATCTTCAAGCGGTCACCCCAAAATGTCTTAGCGGTCCATCGGTCGATCGCGATCTACGTAATTCTCACCCCGGATGTAGAGGAATTGATGAGATTTAAAATCATCATGCGTGGAGTAGAAGTCTGGAGAGGGGAGTATTAGCTCATGCGTCTTCTTGCGACCCCACTTGACCGTGGTTCATGAGCACGAGGTCTGTTTTCAATACTCCTTACGTTTCTTCACAATAATACTTAAATAAACAATAAATCAGAACGAGAGATGTTTTTGAAGATTTTATCAATTAGATTTTGAGTGGGGTCGGCTCCTGTGGCTTAGAGGTAGCGTAAGCCCAAGGTTGGGGGTGTGACCCTGGCTTCAGTCGATAGGTTTTCTAGATGCGAAAATCGTAAGCACGCATGTCATATGATTGTGCTATATGTAAAAGATGCATTGAGTATCAATTGGGCTCTAGTACTCAAGGCAAAATTAAAACACGGTAATATGTAGAATCCAAAGAGAGAGTTTGAATTAAACAAAATTCAAACGTCACAATTTGTTAGCTGAAACCGCCACCAGATGATATCCTAAATGAATATGGCTTCCACTTTTGGGGACTTGCGAATGTCTCCAAAGGCTTAGTTGCTAATATGAAGCCCATTGGGTAAAATTGAGGGCAACGCTAGGCAATTGATGATGGACCTCGTAATTCTGAACCTTTGTCAAAGTGACAAAAGCAACACCGGAACTGTCAACTCCCTCTGTAAATTATCATACCACGCCAACGAGAGAGCTTTCAGCCTCGATATATTTAACCTACATCAGTTCCCTTATACGGTGAGTTTTCAATGGCATTAGGGCTGAGACTCCTGACATGCCTACCACAAGATTAGACTTTGAAGTAGTATGAGTAATTTAAATTATACACTCGTTTAGCATGTATGAGTATAAGTATGAAAACACAAGAGGTATTTTTTCTGTTCTGGTGATTAAAGTGAATCAAAATTCCTTTTCAAGTACTTATTTAAAAAAAAAATTATACTTTTTTTAAAGTACTCATCCTTAATAAGAGTTTTTTACTTCTTCAATCACAATCGATTCAATTTACTTCTTCAATCACCACCACCACCAAATTCTATAGATATTAAACACTTGAACATCGTTTTTTACTTCTAGTATAAACTTAATACAATGAAATAATTTGTTTCAACGGGATTACAAAAGGAAGAATAATAACCAGCAAATTTAATCTGGAAGCTTTCATTCTGAGAAGGAAATTTTGTGAACACAAATATCTAAAATTATTCTTTAAAATTGAATCCAAAAATATTCCTTAAATCTAAATTTTTTACGGAGAAAATCCTTTATATCATTCAATATTTTTCGAAGCCTTATAATTTTTTGCAATTTCCATAATTTAAATGCAGCCGTAAAAAACTTAAATCTTTATCTTATCTTTCTTTTTCCGTGTTGGAAGAGATACTACAGAAATAGGAAAGACAATACCGAAGACTGTTATAATCCATTCTAATTACACTTATGTCCGCGAAATGTCCACTTATGAGGTACGTTTATGTCTTGGTGACAGCGAAAGTGTTAAGGTATCGTGACGTTAGATCAACTCTATTCTATTATGAGGTTTGCTGGGATTATCGAATAAGTGTATGTGCTCCAGAAGGGCATGTATTACATTTCATTTATGTTTACTGATACCACCCACATCTTTTTCCCCTCATCCCTGCAACACTTTTTGGGTTTCTTTAACACTTGCTTTGAGGAGAAAAAAACCACTATGTGCTGTTGGAAATATTTAATTTTTTAAACTTGGTGATTTCTCCTTTTTTCTTGTATGAAACTTCTCTTGATCTCTAGTTTAACTATTTTTTAACTTTTAGACAATTTTCTTACTCTCTTATTTGACGATTTTATTGCTGCCACGGTAGCTAACTGAGCTTGCCACCAATATTGTTTCATTTGAGTCAGATTCGTTTCTCCTCTCATATCACTAAAAGTCTGCCGTACAGAGAACTTCTCGCGTTAGCGCAAAGTGGAAGTTTGGAAGGTGGAGCTCCAATTCGGTTGCGACCTTCGTCAGTGGACAGTGGTTCAAAAACTGGAAATCAGTTTCCAATAGCACTCGGGGTTCTTTTGAATGTGACGTAAATGAACTACCTGTATCTAAATCAAAAAGCGTTTTTATTATTCTCTTTTTAGCGACTCTTAAGGAATAAGACGAAAAGCTTTTAATTTCAAGGTTAAGATCCCAAATGATTTCCTAGTTTCTTAAATTTTGATTTGATGCTTCAGTGAGAAAGTACAAAAAAGTTAAGGAAATAAAAACAAAGTTCATCAAATTGAGCGTTGGGAAACACGAATTTTAAAAATCGAATTCAAATTTTTTTTAACTGATAGTAATTGCATAATTTCGGATAGATTTCTGCATGTTAAATTTTGAGAAAAGATAAGTCAACTTAGATTTTTCATTTACAGGATTTTCTGTAATGATTTGATTTGGATCTCATTATGTATTTAAGTACTTAAAATAATCAAAATAATCAAAATACTCATTTTTCTTTTAAAAAAATAATACAGAATTTTAAGAGCATGCGCATAGTAAACAATGTCCCTTTATTTATTTATTTTTAAAAAGATTAAGCAAGTATTAATTACTCTCATACAAATAAAAGAAAAAGAAAAAATAATGAAAAAATTATTTAATATTTCTCTAATCCCTCTTTTTCTTTAAAAAGCTGATTTCGTCAGTAAAATGTGGCATCATTAGGCGAGGGCTCATGGTTACAGTTATTATTTTTGTGTGATGTGGAATGACAAAGGCCATTATCCCATGTTCGTGGTTAATATTTTGAACACTGAAAAGCTCACATAATTTATACTTTCTATCGATCTAACAAACACAACATGATAAAATTCGTATTCAACTACTGAAACAATGCTATTTGTGGAAAGCACATTTGCCTAAAGAAAGCGTTTGCTAATTTTTATCATCTTTCTAGTTTTTAGTTAGTGTTTTAATACAACGCTTCTCCTCAGATATCCTATTTGTTTGAAATAAATAAAGAAAATATAAAAGTGTACTCTCCCTTGTATTTAGTTCATAGACTGCGAGTCGAATGATTACTTATAAAATAGCACTGATTTAAGTTTAGTTGTGTAAAATTAAGCTGTCTTCGCTTAATGTCAATGAATAGGGCCCGAATTCTGAATATTTTTTTCAGATATAAAAGTACTCCAACGTGAGTTCTGGCTTGGCTATTTAACAGAGTTGACACATTTTTTCTGATATAAAGTATGTTTCACGTTTTTTTCTCATATACCGCAACGATAAATCAGCTTCCCTTTTACATATTAAAAGTAAAAATGGATTACTTATGGAATATTTTGAAATTTTAAAAACGCTACATTATAGACATACGTATGAATTAAAATGTCACAAAAATTTCTTGAAAATTGAGGTATTTTTTCTGTCTAAAAATGAGTTTTGCGTTTAGTTCAGAATCTCGTACATTCGGCGAAGACAGCCTTAAATAAAGACATCCTTAATCAAAGCTTTTCAATGATTAGCTAAAAATTATGCATAAATTTAAGTGTTGTAGCTTTACAGAGTAGTTTACAAATAAATAAAAAAATTAAATAGCAACTTTATTCATGTATTACTTTTAATATACGTAAACTTTATTCCTTTTTAAAAAGAAATAGACCCTTTTTTGCTGACAGAGCGGCTTTTTCCTACCCTTCAATAAATAACCAAAACAATGAAGCAAATTATTAGAAAATGTGAAAGAGTGAAAACCTTTAAATGAGAAAGATAAAAGGAAAACTAGAAAGGAAGTGAGAAAACTGTCATTAATTCATTCTAACCACCGATTTCATTCATTCCAGCGTTGGAAAAATATTGGATAAATAACTGCGTGACACGTCGGATAACCTACATTAGCAGTCCCCTTAACTTCCTTTTATCTGACAACCTACGTTCCCCATCTTAATTTTAATCCGGAAATTAGCTTCATTAATCTGCTGCTCCAATTACTGTTAAATGCATATGGAAGACTGTCAATCATGGAAACAAAACCAGTTGTTATCAACGACAACTCATTTTCATTTCGGAATCTGTTTTCATCTGTTTTTGTCAGAAAAAGACACGAAAGAAAAAACTCCTTTGGTGTTAAGAAGTCTTCTTTCTTTTCAAAACTATTGTTAAATAAGGCATTTTAATCTCTCTTTATTTTAAAAGGAACAAATCGTTCTTTCATTTTCGAAAACAGCCGTTTTTCTCACGATAGAACATACAAATACATGACAGTTTGAACTCCACTTTGGAAAATCTCGACTTACAAAATTATCTTTAAGCTTTTACATACAAGACGAATTAGAAGATGTATGCGTTTATATTTTACATACTTATGTATTAGAAAAAATACCACTGAGTGAAAAAATACATTGAATATCAATTTGAGCTTCCTTTTAGACTAGAGATAGTCGTAAGTTCGTAAATGTCAATTTCAACTTTGCAACAGAAAAAAATCTCAGAGCCATTAACTGGAAGAAAAAACATATCCCAATTAGTAACTGTGTAATAGAAATATCGCATTGACAAGTCATCGATATATTGAGTTACTGCTCTAGATTAATTTTGTGCAACTCAATAAACATTTATTATTTTATTGGAATCACAAAATAACTAAAATTCACAAATTAATAAAGACGATTGCTTGAAAAAAATCAAAGATTTATCATGCCTAAGAGGGCATTTAATTTATACATCTCTTCTGCAGGTAATTGTTTGAAATGTATGCATATATGATAACAATATATAAATAATTTTGTGTTGTATTTTTAAGTTTTATAGGGTAAAAGATATACGTTATTTTGCCTTTTCAAATTATAGTATATTATAGAAATGTTTATTTTTTTATAAAGCTTAGTACAGCAAAAATTATTATTATAACAAATATATTACAATTGTATTGTAAAAAGCTCTAACGTATTTTATTTTTTACAGAATTCAGATGACTTTTTTTCTGTAAAAATAAGTTCGTCATAAAGTAATAAACATTTTCAAGATTCTTTATTTGCCACAAAAATCATTTGTTGCAACATATAGTTCTTAAGCCTGTAAGTCTGCATATTTCTACCACTAAGTAATATATATATAGTGGAATACACATATATAAATGTACTATATGACTCGGAAAAAGCTCAATTAGTCATCCCGTTCAGTGAGCGTGAACCCCTTATATAAAAGGATCATGATGAAACAATGGCTGGACATTATGGGTAAGAAAAAATCAAAGAATTATAAAACATTACTACTGTGTGAACTGGAATAAAAAAAAGTATATGTGTGCGCGCTATTATGTAAAAAGCTACCCTGAATTCAACCCTGCTACAATCCTACCAACCAAAAACCAGAAATTTTACTGAACACCCCTGTATATTCTCAAAAATTTGCGGTAATCTTTGTTTATAAACTTGCTGGGATCATTAACACGAACTGAAACGGAAAAAATAAATTTTCTTTGTTGAAGACTGAACTATGCGATAGGTTGAGTTATACCCTCTTGCTTAAAACACTGCATGTGTGTGAGACTGTGCCACTTCTCTAGTAGAAAAATTTTCATGAGATATGGTGTACGAAGACACGAATCACATCAGTGATAATTCGCCATAATTTATCATCACTGTACTTCAACAAATTAAATGGGATATCCACATCAATTGATATCAGTTTGCTCTCTACAATCTAATCCGATCTCAACCCCGTCCCGTTATCTTTATAAAAGACGACCATAACAATTAGCATACGAAACTCCCAGTTATTCACCAGTTACTCGCTATACCTCGCTATTTCTCAAAATATGGGGCACGTCCTCCTTGGAGGGAGGGTGATAACCTTATGGGGGGAGGGGCGCGAGCATATCGAAAATAAAAGATCATTTAAAAAAATATTGCTTTACTGAAGGACAAAACAAAATACATTCTGAGATAATAAAAAATAAAATAAACATTCACACTGATATAATATACTTATAAATGTATCAGTGCTGCTCAATGTATTTCATAATTAATGTATTAATACTAAGTTCAGAACAGGTTTAATAATTACTAATGGCTCCCATTGGGCTAGTCATGTACAAAATTTAATACTTATCTTGATAATTTTTAGGATTTATAACTAAAATCGTATTGTAGCTTTACGTCAAAGTACGTTAGTGAATTCAATACATTGTTATTGAATGGAGGGGGTATGAGGAAAATTATGATTGAAAACTGGGTCTCAAACATTGAAAGTTTGAATAGTACTGTCCTAAGCGATTCGCAGTCACCACAAAAGATATTCGGGAACAAATTGAAATGCAGCAAAAGCAATAGAAAAAGCAATATGATAAAAGGCGATGACAAATATTTTATTCTCCTGATGATAAAGTTTGGGTCACTAAGCACAACCCATTATTCATGTCAAAAGCAAAATGATTTAAAAGTTTATTCCAAAGCATAACAGTCCCTGTTTGATCCTCTTTGAGAAATTTGTCCTCTTTCTAGGTCATTGCAAGCATTGATAAACCATCGAAACCGATAGAGACTTACTGTACATCGACATTTACACCTTTCAGAGATGAATACTAATCCAGTCATACTGTCCTGGTCAGAAAGAGAGGATGACCACTAAAAACATTGCAAAACAACGTTCAAATACAGAACTTTTGTGTGTTTCCTATACTGTTTCAAAATCTGACTCCCTCACCCAGAGAGCTAAGAGGCTTGTTTCAAATAGAGCCAATACTTAAACAGCTCCCAAGATTTCCTGTTTTATCACCTTGCCGGAACGTCCGCGTAGCGAGAGGGGGATTGTAACCACTCTTATTTAAATAACTGGATGTTGATTGTCCCAAGTAGCAAAATAAGCATGCTCGTGTAAAATGAAATTTTAATAAAAAACAAATATGATGGACCGAATCCTATTTTCTAGAATATGCATTTATTTATCACTGTTTTAAATCTCGTTAAAAGGAAAACCAGATTAAACTGATCATTACATTAAGTTTCTCAAACTAAGTTCAATGTGAATACGGTACGTGTTCTCGTCCGGCCCAACTTACGCCACTATTGAAACTTTCGTATCTGGCTAGAAGTACAAAAAAAAAAAAAACCTTTATCCGGGCTTGGCCTATGCAGTACTTTGATAGGTTTTACTTTTAATAACTATTATAAATTTCGGCTTTCTTTTTATCACACGTAAGGTTAATTTGAGAGAAGAAAAATGACAGAGTAAAATGATAAGAATGCTGTAAATTCCACATAAGTCTGTGGTATGGGACGATAGAGGATTTTCCGCAATCAAAACTTTGTACACTTTAAAATCATTCAGTAAGGTAGAGGAGTGCAAATAATAATAAAGCATTAACTACAATATCAACCTCACCAGCAGAGGTGAAGCTGGAAAGACGACGCCAGGGGGAAATATCTTCCCAGGCACAGCATAATTAGGGGGCACCGAGCTATTATTAAATAAAGACGAATGAATTTCACAAACTGAAATGTTTTTAATTCTTTCTATAAATTTCAAAAAATCGTTCTGCGTTAATTTTTTGCATATGTTATCTTTAAAGTGTGAAATCCGTTATTTCATAGAAAAACTAGGTATTTTACGAAATAACTAGACAAGTCAGTTAAAATATATAAAATTATTGAATTCAATGATTTAACTAGGTATTTATTGAATAACGATTACTTGACCGTTAAAGTATGAAATATGGCGCTTGAAAGTTCTTTGAATCGATTCTAGCTGCTTTTTGAATCAGTTTTAAACCTTTTATCGATGCTTTGCAATGGGGCGTGTGTGTGTACCCTTCATTCCGTTGACTTTAAACGTTAATTTAGGCGATATATTTATGTTAACGTGTTAATTTTTGGATTATTAGCAAATATTTGTGCCACTTGTTTTCAATCAATGACTTCTGCAGGAATGAAAGACCAACCTGTAATTAAGAAAGATTTTATTTCTTTATTAAATAGCCGTGGGGCAAAAGAAACCAGTTCCGCACTTACTCGTAAAAAATTCTTAACTTTGACAGAAGAAGTAAAAAGTGTTTAAACAGTTCAGAAAAAAGTACTACGTGACTATTGGTAACTCCAGTTGTATGATATTCTTGAAGTAAAGTTAATTGTGCGAAACAGATACAAAACATTCTTTTCCACCTCTTTCTGTTTTACTAACGTTAGCAATATGAGCAATAATAAACTATATCGTCTATTTTTCCTTATTATTTATCAATTAATCATCCACAATAGGGATAAAATTTATTTTTGACAGATTATAGCTATTTATAATCAACTAGTTTATAAAATAACTTTGAATTGTTTGTTTTTCACTTTAACGGTCTATCATTTGTTATTTCATACAGAATAACTAGTTATTTCATATATTAACTAGGTAAAGTATGAAATGTTTCATCAATTATATAATTTAACTGACTTGTCTAGTTATTTCATGAAATACTTAGTTATTCTATGAAATAACTGAAAAATACACTTTAACGGTAACATATACATTCTTGTTTCTTGAATTTATCTCTCATTTTTTCGATATCTTCATTGTTGCCTTAATTACTAAACTTTCACCATCATTTTTCACATTTAATAATCTATCGCAAAAATGTAGATTTTCTTGTTCTAAATCTCAAAAAAAAACCCCATTCTTGTGGTAAACAGGACGGTCTTTCTTATGGATCCCGCCTTATCAGAACGGGGCACGAAGACATATTTCCGAGCGTATCCTAGCTACGTTCCTGCCTCATTATTTGATCATGGTTCAAGTTACAAAGTTCAATGTCAATAGCTCATTGAGTTTTTCTGGAACAACCATTAAAATGGTTTATCACTATAATTTTTGCTGTTGGTTAGATGTATAATTGCTGAATTCCCGTGTTAACAGAGGGATTGCTAGATTTGTGCCCAGCGAAGTTTTTGTCGAGTTTTCTCCAACTTTTTGAAAATCTCCGGTGAAAATTTACTTTTCCAGAAAACTTCCTGTTAGTTCAACCAAGAATTTTCAATTTTTCACTTTACTTCCTTTTTAAGTATAATTATTTTGTTATGCTCAGGAAAAAGAAAGAAAAAAGAACACTCTTTTTTCCCGCATAATATGCCACCTAACATTTTCGAATGAATCAAAAGTTCAATGCTATCCACATCACAAACGAGTTCAAACCTAACAAACAAATGGCGCTTTACAATCTTTCCTTCAACTCACTTCTTTTCTTAAAGCCGAGTAGCACTTAAAGAGGATTAAGGAATCCATCTGTCTGCGGCTTTTCATCGTCGCCATTTAGTCATTTAGGTTGGCTTATTACTCTTCAAACTACAGGTAATCGGATTTTATTTCTTTGGCTTTTACAATACTAAATGGACGCTCCATAAAAATTATTAGCGGCATTAGCGAAAGCATAAATTAGGTGCGGGAATGCAGTTTATCGAGTGAATCGACTAAAATTTATCACCGATGGCACTGCTGCCACGCTGTTATTACTTTATCGCAGTAATTACGCTCTATTAATAAGCAACAAGCTATAACCTCAGTACAACGAGAACTTGTCTATTAAAAGAAAGAAAGCAAAATGCTGAGTAAATACATAATGCAAAATTTTGGGGTGTGAGCTAATGGCTTATTTCTATTAACAATAAAGCATTTTCTAGTTTTTCTTAGTTTATTTACAGACCTCGTTTCCTGTAATTATTAATCCATTTTTTCTTGCCCTCTACTTTTTCACAATTTACTACCATATGACAATATTTTGTACAGTTATTACCTTATTTTATATAAGAATTTTGACGTTTAAATTTATATTCTTTATTTTTAGGTCATTGCAATATGAAATTTTGAGGATATATTGTGTCCGTGATTTGGAGGAATTTACGTTGGGGAATTTGTACTTTGTTTTATAAACTACCATTTGTGATGAATATTGTGTTGTGCGTTTTCTGTTATAGATATTTTCAGGATTATGTTCACTTGAAAAAAAAGTAATAAATATATGGTAAGACTCATCAAAGGGCCTGCAGTTAATTCAAACAGCATGCAACTTCATAATTTTAGGTACTCCTATGCTTTTAAATTGGTATTTTCATTCAGATTTCATAGTGCATCGTCATGTAGAAGGGCTGATACGGGTTAAATCTGTCGAGGTTTCAAGTCCTCACTTTGTCATGGTGTGGAAGCTTGGAGTGTGGGGTATCAGCTCAGGTGTCATCCTCGGCACTTGACTGAGGCTTAAAATTGAAAGGTCCGTCACTAATACGCCTAGAATAGCTACAAAGTATGCCATAATAAAACATTCAAATCAATTCATAAAATAATTTATAATATGTTCTTGGATTTAATATACTATTAAGTACATATTCTTTAGATAATCAAATAATTTTGCTCTTTTTTTCAGAAATCATCTTTTGAAACAATATGTTTTTTAATAAAAAAAAATTCGAAGATTCTTAAACATGGAGCGTTTTCGGTTTCTTTGATTGCAATTTTTATATTGTATTATTTTGAAGCAAGACAACCTATGAATACATAAAGTTGTATAAACATCACTTGATAATTTAAATAATTTTAACGTAGGTTTTATATTCTCAAGTACTATTTCATACAAAATAGATCAATACAGTTTATCAGTTATTAATTATGTATTGATTCTGTATGCATATTTCTTGTTCATTTTTAATTTCATAGGTTAATTGAAATTCTCATTTATTTGAAATCAAAATCATGGAATTCTCTTAACGCATGAGAAATTATTAACGCGTTCACGCAGCACCTCACTTATTTTATAGGATAACACAATATTTTTTGTTATTTGCTTGGACACTTTTCTGTCGCTAATTTTTCGTACAAAAATGGGATGACGCATGCCGCTTTGATTGATAACCTGTCTTGAACTTGGATGGGACAAGCTAAACGCGGGCTTGGACGATTCCAGCAGCTTTCTGCTTTCTGGGACGTTTTGTCCCGGTAAGCAGAATCGTATATGCTGATTTGCCCACAACGTGTGAACAACAAATATTTAAAAAAATAATTTCGTAACGTGATAAAATATCATATACTAGCTGTTACCCGCCCGCTTCGCTAGGTATTTCATGATGTTTTATAAATTTTTACTGCTTATATATATGTATAAATTATTGATATCTAAGTCCTAGCATTAAGAACTCGATTGAATTGAAAAATATACTTATACCTGTAACTGTCACCTGTTGATAAAAAAAAAAGGCAGAACTCATCTAATTTGTATTTTCTAAAAATCTCTAAAATTGAAGCATAGAATGATGTTTGCTCTTTCGTAACTCAAAAACCAAGTGGATTCCCGCAAAACCAATTTTCGGTGGATCTCTACTCCGTAAATTGAAAATGCAAGCCAAATTTCAAGTCTAAATCTAACAGAAAAAAACAAAAGTTTTCCTATCAATATCCCCGTAATCCCGTTGAGAGCCGTTTTCCAAAATTACCGCTCTTAGCGGATTTCAATTCAACAAAAGAAAAATGCAAACCAAATTTCATTATTATAGTCCTTGTAGCTCGAAAAAAGTAATTTTTTTTGTCAATACGTCCCAGTAACCCCCTGCAACCCCCAGAACTTGATTTGCTTAAAATTTATTCTTAGTGGATCCCTATTCAACAAAAGAAACACGCTTAACAAATTTCAAGTATATGGGTCTAACAATTAAAAACAGGAATTTTTTTCTGTAACTCCTCTTGACCCCTCGCAAACATCTTTGAGTGTCAATTTTCATTTTACTCTTTCTTAGAGGAACTCTATTTCATGAAAGAAACATGCCTACCAATTTTCAAGCAGGATGATCAAGTAGTTTAAAAATGGAAATATTTATCGATTACGCCTCTTAATCTTCCGAAATTAAACTTAGTAGTTGATATTCGCGAAACCCATTTTGTAGCGGTTCTCTACTTTACGAAAGGAATCTGCTTATCAAATTTCAAGACTGTACGTCGAACAGTTTAAAAATGGGGATAATTGTCTATAACGCCACTTGACCCCGCAACGCCACTTCTGGGTCTGTTTTCACAAAACCCATTTTGTAGGGGAATTGCACTCTATGAAAGGAATCTGCTTAGCAAAATTTGAAGACTGTGCGTCCAATTAATTAAAAATGCAAAAAATTATCAATAACGCCCCTTGAACCCCCGCAACACCACCTAGGTGTCGATTTTCACAAAACACATTTTGCAGTGTATTTCTATCCTATGAGAGGAATCTGCTAACCAAATTTCAAGACTGTGAGTCTAATAGTTTAAAAAAAGAAATAATTATTTATATCTGCCCTTAACCCCCCGCAACACCCCTTGGGGGTCAATTTTCTCCAAACCCGTTTAGTAGCAGATATTTACTCCATGAAAGAAACATTCCTACCAATTTTCAAGCAGGTAGGTCAAATAGTTTAAAAACGAAAATATTTATCTCTTACGCCACTTATTCCCTTGCAACGCCACTTAGAGGTCTGTTTTCACAAAACCTTCTTATAGCTGATCTCTACTCTATGAAAGAAATCTCTTTATCAAATATAAAGACTGTGCGTCTCATAGTTTAAAAATGGAAATAATTATCTATAACGCCCCTTAAGTCCCCTCAACGCCACTTGGGGGCAATTTTCACGAAACCCATTTTTAGCGTATCTCTACCCTATGAGAGGAATCTGCTTACTAAGTTTCAAGACTGTACGTCTAATAACTTAAAAATAGGAATTTATAACGCCCCTTAAACCACCCGCCCCCGCAACACCCCTTGGGGGTCAATTTTCCCAAAACCCAATTTGTAGCGGATATTTACTCCAGGAAAGAAACTTACCTACCAATTTTCAAGCAGGTAGGTGAAGTAGTTTAAAAACGAATATATTTATCTATTACGCCCCTTAATCCCCCGCAACGCCACTTAGAAGTCTGTTTTCACAAAACCCGTTTTGTAACTGATCATTATTCTACGAAAGGAATCTATATATATCAAATTTAAAGACAGTGCGTCAAATAGTTTAAAAATGGAAATAATTATCTATAACACCCCCTAAGCCCCTGTAACGCCACTTGGGGGTCGATTTTCACCAAACTCATTTTGTGGCGGATATCTACTCTCTGAAAGGAATCCTCTTACCCAATTTCAAGATTGTACATCAAGTAGTTTAAACATGGAAACAATTATTATTAAAGCCCTTAACCCCCTGTAACGCCCCTTGCGTTTCGAATTTCGGAAAATCCGTTCTTAGCTGATGTCTACTCTATCAAAGGAACATGTCTACCAAATTTCAAGTCTGTAGGTTGAATAGTTCCAGAGATTTCGTGATTAGTCAGTCAGTCAGTGAGTGAGTCGCTTTTCTCCTTTATATATATAGATACTCGGAATCACATAAGAAAGCAGGGTCACAAACGCCGTAGTTTCTAGCTATGGTGCAAAGAAGCAGAGAAAAAGAACAGAAACATCAATACATTCATGAGACAGAAAACACTTTATTGAAAGGGTGTACTACAACAGGTGATCGAAAGTGCATGAACTTCTTCTAAGTTCACATAAAGAGTTTGGTGAGAGAGACGCCTGTTCCTTCAGTTAAAGGAAATGCTCGAATATCGGCAGCAGGCACGAGGTTAAGTGATATGCCAGGAATCTTCCAGAACGTAAAGAATTCCATGCAGCATTGCTGTCAGGTCAACCAAATGACTTCTGGCCGTAATTTCGAGCACCTATTGAAGTACAATCTTTTAATAAAAAGTTTTCTGCACCATTGATGTCTTGCTATTTCTGTTCTTTTTTTTCTGCTTCTTTCAACCATAGCTCGTAACTGCGGAATTTGCGACCCTACACTCCTGCATGATTCTGAATCGTCTATGTACCCCTTACACACTCTATAAGTTTGTAGACCTGGTAGTGAATCGACCAGTATATCTAATAGTAAATTAATTTTAAAAACAACAACATTTAAGTGGATTTTACAGAAAGCCATACGGACCATGTAAAAAAAGATATCACACACAACAGTTGAAAAAATGTTCAATAAATAACATGAGGTTATAGGAAAATCTATTGAACATTGATTGTTTATTAACATCGTACTTTGAGCCTACATAATGAAAGTAATCCCTTGTAGAGAATAGCTTGTATGTATATACAAATCAATCAAAAGTTGCAAAAATACTCGTAACCAAAGATATCGATGAAACCTAATTAAGGGCTTAAAATATTTTTCAGCGTGATTTTCAAGGCTTCATATTTTAAAATAATTGTTCAGAGAAATAGTTTTTTTTATATAAATCTTTCTACTTTTAAATAATATTCCACTAAATTCATTTATTAAATTTAATGAAATTGGAAGATACATTATTTACACGTATTAAGGTATCCAACTACCCTAAAATTGTAAATTTTGCCATAAACTGGCAAATTTTTTATGATTTTATTTTATGGATATTATTAGCTTTATAAAAATACCAAGTTTATTATTTTCCGATCACTAGAACAAAAACTACAAGTGTTTTAGTAAAAGCAGATGTCATTACTTTAAGCAAGATGCAATACGCGTTTTACTCGAAATGTGCTTTTTTGAAAATTTCCTAAACGGGGCCAGCGATTGCTAAAAAAGTTTAGGCAATAATTAACTAAAATTTTTTTGTGTACATTTCGTATAATAGTAGAAGGGTTTTAACCTTCAGATTTATCCATCACTGTTTCATTATAAAATTTATAGTCCTTTATGTGAATATAATCACTGTTTTTTAAGCAATTTCATATAATAACTAAGATAAAGCGTTCTAGTTTTTGTAAAAATAAAAATAGCTCTTATCCCTAAGGTCATTTTAAAAATAAATAACATAGCAACACATCAGAATTGAAAAAATGAAAATTTGTTCACAAACTTTTGGTACAGAATGGGCCGTGTCTATGTTATTTTTTGTCAATTTTAGCCCATTTTTTCCCATTTTAACAATAATAATATTTTTTTCTCTTCTTAATTTTAGCATATTTTACTTAAAATGTTCCTAACAAATCTAAAAGCAACAAAAAAATCGCCATATCTCTATTTTTTTTTTTTTTTAAGTTGTTGCAGTAGCGGATACCTTAAAATAACTTACTTTTAGAAATTTTAGATTTCATCATTTGTTAAAAAATATGATTAATTTATAAAATGGAAATTGATAAAAAAAGAAACTTATTTTGCTTTAAAATGTTTAATCTTCCTTGTATTCACTTTTAAAAATGAGAAATCTGTTTAGTTTTAGTTTACTTTAAGAATATTAAAAAAACTCAACTTACAATGAATAATTACTCTCCCTGTAAAAAAAGAGTAATATAAATTGAAAAACTGCATTTTTAAATTAATCCAGAGTAAATGTCTTATTATTTTCCTTTTTAAAATTAAAAACATCTTGATCAAAATTTTGAAAGATTTTTTTCAAAAGTTTAAGAATAAAAGAGAATATCTCGACACCTTTTATAAGTCTCAATTGAAAGGCAATATCTACAATAGTATAAAACTCAGTGAACGTGATCAACGGCACATACAGGAATTTTTTAAAGAGGGAGGGGGGGGGGGCAGAGTAGAAAATTCACTTTTTTCGTATCATACCCCAATGCACCGCCCAACATATTCTTTTGATTTTGTTGATTGTGGGTAACAAAAGGCAATAAAAAATTAATTATTGAATAAATAATTAGTATTAATTAATAAAATAAATCATTAATAACAAATACTGAATTAAATTTTACGTACTATATACATAGGATTATAATCAATGAAAAAAAGATTCCATGGTCAGGCGGAGGGATTCCCTCCTTGTATCGTCCAAAAACCTCCCCCCCCCCTTGTGTCGCCACTGAACATGACATGAACAGAACCTTTTGTATTAGTAGATAAGACAGAAAAAAAGAGAAATTAATTTATATTCTAAATGAAATAAATGATTTAATTCGAATATATATATATATATATATAAAGACTGTAGTAATTCATATATAAGTGACAATCAAGATTAAAAATACAATAAAAATCTAATGTGTGAAGATTTTGGTTATTTACTTTTAAATAAAGGTTAACTTAAAGTTTCTTACGACCAATGCCTAACAACTTTTCTTCCACCATTAAGCAAAGTATTAGTTTATAAGCTTTTTTACACATGTATGTAAATAAAAAATCTCAAATGGAAGGTTGAATTTCTGAATTTGCGATAATTATTTTATTAAAGCGGAAATCACGCCCTTAATTTAATACAACACTGAAGCAGATAGATATTAAACTAGAAGAAGAATAAAAATCCGATTCTGGGACATTACTGAAAACGTTGCCGTTGAAAATGTACGAAATCACTAGTTCCGCTATTTATTTTAAATTGCTAGGTACTCCTAATTGAAAGACAAACTTTACATTACGCCTTTGTACTGAAAGAGCCCATATCCCGCAATTATCTTTAAGCAAAATGGACCCTAATTGAATCTTCACTTTAAGCGAATCCTCCCCAATGCAAAACTTGCAACATATGCCAATTCATAACAGAAGACCCATGTTTCCCACAAACTGTCCGCACCCATTATAGGATACAAATAACGTGGTGATCACTATGCAATGAAAACAATGAGACGGGGGTGGTGTTCGATGACGTCAAAGGAGTGGTAATGACAGGGATCAGCGGGAGATCCTTTGTAGGAGGTTGGGCAGGGCTACATCCTTCCGGCAGGACATCTGCTAGGCCGACACAGATGCTCCAGTTTCTAGAGCTGCTCTTGTCCAAAGATCAACCAATTCATTGATTGCGCTTTTGCAGACTATTTCCGACATTAGGGGGAGTCACTTGTTGATGTTGAGGCGGTTGGAGTGAGTCGTTTGCCGAGATTCAACAATAGCAGTTGAGGATACAGCAAATAGACGTCTCACGGAAGAGGGACGATTAGGCCGGCCACTTGATAATTAAGTATCAGGACGTTAAAAAAAACAAGTGCTTTAAAATTTATACGATATATATTTTTGAAAAATTTTATATATTGTAAGATATTAATAAGAAAATTTACTTCTTTAAAAAAACACAGAAGCGTGTGTGTTATCTTATACAAAAATAAGTACACGGATTAATAGGTCTCCTATTTATTACAAATAAAAGAAATATAAATCCCATTTCGTATGAATTATATTTACAAGTTATTTATATATTGTAATGTTGCGTAGTGCAAATGCTTTAGTAAGGATTTATCTCAATTCTAAGTCAATTTATCGTATCGTGAGACCTGTTAAAATACCAGGGTGGTCAACCCGTGGCCAGCGAGATTCATTACAACTTTACAAAATACGATTATTTTATGCATTATTTTTGTTTTTAGTGTAGTGTTTTGTAACACAAATATATATCTTATAATTGTTTCTATTTTATTATGTTACTTCTATTTTTATACAAATTTAGAATGAGCAGTATTGCATCGTAGCATTACGCTTCATTTTTGTAAATTTATCGCGCTGCTAACTGCTAAAGCTAGGCATATTTGATCACTGCACTATTATTATCAAATTATCTATGTTTGTATACATAAAAAATAATGAAAACTATAATAATAATTTTTTTTTTCATTTCGTTTTGAATTTAAACTCCAATAAATATTTGTAATGGGTCATATCTAATTTAAAGATATATATTTTTATATGCGGCCCGCGCGATTATAATGCTTTTCCGAAGTGGCCCACAAGGTTATTTGAGTTGGCCACCCTTGGTTAAGAGTATCATTGAAATATTTTATGTAAACTATAATCTACAATGTGTGCTTCACATACGAAGTCGAAATTCAATTTTAGGAAGACTTGTGTAGATAGTTCTGAATATAAGAGAAGAGTTCCTCCACCCCCTTTTTTCTTTTGTATCTCTACTATAAATATTTATAAGACGAGTAGAAACAATTTTTATGTATAATATTCAAGTGAATTGCTTTTAAAGAAAAGTTACTTTGGGATTTTAAATAAATAAAGTTTCTTAGTTCTTGCAAGTTCAATTAATTTTTTTGAATGAAAGTTATTTTAGATTTAAAAAGAAAGAATTACGTTAAAAGAATAAATATTTACGTACGTGTACGGTTATTTTTTCCCCTTTATGTTCCATTTTTTCTGTTTTAAATAGTTATACGAAAAAATATCAATTAATGTGCATTCGTTGCGCTATTTTTTTCTTATGAAAAAAAATTTAGAACTATTCGAAGTGAAAACTTGCATAATTTGGAAACATTTATTAATTCCTTATTTGTTGATTGCATTTTGATACAATGTGATCTGCAGATTTTCCACATTTATACCGTTTTTCCTTTAACTTTATAATCTCTTTTATTAATGTTTTAAGCAAGCATTGTGTTACCATTTTAAAGTAGGCCTGAGACCTTTTTCTTTTTGTTATTGGTTGAATTCTGAAAATTTAAATTGATGCATTTGATTCTATGGTGTTTATTTCTTTTGATTTAGATATTCGCTCTTTTTTCATACATAAAATTATATTTTAACAGAATTTTTTTAGAATTATTTATTTTTAGCTCTCGCTCTTAGAAGCAGTGCCAAGTGAATATTAAAGCGTCATACCGTTTTGCTACTCGTGGGCTTTTGGAGACGGATCTCGTAATTTTGAGCCATGATCAAGTGACGAGGACGACACCGGAGCTGGCACTCCCCTCTCCTAACTACCAAACCACACCCACGAGAGGACGTTTGAACTCTTGACAAACTTAACGTGCATCGCTCCCTTACACGTCGGGTCTTCAGCGGTACTAGGCTCGAATTCATGACATGCCTGCCACGAGTCCGTTACCTTGACCACTAGGCTATCGTGGCCAAAGCTGTGCCAGGAAACTAGTTTAAAGTTATCTATCCATTCATTATTCTTTTCTTCATCAAAACTGTTTTATTTGTGTAAAACGTAATTACATTAAAAAAACATTAAATTAAATTAATAATTAATTTACGCGCTAAGTAATTGAATAATATTTATAAGTAGAATTTATTATACTAATTGGACTCATTGTAAAATACATATTCCTTCTGATCACAATAATTACTTTAGAAGACATAATATATATAACTAGTTTTTGATAGAAGCCAAGTGGCTGAGTGGTAGTGTATCTCTCTTCCACGCCACAGGTCCGGGGTTCAAACCCCGGGCTGGGCAAGGTCGACTCATCTTTCGTCCTTTAAGTGGGTCGATAAACGGGTACAAAGCTTGATTGGGAGCTGAACCCTGAGGTCTCACGTCAGACCTCAGCGCCTAAGGTCGTGTAAACTGGGATAGACACAGTAGGCATCAATCCTCATGGGCTGTTGCGCTATTGAGTTCAGGTTATTATTAGATTTCTGAAAGTCAATGTAAAAATGAGTAGTAAATATTTTTTAAGAAGTTTTAAATAATAAGGAACAAAAGTTAATAGTATTAAGATTTAAAAAATAGCACTCTGGAACTTATTACTTTAATATAATTATTTAATAATAAACTCTCAATAGTTTATTTAAAAAACTTTTTTGAATATTACAGTTTCAGCAAAAGAATTTTAATTATTCTAAAATTACAATAGTGAGTCTCATTTGTGTTCTCTTCTCCCTCCCCATTCATTATCCCATACGATACCCGATGTACTGGAACAAAATTATTTATCTGAAACAAACCTTTAATTTCAAAAGAAAAAAAAGGGAGAAAAAATTAAAAAATTAAATATTTTTATACATTTAAAATCTGGATATTAAGTAAAAACAAGCCCATGCTTCAGTGCAGAAATTGGGGGGGGGGGACTTGTACGGCTTAAAAATCCATGTGTTTAACTATAAAAAAAATGCACTGAAATACTAAAAGCCATATGATAGCATAAGCCACACGATGCCATCTGGCTATTTTTATAGCCAGATGGCATTAACATCGTGTAAGAAATGTAGGATTAGATCATTATCAGGGATTTTATTTGCATTCAAGATGCTCTTGTAAATAATTTTTCGACATTATTATGGCTGCATGGTGGAAATTAAAATACTTTGAACGCAGAAGTTCCTTAAAAATATAAAATTTGAAAGAAAGCAATTTTGTTACCCGTACTTGCACTCAGTACAAAGGAATTAATTTAATATGAAACAATTTCAAAATTAATACACACACACACATTTGCCATTTATTTCAGGATAATTAAACTTCTAATTTGTTCCACTTAAAAATAAAGTTTGAAGAAATTATTTTGAAAAAATAAGTAGTTAAACTCCTTTAAAATGCAACAAATATTTATGTAAAGCGCTAAATATATTTTTAGTGGTATGGATATTTCCAATGAGAAAGGGTCAAAAGTTTTCCTCTCACTGGCTTTCTATAATTGCTAACTAAAGTAAATTGTTTGCGAATTTTACTTCTCTATTTAATTTACACATAAAGAACAATTTATTTTCCAGACAATTACTGTGCTCGACAGTTTTATTCAGTTCATACTGCATTCACCTAACTTTGCGTGTGTAATATTACTCATTAAACTGAACGATTAATAAAATTTGAGTAGAGAGGATTATCGGATTGTAATTAACTGTTGTTATTAAGCAAAGAAGCCGTGAATTGACTCAGAATAATGTTCTTCGTTTAACAGATTTTAAAAATTAAAAGCTTTTTTAAAATTGCATATATTATTCTATAGATGTAATTGATTGAATCATATCTGTGTTCACAATTGCTTAAATTCTATAGGAAGTCAAGTCTAATTATGCTAAATACCGTGTGTTCATAATGAAACTTGAAATTTGAGAGCAATCTATAGCAAAAACTATTCAGAGGGATTGCAGGAAAATTGGGTAATGGCAGAATGAAGTGATGGGATTATTCATCAAGGGGCAAAAATCAATGAGTTTCAAAAACCACCCCTAGGTTGCGTATCGTAGCTTTATTTAGAACATATAAATAATCTTCAAAAGTTTACAAAATATACTCAAAATGCTGTCCACCATTGTCTGCTACCATCTGGAAGCGTAAAATCTCATGTTCAACTGTTGAAAGTAGCCTGAACTGGGGAATGTTACGCACATGGCGTTCTATGCTTTCTTTAAGGGCGGACAGAAATGTGATGGGATCACGGTTGACCATGGCCTTGAGGTCCCCACAGCCAAAAGTTGCAAGGATTCAAGTCGGGGGATCTAGGAGGTCAAGCTATAGAAAAATGCAGGCTGTTGATTCTGTCATCACCGAAATGGTGGTAGAGCACTTGTTTCACACAACGGGCGATGTGTGGAGGAACACCATCCGGCATAATCACTGTGGTTGTATCGCATCGCTTTGCTTGCTGCTTCCAAATGGTAACAGACAATGGTGGACAACATATCTAGCATGGTTTGCAAAGTTTTGTAGATTATTTATATGTTCTCAATAAAGCTAGAGGTGGCTTTTGAAACTCATTGTTCTCTTCTCTCAATAAAATTACCATCATTTCATTTTGCCACTACCCGATTTTCATGCAATTCCGCAGTATAGTTTTTGCTATTGATTGCTCGCAAATTTCAAGTTTAACTATCGACACTCGGTAAATAAAAAAAATGTAGCTTTAAGGAAATATTATTACATTTTAACTCATGTAGCTTCTGATTTTTTTCGTTTTTCTTAGAGAATTCATAATATACTGATGTTTCAGAAGATTTTTCGAGCCGTTATTCAACTATAGACACTTCGATACAGTGAAAGAGGTTGTTTCCCGTTAAATGGAACTGGGTCTTAAGGTCCTCCCATGGTGTGACATTAAAGAGAGGGAGGGTCATCCTCGTCACTTAACTATATTTTTTTATTCTGAAAGTTGCTGCCAATAGTTCTCATTTTGCTGTAGGTTAGTATTAAATAAACTTAGCCACGGTCACAAATCCTTAAAATTTGCTTGTATCATATGCTTCCAGCAGATATTCATTGTAACTTCAAAGCAGCTCGTTTTAATTTTTGGAGATTCAATGGATATTTATAAAAAATTAATATGTGGGTCGAAAGTATTGGCGGGAATAAAGATAATCCAAATGCGAATTTAATTCTTAAAATTATAAGCAGTTTGCTTAGGCGAACAACTAACTGATTGTTGTTAATTTATTTGGAACATTATGTAAAAGACCTACCTATATATCATTTTCGGTTGAGCATTGTTTTAAAAATACTTAACGGAGAAATTTTACTCCTATTTAGTAATATAACTCTTGTCGCAATACCTCTTCCTGGGGTTGGTTGAGGTGGAGATCTCACTGATCGTTGATGTTCCTAGGGGATCCGAATGCATTAGTGAGTGACACCATTAAATGGGACACGAAATGATGACCAAAAGATATTCACAATAGTTCACTTTTACTAATCAAATGTTAGGACTAAGTACGTGATGTGTAAACAAGACAAAATGAATAAGAAATTATATAGATACTTATCTGAGATGAGTTGTGACCAATGAACTGTAATAACTCAACGACTATAATTCCACACGGTAATTCAGGAATAAGCAACTACAATTCATGCAGTACTATCGTGTCAATATTGTCCACATTATAACTATTCTCCATCTCAATGAATATTTATATCCTGTTTAGTAGTGCTATTTAGACGTTCGCTTGTGGAGGGGAGTTTTTATAGCTCAAAGTGACAATGTGGTTGGACGGGGAAAAGAGAGGAGAGTTAGAGATGATAGACCTCGTGGATTGTCCATAGTTCCAAGCGGAAAAAGTTACAAAACGTGAATTAGTGGAGTTATAGTACTTTTCTCACCTTCGTTTATTTCTAAATAATTGGCATCTCTTTTTTGAAATCTTTTAATTTGATATTCTAGAGTAAGTGTTTTTCTTAATCATACATGGCATTTATTTTTCCCTTTCATTTTATCTGAACAGCTATCATTGGGCCTCAAAGAAGATTAAAAAAAATGAAGAATAAATTAAGAAATGATTCAAAAATCGTGATTGATGGTCTAAATCTCAATATCATAAATGAATTTATACATGCGATATATATATATATATATATATATATATATCATGACTATATAGTTATATTTTAGGTTTATTATATATATATATATATATATATATATTAATTATGGAGCAGCAAAGCTCCAGAATACATGCACATTGGTACTATATTAAAAATCAATTGCATAAAATTTATTATTTTAAAACAATAACAACTTAGATGAATCTCAAAAAGTCTGTAATCATATCTAAAAGATCAGTGTTTCTCTATTTCCAAGCAGTATATCAAAAGCAGAATGTTTCTGAATAAACCTGTATCTCGAATAATGAGTGACAGGAAAGCTCCAATGTATTCTTTTTTTTAGAGTTTTTTCATGCAAGTACAAGTCAAACTGAGGAGAGATGAAGTCAATATTTGAGGTCTTTATAAGTTTAGACATACACCAAAAAATGTTAATAAGAGATTAATTTAATAATTCTGAGAGTCTAGTAAAGAAAGTCTTCAAAAGTGTTTATCTACGGATTAACTCGCTAGTATTCAATCAGTCGAATTGAAATAGGGGGACAAGCGCAAATCAATCATTATCAAATTGATACAGTCAAGCCAGCTACGCGTAATTTAAAAGTAAAAAAAACCTGAATTTTCATTAAACCAAACTTGATTGAAGCTCCAGTAACAAAGTTTCGGAACACGCTTTTGAAATTTCAAATAGGTACATAAAAAGAGGGGGGTAGTGCATAGGGCCAATATTTGAGAAGTCTCCTCACATATACATAAAAAAAAAGCATCGAATGTTAACAAGGGATTAAAGTAACAGTCTCATTTGTTCTGAAGTGCCTTTGAAAGAGCGAAAACGCGTTAATCACTTATAATCTTTCGGTCCTCTGCGTTCACTGTCTCCCCCAAAAGTGTCAAAAGATTTTTCCGACCCTCCCTCCTGTCAAGCTCGTTTAAATAGCCAGAGATCAATAATCAGTTGAACAGCGTGTTATCGTGCATCTGGAGTTGGTAAGCCCTCCGATCATGATATCCCACCCCTCTTTGGGTTTCTCATCCGTCAAAACCAAAGCTTTTGCCCCCTATGAATAAGTTAAAGCGCTTTTATTGCTTGCCAGCCCTAAAAACCGGAGTGGATGCAGCTTATGAATGTTAATCGCTCTTCTCTAGGTTGCCAAAAAAGAAAGCCATACCGCCAAGAGAGAGCCAAAGTTAGAAAAAGATATATATTAATTGAAATTATGATTTAAACAACCATATTTTGCTAAATTAGAATAATAAATAGTCTCGCTGAAGCGATTTGTGTTTCTCATTTTATAGGCTTATTTCCCAGTAAACATTTGAAATCTAAAATGTCCTTTTTGAGTCAATTGAATCATCATCATTGATATACATGTTTGAACTCGTTTAAAAAGTAAAACGAAATTTGTATGGCAAATAAATTAAGTAGAAATAAAACGTTAAAAAAGAAAATTTCAACTTGTAGGAAAAATGAATTAAGCAAAGATAAATAGTAATTGCTATCTAGTGAGACTGCTTTAAGCTATATTTATTACATTTTTCCAATCCATCCAATTATAAAGTCTTGTTCTTCGCGACAATATTTTACTTCTTCAGATTGAAGGTCTGAAAAATTAATTTTACGCCCAAATAATAAATCTTTTTAAATTTCAGATCAGGTCCAAAGTTATTGAAATCATAAATGAAACTGCAAAATGTGATTCTGTTGTTTATTAACTTGTAATTGGTTCAGATAAAGTAAATAAAATTAATTAAATGTGTGATATTCCTAAAAGGTTAATTAACTATGCTTATATATTCTCAATTCTATTGAAGATTAGGGGGTTTGTGTGTTTAAAAAATATTTTAAAAAAATAAATTTCCTATTTCCTTACATATAACTATGAAAAAATACACCAATAAAACAAAAAAAGGACAGTTTAAACAAAAGAAGCACTAACATAACAAAGAAATAATTCACAAAGATTATAATTTAAAATTATGCATCATTTGCAGAAAATAATTAAGCTCTGCATCATTGTATTAATGCCTATTTTTAATATTTGTCATCTTTTATGTATGCACTTTTGTAGAGTAATATACTTTTTCATTATTTTAATTATTTAATTTCGGTCTATTTTAACCCATTAGTGTGAGAGTTCGCTTGTATAAGTTTATTTAAGAATTAAAACTAAGTTTTAAATTAAAATATATACATATTTAAATGTCTTTTATTTGTGTGCTCTTTTTATGTATATAAGCTGATTTAGGACAGTTAAAAGTATCACAAATGTCGCAATATTCATATAATTTCAAAAGGGTTTCTTATCTAAGACCACTTTTGAATTTAAAATAAGGATTTAGAAAAATATTTCTTGGAAAAAGCTTTATTAAAACCCCGAATTCAAAATTTGAGATAAGCTTGTATCTGCGTGGAAAATGTTGACGAAATTTTTAAAATTTTCTTAAAAAAAAGTGAGGAGTTAAAATATAAGATTAGTTTTATTTATAAGTTATATTTAAGAACAAAAACACACATGAGTTCTTTCAGGAAAAGTAACGTATGATCTTCATATAAAAGTATGAGTAGTAAGATAAATGACATTTTTGAGCGATACGGTATTTAACATAAGTGAGATTCCTCTATCAACTGCAGATAAAGGCCTCCAACGACATCTCATGTTTTAACAATTGGTACGATCCCATATCGGTTGCGAATACTTAATGGTTTTTTGGCTGTCACAGCGCCCTCTGAAACCTGAGTATTGGGTGCCCTCTTCAGGAAAGGAGAGGGTCCTCTACACAAAGAAAAGGGGCCTTTCTTATTCAGAATGATATTTTGAAAAGTAAACATTGGAGTGAGTGTTGAAAAATCCTCCCTTTAGTTGAAGCAGCGCCAAAACTGTGCATGAGGGGACAGGCTAGATTCCCCCCTATCTGATTTGAATGTGTATGATGAAGGGCGTGAGTCCATCTGTCCCGTGGGACGGGCCACAAAAGGGCCAATGAAATGTCCCAGGCCCAGGTGACACTCGGGCAGGAGGCACCATTAAGAGGCCGGCCCTTTCATAAAATCGTAGAGGAGTTATGGCGACAATTATGAATTTGTGAGGGGTGATCTATTGTTTGGATTCTTGCAAATAAGAAGTGTCATGCGATCGATAAATCTCTTGTCGCTGGATTAAGGATCTTGGATTGACTCGCGAGTTTCCCCGAGGCCGATGAATGGGAATCCGCGGTGAGAGTTAAGGGGGGCGCGAGTTCCCAAAGTCGAGGATCCCTCTTCAGAGCTGACACTCGTCCGCGACAACAGGAGGAGATCCTTGTGCACAAGTACGCGACACCAGCCTTTGAGAATCCTCTCCTTGAACACAATGCCGTTAATCCCTGCAGTCAAAAGGAGAACAAATACATTAGTGTCTTGAATCCGGACCTAGTACCCTCCCTTCTGGCAACACAAAGACAGGGATTGCTTAATCCCACTTTAGAGCAACTTCAACGCTGCACTGTTTGTAGTGGTAGGCGGCGAATAAAAAGAGATAAAAGGGCTGAAAGAGGGAGAAGAAAGGACACCTTTTTGATTTCTTCTTCGGAAGAGAATTAGGTGGCTTAGTCTTGAGGTCAAGAACTATGGCTAGGCAGATTCCAGTGCTTTTTCCTCGCAAGCGGAAGCTCTAATGTGTGACAAGTGTAAAAGTGGCATGCAGCATTTCTTTTGCAAAGAGCTCACGATCAAAAAAATCTTGGATGCTTTCAAAGGTAAAATAAAAGATTTCAGACTGAAAGAAAAATTTTGCTCCTTTTATCTAGCTTTCAATCCTCTCTTAACTTCTTAAGAATTCATTTTGAAAAGTGAGGTAATATCACGGAATGGTCTTGAAAAATTTTTGAAGAGAAGAATTTTGACTGTCTGCTCTCGTCTTTTGTTGAATCTTCTTTTAGAGTTGTTCAAAAATTCGTCACGCTGCTTCCTGAAATAATAAATCCAATAAAAAGTAAAATTAAGAAGTTGTAACTATTTAGAGAGGAAGAATTTACAATTTGAAACTAGGAAAGATAAAGACATTTTGACTAATGAGTAAAATTTGTAGCACAGTTTTTTGTTGGTTAGAAAAGTAATAGCATTCTTTGTCAATCTTGATAATTTTTATTATTGTAAAATGCGTTAACTTTTCCATTATCAGCTTATAATTTTGTAGATATTAATTTTATACTTTATTCCATTATATCAGCGTTTCTCATACTGTGGGGCGTGCCCCACTAGGAGGCGTAATAGCTCTACAAGGGGGGCGCGAACATATTGAAAAGTCAAACATAAAATATTATTTAAAAAAAGTATTAATTTATTGAAATAAGCAAACAAAATGCATTCGGGCATAATAAAAATTAAAATTAACATTTACACTGATATAATACACTTATAAATGTATCAGTACTGCACAATGTATTTTATAATGAATTTAACAATACCAAGTTAAGAATAAGTTTAATAACTGCTACCCCCCAGTGACTCCACACATGGGTTTGTCATATATAAAATTATACACAATAATTCACATTTATCTTAATAATTTGTACGGTTTATAAATAATCCCTTATAACTGCCGATTAAAAGTTACGAGATTCGCACCCCAATGTCTCAGTTTCCCATGTAGGAGCGCGTATGGGATGTATTGCGGGAAGGTGGAGGGAAGAAAATAAACAAATAAGAATCCTCTGATATAAGTAAATCCTTCGAAAACACACTCTGTCAAGGTCCTTTTATTGCATTCCAAAGCCTTCGAAATAATCTTATGTATAGCAGTGCACAGGAAAGATCGTACTTTGGAAAGACGTATATATACGTCTGGGGGTATATAGCGCGCCGGTTGAGTGAGGCGTATATATACGTCTATGGTACTTAAGAGGTTTAAGTCGTATTGTAGTTTTAGTGTCAAGGTATAGTATTATTGTATTTCTGCATTTTTATTTGCGTGGAAATTATGCGCGAAAAATGCGCGCGATGAAAATTATGATTGAATATTGGGTCTCAAATATTGAAAGTTTGAGAAGCACTGCATTATTATATACTTAGTGCTGGAAATTGTCCAATGGTCATAATCTCGAGCTCGTGGTCGGTGTTGTTCCAATCAAGTCGTAGATTTGAGTCCTAATGCCACTAAAGAGCTGTCGTGTAGCGGGGCTGATGAATTGTACATCCATCAAAGCTTAAGCCTTGAGCGTAGTGTAAAAGTCAGGAGAGAGTAGTCTCGCATAGATGTCATCTTCATAGCTTGACCTTGGTTGAAGATTATTAGGTTTGTCTTTAAAAGTCGTCATGTTACTTCTAAATGCAGTATTACAATCAATGAAATTATATGAATGATCATTAAATGTCTTTTTAAACGGTCAATAAAATTACCTTTTGAATGATTTTTTCCAAAATTACAAAATTGTAGGTAAGGTTACCTTGTAAATGTTAATGAATTTTATTTGCTTAAAATCAAAAGTTTGTTTCCCTTTCCTCATTGAAACATATTAGTAAAAAAGTTTTATCAAAAAGAATAATTTTTCTCTTCGCTAAAAAATTAACTGCTTTTACAATAAATGGTTAATTTATTGAGAGTGTCTCCTTTTACCTAAGTTATAGTTTCATATAATCTGAGTTCTCATTTATTGGTATAGAAAAAGTTGGAATGTAAATTTCAAGAAATATCCGTTAACATATTAAAAATTGAAGCTTTGAAAACAAATTTCTGAAAATGTATGCATAAAAAATTCATTTAATTTTTAAATATTTGCAAACATCTTGATTCAAAATTAAATAGTCTCTCTTAGAAATTTTTATATAAGAGAAATCAAGTCACCTTTTAATTTTCCGAGTTAAAAATTCGGAAAAATTATCCCACTTTCATAAAATTCTTGCTTAAAAAAATATTCCTAATATGATTTTGTGTAATATAATCAGATAATTTTACAAATGCATTGAAAATAAAAAATACTATGAAATAGAGCATTAAAGAACAACAACAACCCCCTCCCTTAAAAAACCTAGCAAAAAGTTTGGATTAGAAGATTTGATTTTAATTTAATTTGCATCCACTCTAAAGCAATTTCGAAGGCTATTGGCCATTGGTATGGTGTGGTAGGAGAAGGGGTGCCAGCTCAGGTGTGGTCCTTGTCACTTGACCATGGTTCAAAATTACGAAGTCCGTCGCCAAATGCCCTCGTGTAGCTGATTAATATTCACTCACTCACCCACTCGAGGGCTATTGGCTGCAGACCTTGTAAATTTGAACTTCGATAGAGTGATAAGGACGACACCTGATCTCTGGCACCCCCTCCCTCTCCAAACTACCACACGGGAAGACTTTGAGTCATGCCGAATTTAAGGTGCATCATTTTCTCTACACCGCGAGTCTTCAGTAGCAATAGGGTTCGAAACCACGACTCGACAACACCAGTGACAGATCCGCGACCATGACCACTCGAGTTACCATGGTATTTTACATCACATTGATGTATTTACCATGTAGAACTATTCTATGTTTGCAAGTATCTGCTTAGAATGAATATTTTATCTACGCACGAAAGGGGGATTTTTTATCAATACAAAATAATCAAGATTTATTTGCTCCTTTTAGTACTTTTTTACACAGTCAAAATCCAGAGTTGTGTTCTTCTCTCCCAGTGTTTCTTAACTCTTTGAAGTCTGTCATTCAAGAGCTCGGCAAATATTGCACCGAAAACTATTATTCCACCTCTTGAACGACGTCATTTGTGTTATCAAATCAATACACAAATGACTGGATTTGAGCTCCGGTAATAAGAAAAAGTGTCAACTGGGGCGAGATCGAGAGAATAGGAAGGATGTAACAAAATTCCAAAGTCACATCCCTTTGGATCCTCAACAGTATCTCGAAATAAGTGAGAAGGTGTAATGTCAGGGGTGGAAGATGGACGTTTTTAGCGATCCTATAGCTCCATTTCTGAAGCAAGGCATCAAATGATTGGTCAAAAAGTGTGCAGTAATAGGCACAAATAATGGTCTGACCGTTCTCTGAATTGTCTGATTAGATAACTAATCGCAGTCCCAAGAAACAGGCAAAATAGCCTTTTTTGCAGGCTTCTTCTTAGACTTCTTGGGTGAAGGCCAAGATGCAGGTCCCCAGACGTTGTCCATCTCTTTAGCCCCTGAACCATGCTAATAGATCCAAGCTTTCACCATAAATACAAAGTGACCAAAAGTATCCTCTTTATCTTGCCCCTAAAGATTGAATATTTATTTCCTTTGGCACCGTTTTTGCGACCAAGAAGAAGTCACTGTTTGTGCAACCCAGTGTGCTGATACTCTTTGCGTGATATTTTTCGTAAATAATTTTCCACATTCTACCATAAATAATGTCAGTCTCATTCAAGATCAATGAAATAGTTGCTGTTCGGTCTAATGCAGAGGTTCCAAACTTTTTTGTCTCACAGACCCCTTGCCATGCTTTTCTGTTTGGGGTAGACCCCTGCTTAATTAATATTGAATTTTTGCAAATTTATCAACTGAAATGTCTTTTCGACAGCTGGCACTACTACTTCTACTTTAAAAGAATTAAATTTCTAACTGTAATGAAGTACAGTGTTTAAAATTTAAAAAGCATTAATTAATAAATGCAACTGATAAATAAACTAACTAAACAACAAACAAGTGATTTTAAAGGGAGGAAATAATCTCTAGCACTACAATATCAAATTTTCAACATCTACACTATTAAAATCCGAAGGTAAACAAACGTATCTATCTATCTATCTATGTATCTATGTGCGTATATCTTCTCACGAACCGCACCACGCAGAAACTCGCGGAAGGTACCAAAAGATCGGGAATGATCCGGGGAAGCTGCATTGCCCATTTGTATTTCGATATTGTAATTAGTTGAAAAGTTATTAACTAAAAACCTCCAAAAAACCCGTTTTTTTCGTGCAAACTTTGATTCGTCTCCATTATTGCAGCAATGTTATTGTTACATCAGTGACAAAAGCAGGCGTCGAGAATCGGTTTTCAGCCAAACTTGGAATTTCATGACATTGCTCTGTTGACTGTATTAACTTACTCTGTTTAAAAAATAAATGCTTTTAACTGCGAGACTAACTTGAAATGTATTATTGAAATCCCAAATTCTAAAATGTTTTACATTTTTTATAAATTTCTTTGTATGTCTTGGATTTAAATTTTAAAAAAAAAAGAAAGTTATGGCTATTTTTAAAATATTGGTAAATTGTATATACATTTCTAGACCATGCTAAGTTAGACTGAGATGATATATTGTAAAAGTCATTCTAAAAATTTAGGAGAAATTTCGTAATTTTGAAAATGGTTTCTACTTTTATGCTTTTTTTCACATGAAATATTTCCATTTCAAGGAGCACATGAAAATACAACGAAAAAAATTGCTAAAGTTACCAAATGCCAGTAACCTACGACAGAATTGACCAGTTTGTGCATATATGTGAGTGAGGCTTATGCAGCATGTTCAGAAAGACTACTTTCTGATACACCACAACAGATAGTTTTCTTTATTTAAAAAAAAATCAGTGTGAAAGACATTAAAAGTATAAGAAAATGTTAAAATGTTTTTTATAGTATTATTTTCATTTTGAATGTTTTTTATGCATTGAATTCAAGCAAATGTATGTGTCTAGGTTTACTCTCCCGAACTTCTTTTTATAGTTACATAGTTTTAATCAAATAACCAAACATCCAGAAATAGGCAGTCATTTTTCATTCTTTATTTAATAAAAACAGATATAAATTTATATATATTTTTAAAAAAAACTAAATTGGTATTGTTTGTATTATTTATTACAAAATTTATTATTTAATAATAATATCGTACATTATCTGTTTTCTTGTGGATAAAACTAGATTAGTTTTGTAAATTAAAAATCGAAAATCGAAATATAAAGAATGATCTTATCACTGAGAGAAAAAAGACTGAAAAAGAGTTTTATGCACGAAAAAGCCCGTGTAAACACCGGGCTAAGCTGAAAAAAAAAAGAAATCTGTCTGTAAAGGAAAAGAAATTGAAGACATTTCGGAAAGAAGATAATTTTAATGACATAAGTATAGGAATCCCTCCCATCACGCATACACTCTCACCCAGAAGTGCTGGCATCGAGAAGGAAAAAGGAAATTTCCATTGGGATAAAGTTATACTCCTGGAAAAATCCCGTGCAACGTCGGGCTAAGTGGAAGGAAAACAGACCCGTCCGACGGGATAAAGATATGGAAGAAATTGCGAAAAAGGGAATTTTAATGACAAAATACAGAAATCACACACAAACGAGGAAGTAATGACATCGAGATCGGAAGAGGAAGTTTCCATTGGCCAAAAAATATAAATTTGAGAAAACCTGTGCAGGTTCGGGCCATGTAAATTGATTTCAGGCAAACTGAAATTTTATGGTGTAGTTTTTTTTTTATTTAACTTATTCACAGGTTAAAAAAAAAGATTTTAACACTTGATTAAGGTGAAATATATCCTTGAAATCATAGTGCTACAATTACATATGTTGTCGTCAAAATCCGGTTTTCAGTCTTACTGGATATTTATTGACTGATTCCTTTACTTTGATTGAAAAATAACTGCTTTTGATACGTGATTTATTTGAGATGTTTTTTTAAAAATAAAAACACAACTTCTAAAACGCAAATATCTATGTTTTTTTTTTAAATTTAAATTCCGAAAAGAGATAAAATTGTTTTTTAAGCATATTGGTAAATTTTTTACCTTTTCCAAAGGTTCCAATTTTAATTGAAACGGAATATTGTAATAATCTTTAAAATATCACTACATTTTGTAAATTTCTATCTTTTGACATTTCTTATACATAAAACTGTTTTTTTAAAAAGGTAGTTTTTCGTTTCGGGGAACCTAAAAATGTAACTAAATTAACTCTCAAAATCGACCCCTGCCAATAATAATTAATGGTGGTAAGCCTACCACAGAATTCAAGAATTTGAGGGCTTATGTTGCATGCGCGGAAAGACAACTTTCGGAGAGTACGTAGGCAAACATATTAACTGTGTATGTATTAAACAGAATAACAAGAATAGTTATACACAAGAAATATCCCGTGCAACGACGGACCCTGCAGCTATATATGGATGTAAATTAATATATTTTTTAAAAAAACTAAAGCACAGTATTTTTTTTTTATAATTCACACATTACTAAATTACTTTAAAAATCTTAAAATGGCTGCTTTCTATTGGATAAAATAAGATTAATTTTGTAAGTTATTAATCGAAAATAGAAATTTGATCTTATCTTTGAGGAAAAAGAGGGAAAAAGAGTTTTATATTCCAAAAAGCCCGTACAACACCCGGATAAACAAGGAATATCCCTAATAAGTAATAGAATAAATTTCGGATAAAAAGGGAATTTTAATGACATAAATATAGAGAGAGAGAGAGAGAGAAATCACTCTCCTAGAAGTGCTAGCGTCGAGAGGGAAAGGGGAAATTTCCATGGGAATAAAGTGATGTACTCGGTAATAGCACGTGCAACGCCGGGCTAATCTGATGGAAAACAGACCCGTCTAATGGAGCAAAGAGGTGGAAGAAATTTCAAAATAGGGTATTTTAATGATATATTAAAATGGAAGTCACAAACACACCAGGAAGAGTGCTTGCACCGAGATAGGAAGGGGAACTTTTTAAGGCAATAACATTTATACACTTGAAAAAGCCCGTGCAACGCCTGGCCATGCAGCTAGTTTAGTATTAATCTTGTTTGGTTTTACCTTAAATTTCCTCTGTTAGTGTCTAATTTTTTTTCTTTTTTTGGAAAGTGGCTACCGCACTGAAGCTCCTTCACACTAGGAAAAGCAATGAAAAACTTCCTCGCGATATTCCAAAAGTCGAGACAAATAACAGGTTTGACTTTTTAAAGCCAAAACTGCTGGCATCCGTTTCAACTTTAAGATCTTCGTTAGTGTTTATTACGATCAGTTCCTATTGTAATGTGACATTTTTTTCAATATGACTATACGAATTCATTGCCTACTGTATTGCCATATATATAGTGAAATCATTCTCAAACCTAAGTTCAAAATCAGAATAAAAGGCATTTAAATGTTGAACGTAGGGTAAAACGTTCTGACAGAATGTCTGTGACAAATTTAGAAAATTCGGGTTCTTCAGTATTATGCTTTAACTTAATATTAACTTATATATTAGTATTATACTTTAACTTAACTCAGGAAAGAGAAGATGAAATTTTTCTTGCTTTAATAAAATTTATGCTGTCCCCTTGTAAATGCAAATTAATTTCATTATATTTAGTAAATAAATCTGTTACATAGGTAAAATTTGGTTTCCACATGATTATAAATTTTTTTTTAAAAATTAGTCATGGTTTAGTTTAATGAGATCCACTATTATAGACCCCCACTTACACTTCATGGACCCCCAAATTAATTTTTGGCTAGCGTAGACCCCTTGGAGGTCGTCGTAGACCCCTGGGGGTCTATAAAGACCACTTTGGGAATCACTGGTCTAATGCAATCAAGACCTCTCCTTTCTTCACTGTGGGCTCATCGTTCTTGAATGATCATCCACTTCTTGGATTGTCTGTGAGGGATATTTGAATAGTTAGAAAGTTTATTTCATATTCACGACAGCGTCAAATGAAAGATATTATTTTTAGTATAAGCAGCCAACATTTCATAATGCATTTGCCAGGTGATGAAACCTTTAAAAAAAAGGAACTTATTACACTGCGGCTTCTATCTCTTTTTCTTCAATCTTCGGTTTCCTAAAATCAGACTAAATAACATTAATAGCTGTGATTTACAACATTGCGCACATATATAATAATTTGCTCGCATGATTAATATTATCATATCTCAGTTATGTAAGAAAGAGTAAAGTTGTATTACAATTTATTTCTTTTGGAAATCATTATTAAGTAATTAAAGTTTAATTTGATTTTATTCTCAAATAACTATTCCTCCTTCTCTCTTTTGCCTTATTTTAGTGGCCGGACTCGTGGTCAAGATCAAGGACTCATGGCTAGTCCACTGATGACCCACCGTGTAGATGGTAGAATAACAATAATATATTATTGCTATTAAAATAAGAAACTATTATGAAATGTGTTTGAGCTGAAAAATTTAATGTGCCTTTTTTTTTCTTTAGAAGAATTTCTAATGTCAATGAATTCAGTATTTCAATTACTAAATTAAGAAAAAAGATAACTCTTTTCAGATCTCAAAAGTAAGCCAATTAAACAGGGATATTATTAAAAAAAACTTCATCTTAGAATTTAGGTGTTATTAAATTAAAATGCATGTATAAGATACGTATATTTAGTTTTAAATGCCAAGTAATGAAAGAACTTAGTTTTTAAAATTTATGACTTTTAGTTAAATTTAATTAAAGTTTATACATTTCTAATTTTAAAAAAGTAAGCAAATTTGTATTTGTGAATTAAATACTAATTTTTCATAAATGGGAGATGCGTTGAGCTAAAGGGCAGAGAAACAGATCCTACATTGATTTTTTCATCCGATAGTGGGCCAGGATTCAGGGTATTTTGGACATTTTAATAGCATAGAAATAGATAACAAGAAATACTTAGTGTGATTAAAATGAACTCATTTTACTCCTTGATTTAAGTCATTTAATGCAAGATATATTTTTAAAAAATTAAATAAACCCCTTGATTTTCAACTCGATATGTGTCGGGGTTGATGCATGTTAAATCTGTCGAGGCTCAAAGACCTCACGTTGGCGAGGTGTAAAAGTTTGAAAAGGGGTCTTCGTAACTCGACCGAGGCTCAGAATTATAAAATCCGTCACCAAGAGTCCTCGTGTGTTGATTCTTAGGGGACATCAAGAAACAATCAATCGCTGATTTACAAAAGCCATACAGAGAAATGACAAAGATGATTTACAGTGTTTACCCGAGTCTTCGCCGCACCATTTTTCCAGTGTTAAAGCTACTGAAAATCGGGCGTGGCTTAGAATTGATGGCAAAAAATTTGTTAGATGGGGAAACTGAGTTTCAACCCCTTTCAAAAGGACAGATGTAACCCCGTCCATTCTGGACACTTGCATTGATGATGTATCTCATTCCGCCGCTAATCTCCAGTTATTTGGTCTATTCTAAACATCGTTGTCTGCTCTCTTTTCGGAAATTATTTTGAATGAAAAGAAAGCCAATTTTATATGCAGAAAAAACAGAAACCTGAGCATTTGACACGGATGAAACAAATATACGTCGATGGCGTAAGCAAAATGATACAATTTTTCTTGTAAAAGTTCAACAGTCTTTAATAATTCATTTACATTCTTCGAAAAAGCATGCTTTCACAAAAATGTTACACAACAAATGCATTGGATGGAATGTAAGACGATACCGTGTGGGAAAATGGCATTGCCGGCATCAACTCCAAACTCAGCTGTGACACGATTCATTTCCAAAACATAACACTGACGGTTAGAGTAATTAGATTCTTATGTATGCATTTGAAAGTTTTTAATGCTGGTCAAATAAATTATTACTCCATATTATTTCTAATTAATTTTTTTATAAAAGTTCTTACGAATCGGATATCTATGAACCTTTTATACTCTTTTTTATTTTTTCTCTCAAAAACGAGTAGGGAATTGGGGGGGGGCAGCTTAGTAGCAGTGGCGGCTTAGATTCGAGTAAGTACAGTACTATAATAAAATGCAACAAGGATTTATTTAATATAAAAGCATTACTCTTTTGAGTATTTTTAAACTCTTACTAATATATTCAAAACAAATAGTGCAGGCTTGACTTTCGAAAAAAAGGGTATTTTAAACCTTCTTTCGAACAAAACACCCGTAAGTAAACACAAGCATGTCTGAGTGAAAAGATACTCATTTGCATATTTTCCTGATTTGTCTGGTCTCCGTCCGAAAGGATAAACTTTCCTAAGTGCGAATACAATACAACTCTAGACGGTAAATATTTGTCAGCCTGAGGGCTTACGCCGTAACGGAAGTTGGAAGTATTTGAATTGCGCTATTTTAAAGAATCTGTCATACAATGCTTTATTAGAGTTATTGATGGTTTGTAGTAACCTAAACCAGATAAAAACCTGCAAATATGGAAGTAGACTGTCGGTTGATTGATTACTTACGTCGCACTCTACAAAGCAGCACGAGGGCTTTTGACGATAGACAGTAGACTCGGAAGTATACACAAAATGTTGATTATAAAGAAAATACCTAAGATTAGAATTTTCTTACTCTATAAAAAGAAACGTTTTCGTGATGTTGTAATAAATTTATTTATACATAAAGTATAGTTAGTAAAATGGGTCTTAAAAAGTTGCATTTAACTGAAAAGAAGCACCAAAAAAGAATTTTACGACGAAAAGCACAAGAGAAGAAAGTGTAAGAAAGACAGAACATTTTTAGAGATTAGAGGAAAATTTAATATACGGCAATGAGAAGACTTGAAATTCATTTATTTATTTTTCTGCTTACAATATATTGTGAAAAAAATAGGGGTACATAATGTAAATTACAGTTTTACAATTTGAGCAAAGCTCTATTTTTTTTTAAGAATTTTGTTTTATTGAAACTATTAAATTAGAATGAGGTTATAATTCTAATAACAAAAAGTTAATAATTAAAAGACTCATTACTTAAACGTTTACCTTAATACACTCATGGGCAAAAAAAAAAAAAAAAAAAAAAAAAATTAGCGCACCCAGAAATAATTGTTGGATTGTACCGAAACTTGGCATGAAGGTACATGTCGGGGAGATATGCAAAAGATTAGAAATGCAGCCTGATTGCGCATTACGTATAGCCGGTAGAGGGCGTTTAACGTCGTTCTCCGTGGAGTATAAAACAGGTAACCAAAGCTTTTTTAAGTGTGCTGAATCGTTTACAAAGGAAGTGCTGGGGTAGACATGCCATTACGCCGTTTTCGAAGACAATATAAGCAGCTGTCGCAGTTTGAGAGAGGGAGAATGATCGGAATGATGGAAGCTGGGTGATCAGCTAGGCGAGCAGCTCGTCAATTAGGCTGCTCTGATAGCGTTGTGAGGAGGTGTTGGGACCAGTGGATCTGAGAGATGTCATTTACTCGAAGACCAGGCTCAGGACTCCCTCGACAGACCAATCATAAGAAATGCACGCGTACAGCCAACTGCTTCATCGGCCGCCATCCAGGCACAGGTAGCACCTTCACTAGGGGCCCCTGTGTCTTTTCGAATCATACGAAGGCGCCTGGCTGAAAGACATTTGGGATCGCGGCGCCCATTACGTGTGCTGCCATTGACGCCCACCCATCGACATCTCCATTTGGAGTGGTGCCGTGCACCAGGAAACTGGACTGCAACGGAATGGAACCAGGACGTCTTTAGCGACGAATCCAGATTCAATCTCAGCAATGGCGACAATCATGTTCGTGTGTGGAGACCCCGTGGTGAACGCCTCAATCCTGCCTTTGCTTTACAGCGACACACCACTCCCACAGCTGGTGTGATGGTATAGGGTGCCATTGCCTACAATACACGGTCATCCCTAGTATTGATCTATGGAACTATGACAGCCCAGCGGTATGTCCATGACATCCTGCAACCACATGTGTTGCCACTCATGCAATGGCGCTCCCAGGAGCCATTATTCAACAAGACAATTCTCGGTCTCACACGACAAGGGTGTCACAAGATTGTCTCCGCACTGTTACTACCCTTCCTTGACCTGCCCAATTACCAGATTTGTCTCCAATCGAGCATATATGGGATCATTTGGGACGGCGAGTTGGACATCCACGAGTTTGAACGAACTAGATGCAAGGTTACAGCAAATATGGAACGAAATGTCTCAAGACATCATACAGAACTTGTATGCCTCAATGCCCGATCGTATCGCATCGCGCTAGAGGGGGTTCAACAGGGTATTAAATCTCCTCCGTTCTTTTGCCTTTTTCTCTGACATAAATGATCCTTTTTCTTTGATTTTCTAATCATTTACGTATATCAAAGTAGTCATTACGTATGTAAAATTTCGTTTCATTTTGATGACTCTTTCTTGGTGCGCTAATTTTTTGTCCATGAGTGTATAATGCTTATTTAAAGGTGAATAAATTGCTCGATAATCGGTTACTGGAGGCTAAATGTATGTACTGTTATTTCGGCGTTACATGGATACAAAATTTACTTACTTCGGTCATTTTCTCTTATTTGTGGCCGCTGTAGCTTAGAAGTTAAGGTCACAAATTCGTGGATGGCGTGTCATGAATTCAAGCCCTAGGGCCCCTGAAGACCCACTGAGTGCAGCTGCTGAAGCATATAAAATCTGTTGAGGAGGGAGTGTCGACTCAGGTGTCACTCTCGTCCCGTTACCGATATTCAAAATTATGAAGCCCGTCGTCAATAGCCTTCGTGTTGTTTTAGAGGGCGACGTCAAAAACTTTTCACTCACTCCCGCTTGCTCCCTTTATGTGAATGAGTCAAAATTTAATGAGATGATGTTGACATACTTAAAGCTATCTTAAGGGGTATAAATCAGGACTTTTAAACCAGGGGTGGCCAACCCGTGGCACGGCTGAGTTGTAAAAGTGGCACACGAAGACACGTATAGAAAATTTAAAAAAAATATTAAATAAAAAGTTTTCCACAATTTTATTCAAATGCGGTTATTTTAGACACACCCTCTCAAGATTTGAGTTAACATGTTTGTGGATATATATTTTTATTAGGAACATAAAAACAAAAAATGTCTCTCAAAACTAGCTGGTATGCATGATGAACAACTTAATTTTTTAAGCATCTTCAAGCCCTAATCCTAATGTACATGATTTGGGGAAAGAAGTACAATTTCTAAAGCCACATTAAGTAAGTACTGACGGTTTAATAATTATTTTGAATTAAATGTTCTAAATAACTTTTTATTTTATGCTGATTGAATCTGTAAAAAGATTATTAACAATAGAACCTAAGTAGTGTATACTTTTGTCTTTTGAATTATATTATTTTTAAATTTCCACTACATAGAGACTTGCATTAAAAAATGCTATTTACGTGAAAATCCCATAATAAGCTAATAAGTAACAATTTTTTCACCTTTTTTTTTAATGATTGGAAAAGTTGGAAGTGGCACACATAACTTTTTTTTTATTAGGTAGTGGCACGCTTCCAGAAAAGGTTGGCCACCCGTAATCTAAACGAAAAAATTTTTCAGTTTGAAAATTACTGTAATATATTTTTTGACCATTTTTCAATTTCAGCAAAGTATCATGGGCACAGAGTTTTTTAGTATGATTTTTATACCTGCTTGTATTAAACGGTAATGTTCACTGGTGTTCAAAATTAAGAGAATTTTTTAATTTTTTGATTATCTCTAGAACTACTGGATAGATTTGAGTGGAATTTGGTATGTATATAAAGCTGATATAATATATATAATGCAAAAAAACATTCAACAGTTAAAATACTTACGAGTTATTGTGCGTAACACTCATCGAATTTTGAAGGTATGAAACAGCAGTTGTGCAGAACATAACAAAAAAAAAGTGATTAATAGGGGTATGGCTCCAGTGGCGTAGCTATATGTCCGAAGGCCCTGGTGCAAAAAATAATAATAATAAATAAATAAAGATAAGGGCACCCTATCTTAATTGGATTTTATCAAGTAAACAAGTAAAAACATATGAATGTTTTAAATATACAAAGCTACAATTTTTATTTACCACCGGGTTTCTTTTTTTCCTCCATAATTTTAGTTTTATAATTTATTCAAAACAATTCGTATGTGCTCGAGTACTTTCTGATGTTAAGAGGAAAAACGTAATACAACGCTACAAAATATCGCTGGGGAATCCCTAGCTATTTATTTAGGAGGATTGAACTCACTCCCTAGAGGACTTTGAGCTATAAAATGGTCCCCAGAAATAGACAGGAAATGATACAAAAAATATCATGAACAGGAAAATACAACACAATATTATTATAATTACTTTAAAAAACACCTCTGCAAAAGAGCCGAATAAGGGGGGGGGAGACAAAATTACATCAGTGTATTTATTACAAATACGAAAAGATTGCGAAATATTGAAACAGGAAACTAACTTATTATGAATCATATTGTTATTAAAAATAGAATTAACTAGAAAGGAATTGCTTCTTGTTTAGGTTTTTTAAGATGTATGGTAAGATTTTTCATGGAACTTGAATATTCAAGTAAAAATTAAGACATTGGAAATAACATAAACTTTTCAATAAGTAAAGTTCGTGACAGTGAACAAACAACGAAAAGAATTCAGGGAAATTACTTTCAACTGAATTTGCGATGACAATAGTTATCTTTTTTTTTTTTTTTTTTTTTGCAACCTTTCATATTTATATCTTAAATTAGGGAGAAATTATCGCATAGTCAGCTTGCTTGGTGGTCAGGGTCTAAGAGCTTTCATGAGCTTGAGGTCCTTGTGCACGGCACCGCCTAGCCCATTGGTAACTACGCCCCTGTATGTGGTTCCCTCTTTTAGATAAATAGGCCTCACACCGAGATTTTATACTGGAAATAAGGGAATTTATGTTCCCGTGGCAATTAATCTCACTTGTTCAGCAACTCTGGTTGCAGGCCTTGGAGGGTTCTCGGACGTTCTCCTGGTTCTCTCTCCATATGACTGTGCATTAGCGTTCCTCTCAGTTCTGCGAACAGGAGTGTCCGTTTAAAATAGTGCAGAGATAATAGAGATTGGAACTTAGATGAATGGGCGACCGTTCTCTTCTATGAGTCCCGATTCTGCCTGACCAGTGATTCTCGCCGCACTTGCCCTCCGAGAAATCGACCATTACGGCAGCGGGGGCTTGATGGTCTGCGCAGGCAACACGTTGAATAGCCGCACAAATCTCTGTGTCTTTGAAAGAAGAACAGTGACTGCTGTGATGGATGGCCCTTATTTTATTTTAACGGATGACACATCGCGAGGCACATAGAGCTCATCATCTGGTCGATGAATTTCTGGAAAGTGAGGATATTCCCTGAATGTACTGGCCATTCAGATCTCCAGACTTGATTCCTATATAGAGTATCCGGGACGCTCTGAAGAGGGCAATTACAAATCGTAATCCCCCTATGAGAACCATTCAAGGCCTGAAAACAAAGTTGTTGAATAAGTGGGATTAGTTGAAGTAGGAACTCATAAATTCCCTAATTTCCAGAATAAAATCACGATGTGAGGCCTTTTTATATGAAAGAGCCTTTTTATATGCTCCCCTATTGACCCATTTTTTTGTTACATTCTGCAACTGCTATTCCATACCTTTTGATTTCGATGTTACCCACTATCATGCATGTGAATTTTAAATGTTTAATATTTTTTTCTTTTCTTTTTTGCATTAAATCAGCCGTATATATGTACCAAATTTCCTTCAAATTTGTCCAGTAGTTCTAGAGATAATCGACAAATCTAAAGATTCTCTTAATTTTGAACACTAGTGCAGAGTAAATGGATCTCGAAATCCACGACCTTCTGGAAATAAAATGATTCATTCACAATAAATATCAATCTATCTTTTCAATTTTTTAAATAGACATTTAGCCATATATATATACATTTCAAAAATATACGTAAATAGTTATTAACCTAAAATAAGTACAGTCATGATAGTATAAAGTCTTAGCCACAATAGTACTAAAGCAAACTCCTGGCCTTAGGAACCAGGTTTGCAGGTTTAAACAAAGTTTTTCGGCCAGCCAACCTTCACCTGTATTTGCCAATACTCTGGGCCATAGGGAAAATAAGAAATGTCTAGAGAAGCTTAACTATTATTACAAATAAAACCATAATCTATTAATGTAAAACAATAATATTATAGCCTATAATAATTACTAGAATATTTTAAATAGCTTTTATTGTCTGAGGAAGAATCACTAAAACTTTCTTCGCCTAGTAATGTTAAAAAACAGAATTTAAACATATATGTTTTCTCTTTTACATTTCTATGTATATATATATATAAATTGTTCCGCATATTATATTCACCTTCACTATCATTCAGGAAACATTATATTCGAATATATAATTTTCATTGCTATTAGAATTATTGTATGATTTCATTATATATTATGTTTCATATTTTGTCTTTGTTACTTTAATTCCAAACTTGTTTTTCACTTTATGCAAAAGACTCTCAATTATCAAAAATAAATGGAAACAGGAAATCCTGGATAACTAGAAACCTGATTAAATTATTGCGCATGCAAAATTGAAAGTTTAAATCCAACTTTTAAAAAAAAACTGGTACTCACAATTAATTTATTATTATTTAAAATAAGATAAAAAGTCTGCTTCTCTCTCAACTTTTCTATAGTCTTTTACCAAATGGTGGCGTGTAGATTCCCCGGATTATTTTTCCTCTTTAGTATGAAGTCATTTACGGCAGGGTTCATTTTGTGCAAGCCCGCTAAAGCATTGTACGATTTCATTATGGGTTGGAATCCTAGTAATACTAAGAACCCATCGTGTACAGGGGTGATGTATATAAAATTTGTCGAGACTGTAAGTCCTCACGTGGGTGTGATGCAGAAGCTTGGAAAGTGGGATACCAGCTCAGGTATTGTCCTCGTCACTTGACTGTGATTCAAAATAATGAGGCATATCACCAATAGTCTTCTTGAAGCTTCAGAATGTGACATTAACAAACAATAAATGTAGGGAAATGAAGGAATATGAAATTATTTCTATTCATATTTTCATTCATAACAAGATAATAGCCTGTTCAGCTCCACATCCTTTCCGAATCAATCAATCAATCAATTCACGCTTTCAAAAGTAAATTTTCATACGAGAGTCACTCTGAAATTTTTGAGATACTCCTAGGTTTTTAAAGTTAAACTTACAAAATTTTAGGAGGGATCCAAGTAGTCTTCTCCAGCATCAATGCACTTTTGTAGACGAATTTTCTACAGATTAAATACCTCAAACCATCATTTCTTGGAATTGATGAAAAAAATTCATTTATAGCCACATCAGTCTCTTATTCTGAAAGAAAGCGATGTCTACGTAAGTTCTTTTTTAGATTAAAAGAAAATCAAAAGTCTCACACATAGCTAGATCCAGAGAATAAGGTGGATGTTCTATCAAATTAATTTGTTTTTGCTTAAGAAACTCAACTTTTAATCCGGCTGTATGCGAAGATGCATTGACATGGTGAAGCATTAGTCCCCTAACATTAACTTCTGGAAGACATTTAGTGGTATATCAGTTTGCTGTTACTGTCTTCTGACCTTCCAACTTGATGGCTTTGATCAATCCCGTATTTCTGAAGAAAACAACATATATTACTTTTTTCATTGCTCGTTGTCTTTTCACAATGTTGGCGTGAGATCATCGTCAGACCCATACTTTACTTTCTTGATGTGTTGGAACGTCAAAAAACGGTATATACATTTCATCACCCGTTGCAATTTTAGAAACGATGCGGTGTCCACCGTCATTTAGCACACACACACAATTTAAAGGTTTCTTTAGTAATTCTGACATGCTCCTCTTTTTGGTGCTCAGTTAGATTACGGGGAACCCAACAGCACATGACTTTTTCATACGTAATTCTTCATGAATAATTTTGTGTAGGGCTGCGGATTCAATGTTAAGTTCCTTCTGTATCATTTGATAGGAACAGCGTTTATCATCTATTAACACTTTTCGTCAGGTAGACTCATTACCCGGGATTACTGCCGACCTCCCTGTGTGTTCTTCATCCTGAAGAGAATTGCAATCCTTACAAAATTCTTTAAACCATCTGAATACACTAGCATGACATGAAGATTCATCACAAAACGTTCATTGCAGTTGTTGAAAGTATTCCTCTTGATTTAATACAGCTTTAAAATCGTAGAAAATCATAGAACGATAATGTTCTCGCGTCAACTCCATTTTTCCTTCTGTCTAAAATTTATTCTACGCTTATCAACTTGAAGCAAGTCAGTAAAAAGTCGTCTTCTGTGTTAAAATATTTTGTCTTTTCAAATTAAGTCGTTAAATTTTTTGTAACATCTCGTCTGCGTGTATCTCAAAAAATTCAGGGTCACCCTCGTATAGTAGTGTGTTATGGGTGACAATATAAAAACCTTTAACATTTTCGATTAATCGAATAATTTTTAGTAAACTTTGATTCTTTGTATGAAAGAATGCCATCAGGTAGTGAATTTTGCAATCGATGGAAGGTTACCAAAACGCTCATTAAATATATCTGATTGAATTTATTTTTAAAAAAATTAATTAATGAATTTTTTGATAAAAAATTGATAACATTATTGTTTATTATAAAAATAATGAGATTTTCAGATTATATTCAAGACAAACAAGTAGAAATAAATATTTTAGTTTAAGTTAATGACATTCTCTTTAATTTGGATTTCATTGTATTGTTTTCAACGCCTCTCGTTTTTGGGGATTTTTATCCCTACATTCGGATTTTTAATAAAAAAAAATATTTTCTCACCTTTTAACAACATTTTCGAAAAATATGTTTTATAAATGTTAATTTTTTTGCATTAGAGATAGAAAAAGCCAAAATGAAATCTAAAAGAGTTAAATCATATAACTGAACAAAATAAAACAAATAAAGCAATAAAAATATGTGATGAGTAGTAAAGAATGGAATGTGAGAATATTTTTTTACAAAAAAAGAAAAAAAAGCTCAACTATACACACCTACTGCAGACCGCAAAATGTTAAAGGTCAAGTGAGGAAAAAAAGGGAGAGTGTATTTATGAATGAGTGTCCTTGAAATACGTGTTTCTTGTGTTTTTCTTTTATTTTCCTCCATACCTAAAATTCTTTACATTTAAATTTTATTTTATCGAAAACTAATCAAAAGTCATGCTTTGAAGACAAATGTGATGCATAAACTTTCTCAGATGATTTTAAAAGCAAAACTTTTGAAGGGGCACATTTGAATTTGTTTTCGATTTACTCGGTTTGAAGTATAAACGTCTACGATTTCAGTTTATGTGTTTTTCTCAGAAGATCTTTCGTATAAATCGGGGCATCAGTGTATATATTTTTGAATTTTACTGGATAAATATAATACGAATTCCTTATCACTGTATCTCTTCTGATATCTAACAAGTACACACTGAATAAACATAAATCAAAAATTATTTTTCTCTTAAGAATCTTAAGTGACTCGTGCTTGAATTTCCACAAACCATTCAGTTTTGTTTAAATATTTAATTCTTATATTCTTTTTCTTTCTGTTAACATTTGGAGAGATTGCCTTGTAACGGGACCTAACGTACGTTAAATATGTCTGAGGTAAAATCTTAATATTTGAGTGGTGCGGATGCAGAGGACAGTTGTAGTTCAGAGGGTGATCTTGACATCTGGCCGTGGGAAAAAACTACAAAATTATAAGTTGCCTTTAAGACGATCATAAAAAAGATAGCGCGAAAACTTACAATCCAGGAATTCAATATGCTTACTCTTATACTAAATAAACTTTCAACTTTTCACAATTGATCTATATAGGACCAATTGAAAGTAGAAATAGTTTGCTCAGTTATGTTACATGATATTATCACATTAGGTAACTATTAAAAAACACACAGCGCCTTACAGTTTTTAAAGCAAATTAAATGTTCATAATTTAACATTTCCCTTTTTTAGGGGAAGAAAGAGAGAATATCACAAAAATTTCCATGAAAAAAATTTATTTAACTATATACAAACATAAATCATAAAACTAGAAAAATCATGCATTATAAATAAACATAAACTAAATAATGAATGGCACTTAAAACAAAGTTTCTTATACTTTTAATTAATCTATCTCTTGCTTCATTTATTTTAAAATTTACAATTTAAGATGGGGTGCACTGCAATCCTTTTTAATTAGGGTTTATGTGTTGATATGAATTATTTTTTATAGATTTCTGATCTTTTCATAACGTTCAAGATACAATCAAGCGAACCCTATTTGTAGAAAATAAGGATCTCGACGTATTAAACTTTTTAAGGTATTTTTTAAGAAAGAAATTTAATACCACTCAAATCTGAATATTCATTTTCAGTAAAAAGTAAATAAAAACAGAAATCATCTTTAAAATGCTTATAATATTTAAAATAAATATTTTAATATGAAATTAATTTAAGCTTGAAACTGTTTTGAATGATGTATGTAATTTTACTTTTTAAAAAGCTTTTTTTTAATTCTATATGTATCTGTTTTTATTCAGAATGAATTCGACATGAAAATATTAATCAAAAATACAATTTCACTTATATTCACTATTGTAACAAAATGTAGTAGCCGCAGTAGCTAAGTGGCCATGGTCAGGAACTCGTGACCGACTTTTCTTCTTTCGTGTTGTAGATTCGAGTCTTGTTCCACGAAAGACCCGCTTTGTAGAGCCACTGATGCACGTTAAATCTGTTGATGCTCAAAGTCCTCGTATTGGTGTGGCAATTTAGGAAAGGGGTATCAGCTTATGTACCGTCTTCTTCACTTCACCGTTATTCAAAACTAAGAAGTCTGTCGCTAATAGCTTTCATGTAACTTCAGAATACAACGTTGATGTACAATCAATCGATAGACTGAATGGAGCTTTGGGGAAGTCAAAATTCGAACAAATCAGAAAAATAGAGGTAACCCGCCCAAATATAAGCCAATCTCAATGAATGAATGCGTTGGAAAGTTAAAGGAGCTGAACGATATTACATTATGCAAAATAGTGGCGATGCAGTCGGAATATGTCATTTGCGAGGAGCATAAAAATTAATGTCTTAGAGCAAGGCGGCAATTGGCGCTGCGTGTCTGAGATTAGAAATCTGGTGTAGCAATGAGCTATTTGAAGAACTACGATGGTGAACTATTTGGAGACTAGAAGCAGAACGAACTTAGAGAGAAGTGGCTAGATGGCTGAATGTGGGCCTGTCTGTCACTCATAGACTGGAGTAACAATTTCTAACAACGGATTCGGCATCCAGAAGGTTCCGCCAAGGACAGTCACGCACTACCACGAATGTCGATGGTCGATATTTGTCATTATGCGCACGAAGGAATAGAACCGCAACCTCGGCTGAACTCAGATCCTCCTCACTGTAAGCTCTGGAAAGTAGACATCAAGGTCAACCGTATGTCGAAAGCTTCACAAATGTGGTCTTTATGCGAGGCGACCATCCATTTGCCTTCCATTCCCATCACACCACAGGCGGGAACGTTTGCAGCGGCCACGACAACATGTCCACAGGACGCGTGATCAGTGACGCACACAAGGGGGATGCCCTTGGGGTCGGGACACCCCCAAAGCCCTTGAGTTTTTTTCGATTGATGATAATCCTATATATATACATAACTTAAAATTTAATTAAGTACTTGTAATTAACAATTTATTTTATTAATTAATGCTAATTATTAATTCAATAATTTATTTTTTACTATTTTTTGTTAACAAAATCGACAAAATCAGAAGAATCAATTGATGTTGTCTTGAGGTATGATACGAGTTGGGGGACTTTAAACCATGGACTCCCCCTTGAAAAATTTTCGTATGCGCTACTGTGCGGGATCAATGGTAGACTGTTCTCTTTACGGATGAGTCCAGATTTAGCCTTGAAAGCGATAGTAGGCGTATTTTCATTAGGAGATAACCTGGAATTTGTTTTCATCCATGACACATTCGTACAAGAGATGCATATGGATCAGGCAGTGTCAGCGTTTGGGGTGGTATTTCTTTGGGTGGACGCAAAGACCCTCCATGTCTTTTCCCGTGGAAATATTAGTGCTCACACCTATGGAGGTGACATCCTATAGATGCTTATGTGCGCCCTTTTGCCGGGGCAATAGATGATGCTGTCCTGCTACAGGATGATAATGCGAAGCCACACAGGGTTTACATCGTGGATGCTTATCCTGAGCAGGAAACAATTCAGCGCATGCAGTGGCGAGCTCGATCACCGGACCTTTACCCAATCGAGCTTTTTTGGGAAGCTCTAGGACGTGTAGCTACTCTCAATCTCCTTCCTAGGACCCTAGGCACACTTTTAACTGCCTTGGAAGAGAAATGGCTCGAACTTCATACAAAATTAATTGACCGTATAATTGAGAACATCACACATTGCTTCATGTGCCTATTTCTCCTCGAGAGGATCATTCCCCATATTAAAGGTACTTTTTCTATACCAAACTGACACATCCGATTAATTCACTTTATACATATGCTAATTTTTATAACACCATAATTGTCTGGTTATTTCTTTTTAGGCTATTTTATACCTTCCAATGTGTTGCAGGATGTGTTCATTTTTTAAAAATTCTAAGCATAACTTTTTAAATTACCGTCGTAGTTGTGATTTTCCCCTAATTTATGATAATCAGTGCGCAAATTATTTTTTTTTGCTTGACATATTGAAAGAGTTAATGCTACATTATCACTAATTCTTCAGTATTCAGAAATAGTTTTCGAACAAATAGTTTGATCCTTTATTAACATCTCACTTCGAAAAAATGCGAGAGCTGTTGGAGCTGATCCTTAATTTTAAACCTTGATTAAGTGAAGGATGACACCTGAACTGGCTCGCCCCTCTCTAAGTTTCTGCACCACCCCAAAAGTGAGGACTTTGATAGATTTAATACTGTATCATATTATAAATAAAGAATATTTATAAATAAAAAATTTAAGAATGAAGATATGTTTGAATAAAGAGTATAAAAATATACATTTTTAATATTTGTTATACATTAATATTATTTATAAGGCTTCCCGAAAGTATTTTTGGAGTCATTTCCCCCCCCCCCTCTATTTTTAAAGTTAGGCCAACTTATAAATGAAAAAAAATAAATTCTAATAGATGTAGGCGGGATTTTAAAGTGCGATGTTGAGCCAAAAGCGGCGTCAGTGTTTGAGTGTTAAAAAGAGCAGCTGTCCTGTGTTAACCGTGTCTAATCAATCGCGGTTTCTTTTCGATCCCCAATAAAAGCCTTGATTAGAAATGCAAACAGTCCGGTCCCTTTTTATGCTTCCTGTACCTCTACTGACACCTTATCTACCTCTTGCTTTAGCGCCTTTTCTCGGGCACAAAAGCGATTTTTCTTTCGCCCGCATTTTTGCCTCCTCCGTGTTTGTCGAAGAACTGACTAGAAAAAAAATCCCCATCACCAACGGACATGGGAATTTCTCGGGGAAAAGAATTTTTGAAACATCTTTTTCGCGTTACAGAAAGATCAATCATTATGATTTTGTATATTCGCTGAATCTTAAAAAGGAGGGGTTTTTTTTCTGAATTAACTATTGCTTTAACTCTTTCATACGCTGAATTTTTGACAAAAATAATGCACTAGAGGGAATAATTACAAATGTTTTAGGTAGTCCAAACAAAAATATAATTATTGAACAAAAAACCTGGTACATATTAATAATATTAAACACTCTCTTTTTAAAATAAAAAGTGTCCGAAGTTTTACAAAATAGGTGGTACATAGTTTGTAACACCTCGCTTCAAGCAGTATGATAGTTTTGGAAACATGATTTTTAGCGCGTTTTTCACGTAGTGGAACAAAAGCGCTATTAGGACGCAAATTTCGTCTTCGTCTTCGTTCCATATTTTGTCGTACCTTTTTCTCAGCCAATAAGCAACCAATTGACCTCGGGTTTTCGGCATTGGGTCGCATTTGTGCTCTAGATGAGCCGAATCATATTTAAATTTTCCCATAGTTTTCCCGAATTTTCCTACAAATTTTCCTGAATTTCGCTAGTTTTGCTTTTTTATAGTGCTGATACAGATTTGTGTCATTATTTCTTTTCAGCTCAATAGTAGTACATTTAGAGGAGTGGTACAGTACACTACTTTCTGTTAGTAAAAAGTTCATTAGTTGCATTATTGTAAAATACAACATGTGAAAAACGCGCTAAAATTACTTGGCCATGCCAATGATTGATATCTTGTTCCTCCCTAGGCACAATGGTAACTTTATTATCTCAGGGGTGGCTAACCGTTAAGAAGAGTGCCATTTTCAGATAAAAAATAACTTTGCGTGCCACTTCCAACTTTTCGAACAAATGAAAAGGTGAAAAAATGTTACTTATAGACTTATATTATGTTGTTTTTATTTAACGACACATTTTTAATGCAAGTCTAAATAGTAGAAATTTAAAAGTAATATAGTAAATAAGAACAAGGCATAAACTTAGATTTTATTGTTAATCAGTTCGGTTAATTTTGAATGATATTTTGCTTTTGTTATGTTCATTATAGAAAACATTTGTTCAAAAACATGTGCTGATTCAAATCTGCAACAATATCTGACAGCTAAAACGTGTAAATTTTAAAAATTGTTTGCTAGTTTAAATTTCCAGAATTCAAGATAATTCTTTATATTTGCTTTTCAGTGTAGCATAGTGCAGTAGATAATAGTTTCGATTTGGATTTCAGGTGGGTGACAATTAAATGCTTCATAGAAATTGAAAAAGGTTTTGTGAAAAAGATGTATTTTCTTATCATTTTAGAAAGCATCAAACCTAACACTGAAAGAATCCTTCAAAAATGGATATTAAAACTTTAAATGTATCACAGCGTGGAGCACTATTAACTGTGGTAGTTTGTTCCTGAATTAATGTGAAATGTGTTAATTCTTTTTTTTCACTTCCAAATTCAAAACAAAAAAAAAGCAAAAGTTTGTCCGTAAAAGAAGCCATATGACCTTCTAGGGTATGAAGAATACAATCTTTTCTCTGTAACCTTAAATTTAAATTATTTTAATGACCCATAATATCGGTAAGAAAAGCTAAATCACAAAACGAACCTTTATTCCATAATAGCAAGTAATCAGTAGGCAGTTCAGTGTATTCCTCCAGATATTTTAAATATGCTCCCTCAAATTCCAAATTCTTTTAAGTGAAAAAAGCTTTGGAAAACCAACTCGCTCTACAATGCAAGTGGATTCCCTACTCGATAAATTTGCATTGTATTTGAATGTATTTAAAATAAACTTTGAAGGTTTTATTTGATTGAGAGAGCCACATTTCAATAAAAATGTAAGAAAAATGTGATCTATTATTTTGTCAAATTTTATTTGTTAAATCTTCACGTGCTACTGCAACAACTCCGCCGTGCCACAATGTGTCACACGTGCCACGGGTTGGCCACCCCGCTTTAGCTAGCTATTTTTTATTCGGAAAATAAATAAGTACACTTTTTCATCTTATGCTATTATTCATCCTTATATGAAAACATTTTCAGTTTTTCCTAATCTAATGTTGTAAGCTTAATTTTAGTTCAGATAATAAGTATATTAGTTGTATTGATTTTTTACTAAACACAAGCTGTAGCTCATTCCGGTCATCTGTGTAATTTTGTGTGTTCTATTATTTAATAATTATTAGAATTATTTTAAAAAACGTAACTTACAACTAATCTATTTGACACAATATACATGTCCATTATTGTGAAAAAATAAGCGGAATGCATTGCGTATTTGTAAAGAAGGCCTTCAATAGCGTGGTGGTGCTTTTTTTGAACTCTCAATGTTTTCATATTAACAATGCACCTGTGAGGTACTAATTGTTGTAATATTGACTTATTTAGTTACATAATATATGTACCTACCTGATTTGTATTAAATATCACAAGAGAATCCCACTCTTTTACACTTAAAAATACACGACACAGTCACTTCCAAAAAATACCACCCAACAGACTCACAGCTGATCAAAGAATGAACTACTACATAAACCAACTACATACACTTAGCTTCTGACATCTGTTGGAAACTTGAGTAACTGCTAGGAGTTGACCTCTGCTGTGATTCAGAGAATGTACCCTCTAGCATCAATTTCTGAGGCATTCAAACAAGTGGTACGTTTTATGTACCACCACACAATAAACGAATAAAAGTGTGTGGTATAACATATGTACCATCAAGCATGAAAGAGTTAAACAGCATATAGCATTGCTTTTTCCATCAAGTAGTCACACATTTGTAAACCTCTGAAAGAAAAATAAATGTCTTTTTAGGGATTATTCATTTGCTATTTTTACAAATTTGAACGAAGTTTATGTTATCCACAAGCTGACTAAATAGAAACCTTGTGGATCAGATACATATTTACTATTTTAAAGAGTTTTGTGTGTGTGTTTTATATCGCATAACTACAAGTGTTAAAAAAAGCTTGAAATACCTAAAAGTCTTGAAATCACGCAAAGTTTATGTGAGTGTGCACCTTGATAAGCATTTCTATAAACAATATGTATAGGAGTATACCTGATAAATGTAACTATAAAATCACATTCTAGCACATACTTACTGCATATATTTATGTACGCAGTATGACGGACTTTTTGGAGGAACTATGGATATCTATGGCAAATAAATGCTATGAAGGCTTTTGTTCCAAATGATATATATATATATATATATATATATAGCAGGGTACTTTGTTACTATTTTCATTTTCCTTAAACAAAAAAAAAAAACTATGCAACAACGGTAAACATCTAATGAGTAAACTTCCTGTTCTAATATCTTTTGAACAGGTAGTTTACTTATTAGACAGTTCCCAATCAACATGGCAATTCCCATGTAATTAGAGGACAGACGCAATTCTCACTAACTATACGCAATTCTCACACTCTGTTAATTTCTTTAAACTCTTGATTTAATTTCTGTATAAAATAACACATGATGAATTAATAAATATAATAAGGAGACTCAAATCTTTTGTAGGAAGGAAGAGTTGTAAGAAAAGTTTAAGAGAAATAAACTCAAAAATTATTCCGAGATATTATTCTTAGCATATTCGTTTATTCGAAATGTTAACATTCGACTGAAATAGATATTTTAAATATACGAATAAGAAATCCACTATAGCTTATATAATATAAAAATTTCTCGTTTCTCTTTTTTGCCTGAATAACAGTAGGAATATTGAATAGGAATTATTCCTATTTCAATTCCCTACACCAACTTAAATACTTGCTTCAGGTACCTTTAGATTTGTAAGCATTTTTTTAAATATATTTATTTTAATTCTATCTATTTTGTAAATTCATCTCTCGGAACTTTCTATTCCCACTTGCTGATTATAATAATCTACTAATGCACTTTTCATGAAAGGTAAATTTTTTCCACCAGCAGTTCTGAAATTATGTTTAAAAACCTTTAATAAATTTACATTCTTTTATATAATCAAAAAATATTATTCAAGATTTTATGTGTTACAAAATTTTTTCAACTGTACGTAAATAGGAAAAATGTCCTTAAATTTGGGTTTTAATTACTGTTTTTGACAGAAAAGCACCCTACACGTATCATGGTACTTTAATAAAAGTCAAAATAGTTTACCTAACATGATCCTCTCACAAATAATCAACACTCAAATGCTATTTCAGCAGGAGAAACTCGCTGTACAACTTTCTTTTTATACAGAGTTTGAGATGCCATTTCTTCCTCATGAATCGTTTCGATTGCACTTAAATGTTAATACTTTGCATAGAGCAGAATCTTCCTTTCATGCACATTTGAAGTTTGTATTATCTCTCTTTCACAGTGCTGCAATTTCAATAGATAGGAGTGTAAATTTAAGTATACGTTAAGCGACAGCAGATTACTGACTATTCATAAAATATTTAATTTAAATTTTGCTTAAAACACAAACATATATTTATATTATTTAAGAATTTCACTGCAAGTTATTAAAATGGAAGTTCAAAAGAAAATATTAAAGTGCAATATAATTGAATTTGCTATTACGGTAATTCATGAAGATTGAAGGCTAAGAAATTTCTATCAGATGCTATTAATAAACCGGTGGTGATAAAAAAAAATGTTATATTTAACAAAAAAAGTCGTTTTTAATAATACTATTAAACAATTATTAATAATCTTTATCATATAAATATCATTAGTAAGCTTCGGTATGTGATAATCCTCGCTCTTTTGACTAATATGTTGTCATATACATTGTTATATGTTTTATGTATATATATATAAATCCTTACTATCTCAATAATTAAAAACTACAAAAATATTTGGACATTTTTATGTCATTTTCAAACACTTTTAATTGAGGATCATTATTTAAATTTTAAGGACATCCCTAGTTATTTTTAGAACCTTCAAGAGATTTTTAGAAATTGATAAAGATCCAAGAAAAATCTTTTTTTCTTGTAATAATTTTCATTTATTTGTAAAATATAGTTGTAATACTAGAAGGATGTAAATCTAAAAAAATAACTGAAATCACACGGAGAGTAAATAATTCGTTAACGGTGTAAAAGTCTTGTGGGTAAGGGGCCATTTGGTCACGTGCATCACTACTTAAGAATGACAGTACAAATTCCGTCGGTGCCAGTGGCACTAGATGGCCGCACAGCTACCTCTGTCGGTAAATAGAACAATAGTTTTTTTTCATATATATATATATATATATATATATTGTCTATTTACGCTCTAATTTACTTCAGTAGACTACTGCTGGAACGACAACGACGGTAAATTCTCCGCGTCGGAAAAATCTGCCGTGTATGTTACCTGCTGAAGCCCAGTGGCTGAGTGGTTAGTGCATCGCGCTTCCACACCACAGGTCCGAGGTTCAAACTCCGGGCTGGGCAAGGTTCACTCAGCCTTTTCCCTTCGGTGGTCCGATAAAATGAGCACCAAGCTTGCTTGGGAACTTAACACTGGGGAATTCACGTCAGACAGACCACCTGACCGGAACACCTGCACATTCACCTTAGGTCCCAAGGTCACGTATACTGAGTTAGGCACAGTAGGCCTTGGCCCTCATGGGCTGTTGCGCCACTGAGTTAAGTTATGTTACCTGCTAAGTATGTGTATATTCTTTATGATAATCACGTAGCTTCAATATTGTTTTAATGCTAAGTTATTATTATTAGTTATTCAATTATTACTCAAAGTAATTTTTTATTATTATTTCAAGGACTTATTCTACTATTGTCTACGCTCAAATCGAAAACAGACTACTTAATCTGATTTCGTAGAATTATAAGTACTTATAAAATTACTATATTTTTCATTACAATTCATTATATATTTCATTCATATCAAACTCAGTATAAATGAAATATTATTCCCCAGTATACACACACACATTCTAAGTACACTTTTGAAAATTAAATTAATACTGTTTTATTTCCAATATCTGTAGTCATATAGTTGTAATATTTTTTTCAAAGAGAACAATGGTTTTAACAAATTTAGAATTACCATATGCGCGCAATTTATTCCAAAAAGTAATCAGCTGGTTCTTTAATACATTTGCTTAATACGACTTTACAGAATACTGTCTTTCGATTATCGAGGAAAATTTGTTGATTTCATAGGAATTCTAACTAAGACATTTGTAATACATTTTTAAAAAGTATTTAAAGTAGGTTAATATGCTCACCCTTATGCTTATAACTTTTGAGATCAAGTGATCCATTTAGTATAATCAAGTTTAGAATTCCTGTAAATGAAACATTTGATAATCCTACTTCTCTTATGCAATCATTGGTTGAATCGTGGTGAGGGACGATGAGGACGCATGCGCTGGCGCCCTCTCTCTCCAAAATTCTACACCTTTACTAACATGAGACTATACAGCAGGGGTGGGCAGACTTTTCCAGGGTACGGGCTACTTCTAATTTTTTCAAGGTGTTGCGGTCCACCCATTCACGTAGGTGTAGTGAACTAAAAGAAACTTTATAAACACGGTCGGACCTCTCTTTTACGAACCCCTATTTTACGAATTTCTCTATTTCAAGAACTTTTTCCTGGAATCAAGAACATTTTACGATTTTCTTCGTAAAATAGCTCCAAATAGTAAAGTGCATTTTCTATTCAACAAATTTTTTCTTCTGATTCGATTTTTTTCCCTCCGTATTTTTTAAAATACCGTATTTACTCGAAACTAAGACGCACTTTTCCCGCAATGTCAAAGCTACTGAAAATCGGGTGCGGCTTAGAATTGAAGAAGAAAATGTGTTGGATGGAGAAAAAGCGCAATTACAGCTTCTTACATGTATTTAAAAAAGTTTTAATACTGATAAAATAACTACCTCAACCCGCACCGCCGTATAACGTGCACCTTTACTTTTAAGATTTAATGCTTACTTTTTAGGTTTATTTTCCGCGCTCCCCCATTTTTACGAAGAAACTTGAAATTAACGTGTGCAATTCTCTTGTGTTTCGAAGTCATTTGTTCGAGTTATTATTCCAAGTTGTAGAAAAAATGGAATACTTCTAGAGCTACAACCTTTTACGTTCATAAAGAGCGTCATTTCTCTTAAATAAACAGTATTTCGATAAATATAGAAGCCTAATTTTTCTTCGGCTTATCTTTTCTTCTTCTTTCTAAGCTGTCATTTTTATACCTGGCGTATAAAGCGCATCCGTAAATTTCTATCGTATTTTTTGTGCTCAAAGTGCGCGTTATACGCTGGATTTTACGGTAATTATTCATTTCTTATATAAGCTTTCCATTTAAATTTATTTTAATTTCGTAAAATTGTATATAGATAAACCACATTTTAAACCATTTTTCAATTTTCACAAAATCTTGTTGAGAATTTGGGACGTGGCTTAGATTCGAATATTTTTAGACCTTCGTATGATGGAATGATTATTAGGTCTTGGTGAAGGCGGTCACCCCAAAATGTCTTGGCGGTCCACCGGTCGACCGCGATCGACTTAATGCTCACCCCGGCTATACAGCTTCAACAGATTTCACACGCACCCATTTCACTGCGCGACAGTTCTTTACTTGACAAGATAGAACCAACGGCAGCTTCAAGTTCGTAGCCATGAGCACTCGAATAATGTAGTCACTGAAAAATCTTCTATAAGCTGTGAAGTAATTACAAGAATATTTCTGCAAATCAGTAACACAACTCACAATTTTGCATGCAAACTAAAATGTATTAAATTAAATGTAATGCAAAATTTTGAAATCAGAAGGAAGGATGGCTAATGAATTGAAAATAGCGCATTCGGTATTTAAATCAAATCTAAATTTTGTTATTCCTGTGAATAGAATTCTTATATCTTATGTTATTCAATATTTGTTATTCTTGAGAGAAAATTTGTATTTCCGTAGGTGAAGAAACTAAGTGCATTGTATTTGTGTGTGTGTGTGCCCTCTAATAGTAAGGTACATTTTTATTAATGGTCCTCACTCATTTCAAACAATATAAGGCAAGCAGATCAAGTTTTAACTTATTTAGCAGAGTGGAGTTCTACTTTGCTTCTTTTCAAAGCTCGAGTAGTCATATAGTATACTATAACGGCAAAGACTAAGAATTCAATAATTATTTTTATTTAAACAAGTTTCTTACAAATTCTCAGTTAAAAAAATGATAACAGAAGGAAAGATTTTCATTTCAGGTTATATAAATGTATAAATAATCTCCTAAAAAACGGAAGTTAATTAACTAGTTAATGCTTGTAAATTCCATTCTAGACTTGTCATGTGACCGTGGTAACCTGGTGGTCATGATCATGAGCTCGCGGTTGGAGTGTCATGAGTTTGAGCCCAAATGCCACATAAGAGCCACTGTGTAGAAGGTTTGATGCACATTAAATCTGTCGTGGTTGAAAGTCCTCCCATTGGTGTGGTGTGGTATTTTGAGTATCATGCTCGTCACTTGGCCATTCGTTAAAATTACGAGATTCGTTACCATTAGAGAGAGAATTTGAATATGATGTTAATTAATAATCAATTATTTTCTATTTTAGAATACATGGGAATTCTTAGACGTGATTGTTAACCGCTTCCCTTGCAAATTTTTTTGAAAAAAATTGCAAAAATTCATCACATTTTCTTATTTTATTATTAAATACAAGGAAATGAAACAAAATAAAATATACAAGTTTTGAGTAGAATTTTTAATTTTTTGCAGTTGTAAAAGCATTGAGTTTTAATATGGGTTTACTATCGCGAGTTATCTCGGGCAAATGGAAAAAGTTAAATATTAGTCTTTGTATGAGAGTTTTCTAAACAAGGGACAACACAAAGTGATACCTGACATTCTGTACACTGGTATCTCTCTCTGGTCTCTTTTCTTACTGACTTACCTCTTTACGGGAGCACAGAGTACTCTGTCTAATTGGATAAGATTTTTTTTCAGCAGCAGGAATAAAACATCTGGAAAATGCCCAGAGGTTAACTTGAGTGGTGAATGACTAATGCTGGGTTTTCCTGATGCGGCAAAAAATTCTTCACGGTGATTTTCTGAAATTATTTTTTCAATCTCAGTTCCTTTCTAAATTGTTTAAATGATCATGAACCGCCTGATTTACAGTACAAAATGTAGGCTAAGTACAGAAGAATCACATCCACTATTTTCAATGTCCACCATAATCACTCTCTGAAAAATCATCACTTTCGCTATCTTGTATCATCGCCATTATTTTACTTTATTTCAACGGAACTATCCTTCTTTAGATATTACTGATACACCAGCCGACGTGTACTATGCAATATGGAAAACACGTGACCTTTCCCGCCAGAAAAGATCCACGAAACCAACAAAACTTTACAAACTGTCAATCAAAGCTGAATATTTCCTTTCATTTCCTCCTGGCCGAGTAAAACCACGATAAAACAAATCGTACTGACAAATTCTGTTTCGCCCGAGTTTTCTCGGGATAATAATTAACTGCAATATATACGAACCCGAGATAACTCGGGATAATCAGGCAAGCGGTTAAGACATATTGATAACGTGAACTGTGTTTATTCTTTCCTATAGCAAAAAAATATGGTTAACTAATCCTATAGCTCAAAATTGATATACTTTGAAGTATGTTAATATACGTATATGACATATAAATATAGATTAATGGTAACTACTAGTTTGAGAAAATTGATTGTTTTGTTAAGGTGTTCATTTCTTTATGAAAATTTGTTCAAATTTTTTTAAAATTATTTTTGAAAGAGATATAAGTTTTTAGCTCTTTGTTCACGTTATGTGAGGTTCTGGTCTTATTAAGATCTCAAATTTATTGAATTAATTACAAATAAAGAAAATTATAAGTAAATCTCAAATCAAAATCTCTTTTCATTTAAAATGAAATTTAATTTAATGTTATTTTTTTAATTTTTTTCATTTTCTGTAGAGTAAACAGATTTAAGGAAATAATTTAAATACTTAGTAAATTTCCATACATAATTTGCGAGTATAATGGACACGTTTTTGTTTAAAGCAAAAAAAGAAAAAAAAACCTGCTTCATAAAATCTTGAGATAATTAGTCCTTCATTTTTTTAGCTTAATTGAAGAAGAAAAAATAAACCTCTAAAAGGTAATTCTGAAACTGAATTAAAAGATCTTTTTATTTTTTTACTTTGGGTGATTATTTTTTCTCTTCTAAAATAAACTTTCCTCTCTTGTTCGGAAGGGATGCATTTTTAATTGGTGCACTAAATTATCATCAAGAAACTTTTTTCTCCTCTTTTAGTTAATTAGCTCTATTATTTATCAATTAGCTAACATTTTTTATTCAGCTCTTTACATTTAATTTTTTTTTTCAATCTTTATGATATTTTCTTCTGAATTGCTTTTCATTACTTTAAACTACCCTATAATGATATAATTCCTATAAAGCTTTCGTGGTAACTTAATTTTCATTCAAAAGCTTTTAATGTAATATTTAACCTAATGTTTTAAAACTCGTTTTAATTGGAAAGGTTTTCTAATCAGTAGTTGAGCTTAGAAGCTTAGCATTCAAAGAGGATAAATTTTCGTCCCATTAAAAATACAAAATAATAATAATAATAAATAATAAATGAATAAATAAATAAAATAACAAATATTTTCATTCCAAAGTACATTGTTTAAAAATAAAATGTTTGATTGAATCTAAATGTTCTATCTAATTTGTTAAATTCCCCCTGAATCCTTCGAAATGTAACGAAAAAAGTAAGCAGAATAAAAGTTTTTATATAAATTTGTCTATTGGCTCTTAGATAAAAGAAAAATTAAGGAAACCAGGACATCATACACATTCAAAAAATTGAGTTTTCAATTTTAGTATTAAAAAAGTGCATACTTTTCTGAATCTAAAAGTATGAAACACTTATATGTTCGTTGATAAAATAACCTTAAAATATGAAAAACTTAATTCATAAAAACGTAAACAAACGACAAAGCCTCCTTTGACACATTTTAAAAGATAGTTCCTCTTGTGTTTAATGTATGTAAACTATTATTTTCTTTTTAATTGAAAGGAACAATACTATTTTTCTCCTTTTAATGTCTAAATTTTTAATTTTTAGTTTTACATGAGAAAAAAGGAAAAAACTCGAGATTTTCATAACTTGAAAGTTTTACGGTTTTTTCAGAGAAATATTTTACAAGAATTTTATCAAAGAACTATTTGAGTGTATTTTGTTCATTGTTTTATATTTGTATGTAAAATATTTTGTATATTCGAGAAATATTTTTATAAAAAAAATGGCACCTGAATGAAAATATGTTTGACAAAATTATGTTCACACACACACACATATTCAAAGCATAAGAAAGGAAGAAAAATTTTAAATTTAAAATTACTTTTATAGTGTTAGAGAATGTTTAAAGTATCATTATGAAGTAATTTAAAATAGGCAGGAAAATATTAGTCAATAATATAATATGTGAAAACATAGCTACTTTTAGCTTTTTCTCTTTTTCTCCAAAGCATAATTTTTTGCCTTTAGATACTCTTTAAAAATAACTATTGGACTGTACGGTTCCAGATTTTTTATACTTCTATACAGGATACTTGTGCATATAGTGAACCTTTTTTTTTTTGTCTAAGTAGTACATAGTTTTTAAGAAAATAGTTTTATGTGTGAAAAAATAAAAATTTTCAAAATTACAGTAATATTTTAATAAAATTACTTAATATTTTACTAAAAAAATAGGCTCACAGTATTTTGTGTATTGTTTTATATATATTCAAAAATATTTTAAGTTTTCAAGAGACACTTTTTTTTAAAAAATGGTACCTAAACATAAGCATGTATTATGAGATCTCAAATATTATTTCCAACAGAAACTAAACAGAAAAAAAATTTTCTTTTTGAACCAAAAATTATTTTTGAATTTATACAGAATGATTCAAATATCTTTATTAAGATCACAAAAAAATTAAACTCTAAAGGAAATTTTTAAAGATATATGTCCCATAAACAAAGAGTCTTAATTTGGGCATTTTACTCTTTTTAGCATGTCCTGGTACCCTTAAAACGAAATTAATCAAAGGAAGGTAAAATAAATCCATAAAGGAATTTAAATGGAATATTTAGATATTATGTTAAAATTTAATGATAGTTCAAATTAGTAAACCCTTTGCGTTTCAGAATTCCACTACATGAAACACCTAAATTCATTAGCCCTTCTCAAACCGTTAAATTCCAATATAAATGTGTGATTTATTTACTTTACAATTACTTTATAACTCTGCTAAACTCTGGTGTCTTTATAAATTCTTGGATTTGCAACTAATTTTTTGATACTTAAAAAATGGCTTGACTAAAAATTTCTGTGTTATTTTGTTGCTATACTCTATAAACTATTTTTAGTATTTTATACGTAATGTACAAGCGCAATTGTCGAATAAAGTTAGATGTTCTATCACCCAGAGAATCAAATGGTATGTGCAACGCTAACAAAAATTTACCTGTGAACTCCTTAGGCCTGAATAGATTCCTTACCTCTTTTTTGTTTTGTTGAAACAACAACTTTTAAGGGTTGTGAAACACAAAGGGTTCAAATTTCTCGCATCATTTTGCAAGTTAATAAAAAAAAGTTATCTTTTATCATCTTTCGAGTTGGTAATCTTCATCACCGACGAAAGGTTAAAAATGAGAATAACAGAGTAAATAGAGACCGAAAACTTTCCTTGTTTTTTATTGAATTATTGTTCATTTTTAAATTAGTATAATTAGTAAACGAGGTAAAAAGGCAAACGAAAGATAAAAATAAAATGGAAATTTTTGAAGCCCAATAAAATAATCCAAATAATAAATAATAAGTGTATCTTTTAACACTTTTATCGCGAAGGACGAAATAATAATTCGTCTTCCAGGATCCACAAATAAATCATTATAGAGAAAATTGTTATTGATTGCAACTTATTATTAGTTTTCAAAGTAAAATAAGCAAGTTTTGAAGGAATTTGTGTTTTGTTTCAATTTTAGGGCTTCGGAGAGCCGCGCAGACTCTTAGAGCAGAGAGTGGGACATAAGTGCGCCATTGCCGCGATGAAAGTATTAAAGACATTAGTGTAACGTAGTTTAAGATTATATTTTTCAAATCATCTGTTCATTAAGAAAAAGCATATTGAAAATAATTTACCTTAAAATTTTTCTTTTGGTTTCTAGACACTTGCTAAATATTTATTTAACTACCATTTTTGTATGACTATCGACTAATTCTATGGTACACATTGAATAAATTCACTAAAAATTAGCTTACTCTTACCAAAAACTACACCTTTTTATGGAATATTTAATATCTTAAGACTCACATCTGAACGTCATAAAATTTTTACCAAAGAATTCAAATAAAATTCTCTGTGGTGAAATATGATAGTATACATTCTCTCTTAAATTCTATTCTTGGCGATGTGACACATGTGCTTTAAAGAAGCAGATACAGCTTTAAGTTTAAACACCTATCTAAAAATTCCTATATCCTTCACCGACGTACTCCTGAACTTCTATCCTTTCTAAGACCAGTTACTAAAACCGTTTGTTCATTCGACATAAATACAGCCATAATTCCGTGGCTTTATTAAGGCACACTATCGTTTAGGAGGTTAATCGCACTTCAGATACTTCGTTTTCTTTAATCGTTCTTTTACTAAACAGTCCGCTTAAGAACGGAGAGGTGTTGTACCCTGGTGCACACTTCTTTAATCCTACATCTCTTCGACCCAGTCTCTTTCAGGTTGAACTTGAAGAAGGTAGACCCCGTCTTAAGTGCAAAAAAGAAGTAGCTAAGAAGTTCCACCTGGTTTCAGATGGTTCGCACGTGCAGAGGAGGCCGCAGGTGAGAAGCCACCGGAAAATTGGCCTGTCACGGTGGCCTATTGAAAGGCCTTTTAGCACCCCCCTTGTTGATTTGTGGCGTCCCAATGAATAGCTAGAACTTTGCTCACGCCTTTAGCGGATCCCCATGGACCCCTCTTCACGCTTTGCCTGGTTGGATCAATTACTTTAAAGCGAAACCCCGCTTATGTAATAGGCCGCGATGGTCAAAACTGCCAACCGCCTAATGTGCAAAATACACACGGAAATCCGTAGCTTATTTTAACGTGACATTTTCCCGCTTCCTATAGTGGAGACTTCAATGAAGGAATCAGGGTTGTAACTTAGAGATTGGTTCGGGAGAGTTTTATTTGTTTTCACGCTTGAAAGACTTTGCAACTGGAAATATGTGGATTGTTGGACAGCAAAAAATTGGTATTGAAGTAATTTGTGAATTACTGAATTTTTTTTAAAATTCTTACTGTTGATGTAAATGCAGTTTTTGTAGGAAAGCATCAAATTATAAAAACCAATACAGAATCAGCCTATGTTTCAAAAAGACAAACATTTTTTTTAATAGGTTGATTCAGCAACTTGGCAATTCCTAATATAATTCGTTTCATCATTCATCCTACAATCACGAAGTCATTTGCTTTATCTCCCGTTTGAAAACACATTTCTTTCTTATTTATTTCTTGATAAACTCGATTAAAAATTATTTTTCACCTTTTAATGTAGCGATTTAACTATCCAACTACTTATCGTAAATTTTTAAGGTAAATTAAGTTCGGAAGAGTATAACAAAGAGAAAAAACTATTTGATTTTTGTATGTTGTTTTGTAAAGCACCATATTCTAAAGGCCTAAAAAGTTTTCTATTTTTCAAAAATTTTTAATTCTCTTCAAAGTTTAAATGTAAGCAGATTTTTTTACTTTTACTGAGCGGTATTAACTCAGCTCATAAATTATTAGTATTTATATTTTTAATGCTAAATAACAAAGCAATTTCAAAATTTAAAAAAATAAAAATTCAAACAGAAAATATTTTATCTCTTAAAATATAATTTTGTATAAAGAATAAACTAAATACTATTTTCTTTAAATCCAAATAACTTATTAATTTAAACTAGGATTTGTCGCCAACTGATATTTTTGACGATTTGAAAAAAAATGAATTAAATTAAATTGCTATAGAAAATACATCACACACACAGTAAAAGGATACTTCTCTAAGTATATCTTCATTGGAAATAAGATTAGAGTTAAAAAAAAGCTTATAGATAGTAAATAGAAAAATAAAAGTAAGAGTTAATATTTTTTATTAACGTATTATTAGTACTTATTCAATTGATATGAATTTTGACGAAACAAGTCTATTCTTGATACGTAAACTTATAAGAGGCAAATGAAAATATTAAAGCAATACGCTCGTGTATTTTATAACCTGAAAGTATTGTCAAAAAATCCAAAAGAGGAAAAATTATTTTAAAACAGAGAAGAAAAAAAAAAGAAGAAAAAAAAACACGCACACACACACATACACATACCTATATACATGCTTCTTTTTAAAGAAATTTCATCGGCTTATTAAAGGAGCACCAAAATTTCAATAAGAAGCACAAAAAAAGCTTTGTAAAAATAGTATCATTTCTATGTCATATATCATAGAAAATTTATATTCACAAAGTATTTATAGTTCGAATAAAGAATGGAAATATTGAAAAAAAAATGATAATAATGAAATGAAGAAAAAAATTAAGTTATTTTTTAAAATCATATAGAGAGTATTGTTCAACTCCCAGAAAAAGATCTCTGCTAGTCCTATTTAGATGTATGTCTAAAAATGTATATCTTGGAGTCGGAAACATGAGACACCTAAAAAAACAGAAAGAATAACTTGTACATGACTAAAAAGGTTGTTGACTCTCGTCAAGTCAAAAAGTATTCAAAAACCATCAAGATACTCGACATATAAAGGCAGCAGAAAAAAAAATTCCTGCTGAGTTCGAATTTGCCTTTTTTACGAGTTCCTCTCGCTCCTTGGAGAGGCTACTTCAGGCAGAGTGGACGGACACTTGGGCTGAAGAGGCGCGGATTGCTAATCCCTCAAAGGCGTCAACGTCATCACTCAACACCTCGGTCCCACCACCAGGGACCTATTGGGATTGAAATTTTTGCAACAAACACAAATCGCGCGGATTCCTCCATCTTTCAAAGAGACTGCTGAAAAGTAGGCTGCTCACTGGAAAATGATACCACCTTTAGCATGAGCTATCAAAGCCTCCCCTATTGACGCGTGACAAAGCCACTGTTTGAGCCCAAGCTCAGGGGTTTGACACCCCCTGCCGATACGGGCATGAGATTTCGATGGGGGGTCTTGGAGGGGGTCTAACACCGCCTTGCCTTTCTTTGGCTTTTATCCGACACCCATGTACCTACTAAATGCCATAGATTTTAAAATCGCTATTCCCTTATGCTTATTTTTCCCAAGGTATTGGATGCAAGCCTTAAATTCTTTACCAACCGTTCAAGTGAAGAATATTTCAGATCGTTTTCTATATCACCCCTCCAATATGAAAAAAAAAGGATCTTAAACTTAAGCTTTATATTTATCCCCCACCTCCTTCAATTCGTCCCCCCTTCTTCTATGACTTACATTAAACCATTTATATCGGTCTTTAACCACTTCTTGGATACCCTTGAATTTAAAATATGTTACCCTATTACCTACCTAAAAAACCCTATAGCTATTTTTCTAATCGAAAAATTGAACTAAATAATGTCGTTCTGCATTATTTATATAAACGATGTTAGTATTTTTTTTCCTACTCAGAAGTGTTTTTTACCAAATTTTGCTGACTTCTTCATTTAGATAATTAATTCTGGAATACTTAATTGTTAATGTTACCACACTACTTATCACACATATCAGGGGATTATATTACGATACTATTATCTGAAAAGTGCTAATGTTAGTATAAATGTAGTAAGTTCTTCGCAATTTTAGAGGGGGAAAGTTTTGCAATTAATTAGCCCATATTTTCTAAATTATTATTAACTAAGAGATTAAAATCATATATTGTTAACATATGATCCATACGTCAAATCTTAGCTGATACTCTCCTAGATGCATCCATGATGCACCCTCTGGGGCAAAGATAGCTGTATCACGGAAATGTTATGAGTTTGAGGGGTTTCAGTGCTGCCAGAGTGATGTCTGCATTTTTAGATTGACGCATCCCCCGATAAGGGCGGTAGTGGCCCTGCCAGCCTCTTCTGCCACCATTTCGTAGAATATGCAGGATGTTTCTATGTCTTTCAGAATCATTGCAATTCAAATTATTACTAGTAGCTTGAACTGATAGAATCCTTTAAGAAGACTGTTAGGTATTGACTACACAACCCAGATAACACAGTTTGCAATGGTGCGGAACTAGAGTGACAAGGGGACGATGGAAATGTACACACAGAGTCATGTTATCAGTCTCAAGTCACGCCTCTTGTTGTCCAATGACAGTCATCATGTATGAGTATGGTGCTGACGTGTGGAAAAATCCAATTCGGCAGCATCTGTGAAACGCCACATCACGTACTTTCATGGCATCATTATTTGAGGCAATTACGTTCGATAGCAGGGAACCTCTGGTTCATATGCAGGGCACCAAATGCTACTTGGATGATGTGCTGCATCCAGTGACATTCCTTTTCTTTTTGAGGGTGATCAATACGTTTTACCAGAAGGATAAAATCCAATCACGCAGTACATGCACTGGGTAAGCATCTGTACTCTGCAAGAAGTACAGATGTTTACCTGGCCACCATTCTCCTCTGATCTCTCACTATTTGAAAACCTCTAGAACATGATTGGATGTCCCTTTCATGCCTTTTCATGGCCAGTTTGAGAAGATGAACTGTGGTAAATAGTTTACCGGAAATGGAGAGTCATCCATCAAAATGGCCCCCGTACTATCATTGACTCTCGTGTAGCATAGTGTGTCGCAATCTGTGATGCTCCTACAACCTATTGAGTTGCGTTGTTTTCACTCTGTGTTTTGAGAATCATTAAAAAAAAATATCTTTATTGTTCGTTGCTGTCTCACTCTATTTTAACGATAAATTACAGGGTGATAAAAAGAAGCAAAAAAAAAGAAAAGAATTACAGGTTAAATCATAAATATTGCATATTATTAAGTAATTTCTAAAACTTTAAAATAGATCGCATTTTATGAGTAAAATTCAGGAAATCTAGAACAGACCCAAATGTGCATAATTCAGTCATTTAATTCAACGTAAAATAAAACTGATTAGTAATTGTATTGGTATCAATTGGTGTCCGCTTTTGAGTGGTATATCAATGCCATTTCCATATTTTCCATTGCAACATCTCTTACGTATGAAGCTCTACTCATACTCGTAAAAGATCCAACTACTACACTTTTTCTAACAGAGTGCTAATTTTTTTCTCAGCGCCCTTATTGTAGTTTCCTTCATGGACTAAAATTCAGCAACATATGTTGCGTAAGCAATCTAAAATTTTAATTTTGCTTTCTAAGGCTGCAATGTTTCTTTTTTTTTTGTTTGTTTGTTATTTTTAGTTTTAAATTTCTTTTAAAATGGTAAAACATCTAAAATTTCAATAAAATTATAAAAATGCTACTTAAAATGTAATTGTTTATCACTATCCAGTATAAACATAAAGTTTTAAAAAATTCTGAGCAGAAAAACATAATGACGCACACCTTTCTGCTGCTAAACATTTACTGCACTAAATCACAGGAACAGAAATTTTGATTGTATAGTACAGTGCTTCTCTTAAACTTTCAATATTTGCGACCCAATTTTCATCGGCACCCCCCCCCCCCTTCTTCCATACATCACAATGTATTGAATGCAATAATAATGTATTTTGACGCTAAATCTACAAAATGACTTTAATTATAAACAGTACAAGACAAGTCCATGGGAGTCGCTAGTTATTATGATATTGTTTTTAATTTAATATTGATAAATTAATTATCAAATACATTGTACAGTACTGATACATTTATAAGTATATAAGTGTAAATGTGCATTTTATTTTTTTAATAATTCAGACTGTATTTGTTTTGCTTCCTTTCGGTAAATTAATAATTATTTTATATAAATCTTTATTTTCGACTTTTCAAAATGCCCCACCCCCCATTCGTAGGGTTATCACGTCCCCCTAGGGGGCACGCCTCACAGTTTGAGAAACGCTCGTATAGTATGTACACCTTTCTGCTGTTAAAAATTTACTAAATCACATGAACAAAAAGTTTGATTGTAGTACATGCAAAAGGATGAATTCCCATTTTTAGAACGTAATACATAGAATTCAGAATTAAATAAAATTTTAAAAAATCTCTCTAGAAATATAATTTATATATAATCCTTATTTTTCTATGCATATTTTCATCGTATAATCATCTATTTTTATCTTTAGATAATTATAAGGGGTAAACAGTTTAATAATGAAGTTTTGGGAAGAGAAATGTCAATAATTTTTGAAAATAAAATAAAGAAGATTCATATAAAAACGGAACTTAAAAATTAGCTTCTCGTTCGGAAAGAATGGCTCAATGTGGAAGAGGGAAGGAGTAATATTTTGATAAATAATATTATACCATGGAAAAATACACGCAAATGTTTTTTTCTATCAGCTGAAAAACGTGAGAGTTTTCTTGTTGTTATCATATGTATATACTCTCACATAAAACATTCACCACGTTTAGTACATAAAGAGGATTATCCACTGGTGTAAAAATGTACTACACAATAATAGGGATAAGATTTCCAGTCGTGGGACATGCTATTATACCTAACTTTTATATAGTTTCAATAGTTACACCCAACAATAAAATAAACTTTAAATGACATAATATAAAAATTGAAGGGTTAAAACAAATGAAAGAAACCAATATTTCCGTTTGTGGAGTGAGAAGATGATAAGAACCCTAGCTTAATCGATACCTCTTAGAAGAGAAAGTATTCTTTCCGGAAATTTCCATCGATATTATTTCGCATCGAAAGGCTTTTTCTCTCGATAAACTTTGAATAGAGGGAATTGAAAGTAGTTTTGTCGAGTTCAATTGACAGATGTTACACAAAGCCGCGAACAAGATCGCTTTCGGCTTCATTGAATTCGGGATTTAATAGTTCCCCTCAGTGATCCCTTTTCTTTCTTTTGCTGAACCACATCACTGAATATTAATGATGTAACGATGATGTTGGCAAAACCAACCCTTCGTCAGTTTGTCAACAGGGGATCTAGTTCTATTTGTAGAGCTTACTTCTGTTCGCCAAAGGCACAGACACTCCGCAGATTAAATTTGTTAACGGCATTAAAACGGTTGCATGACAGGCAAATATTTGAAAACATACAAAGTCTTGTGTACATTGAATACATATTTCTGTAAGTTATGAACTACACGTATAAAAGAGGGAAATTTACTCAGAGTTCATTATATAATTCCAAAAATTTAAAATATACACCCTAAATATCTCATAATTAAGTAATTTGATTCGGTAGTTGGCTAAAAAGTTGATTATATCTGTCCTAAAAGACAGTAATTACTATTATTAAAACGTTTAGAAGCCACACGCTTTGTATTTTGAAAGAATTTAACTGATATATATACAAAAACTTTCAATATCTCCAATGCTTAGCTTCTTAATCAGTTAACTAGTGCTTAAATTAATGGGTTGGTTATGTCTGCATATACAGTAAATAAAGTTGGCGAGTTATGTCAACAACTAAAAAAGCAATACGCCTGTTTCATTTTGGTTCTCCAATTTAAAATTCATATTTCTACCCCCCCCCCCTTATGTAACAAAAGTTAACTGACATCAGAAGTTTGTCCTTTGGTTTCTTACTATAAATTTAAACTAAGTTCTTATTAGCACACGTAGATAGGTCACATATTATAATAAAAAAAATTATATGGGAAAATTGTTTTGGGACATAACGCGTTTTTGATAGCTTTTTGTATAATTTTAAAAGAAAAAAGTTTTAATAAAGTTGATTCTTTAGAATACATCTCTCCTAGCCGATCTTTAGAACGTTCTGTGATTAATCCAAATAATCTTTTAATTTATGAATTTTATAATAGGAGAAGATGTAGAAATAAAAATTGTGTCACATCCCAAATTTCTATAAAAATATTTTAAATATAATTTTCAATATTCATATCTCTACATGTTTAAAGTAGTAATAAGATTACTTTTCCTACACAGAAAGTATTTATCGCCAAATATTGTAACCCCGTTCAGTCAAATTTACAATAGAGGTTGGGTGCTTTAACACTATGATTAGTCTTTTATCATTGGCAAGTTCCTACTTCAATTGCAGCCAAGCGAAACAAGATTTTGAGCCATCCAGCTGCTTTTTATGCTAATTTTATTTCCCGCAATGTTAGGATTATAACCCTCAGGTTAAGAAATCCCAATAGACCACAATGTGGCATCTACCACATACATAAGTGAGAGAAATGAAGCAGGAGAAGCTTTATCCCAAAGAGGGGAGATGTTTGAAAAGAGGACTTGGAGAGAGAGAGAGACACACAAATAGCATTACGATGGCTTTCAAGGAGAGCCAAAGCTGTATCGTGGATTCTAATTGTGCTTAATGAAGGACCACCTAGAGCTTGAGTCAGAGCGCTTTTTTGTGGAAAACTTTTCCTCTTTTGAAGCATAATCTCCCCGATTTTATAAAAGAATCTTTTAGAAGGTTGTAGGATTTACATATGCAACAAGTATTATAAATTGTAAATGAATGCACAGTGCTAAAGGACCCTACTTTTGATTTACATTTTAAAAAGTTTTTTTCCCCACCTCTTTGTTATATCGAGACACAGACTTCTTATTGAAAGACGTGAGAATATCCATGTTTAAGAAAGCATACTTACATATAATTAATAAAAAGTGTTTAATATAGTAAATAAAAGTTGTTTTCTGCTTATAATGTGCCGTTTAAAGAGGTAATTTTAAGTTATCTGAAGAGTTCTAATAATCAAAGTTGTTTTATTCTAAATAAAACTATTTATATATCTTGCGAGAACGATTAGTATCAATTGCATGAAGTTCTTCAGTTATGCATTGTATAACTGAAAAGCAAATATATATAAACATGTTAATGAAAAAGAAAGAATAACTAAAACACAAATTGCGTATAATTTTATAGAGTTGTTCAGTTGGCCTATGCCTTAAGACGTCCCTGCCGGTAGCTGATAGCTTTCATATCATTTCTATAAAAGCGACTTTAATATTCCAAATGAAATTAATATCCCTCTGAAGATATACATGAGTCTTGTGGTTAGAAGAACACGAAGAAGTGTATACACTTGTACTTAGAGAAGTTTACTCGAGTTAAAATTCCATTAAAAATGGATTGGTAAAATTACAGAGCTGTAAAACGGAAGTAAGAATCAAAATTCTCATGAGGTTTGGTGCGGAAGTTTGGAGAGTAGGGGTCCAGGTGTACCAGTTCAGGTGTAACTAGAGATTGCAATACCAGTATACCGGGATAACGGATACCGGTATTTTGAGCCATTTGTACAATTTTGTAATACCGGTATTCGAAAGCTTAAATACCGGTTTTTCGGTATTTACTAGAAATTTTTTAAATTGTTTCCACTATATGTTCAGGCATCGCCAACCTAGTAAAATAGTATACTTTTTTTGTTTTTATGTCACTCTAACGAGCGAAATTAATTAGACTGTGAATATAAAGTTGCATCATACATTCAAGAGAAGTGATACAATATGTGAATTATCCAAGGAGGAGGACCAAAACTATTCTATTACTGTACACACGTGCAGGATTCGTAGTCTGATATTCGTATGTGTGAAAACAAGGTTGTAGTTGTGAAGAAAGTGCTTAATATTTTGTTATTTTTTAAATTGAGGAGTTTGTTATTCACATTGTGTATTTGCATATCATACTTGTGTTTACATATCATCATGATTTTATAAATGAAAATGAAAAAGAAGAAAAGAGACTAACCACACACAATCAAGTTTATTGTAAATTTTCTAAAAAATTTGTATCCACAAACTTTATCCACATTCAGAAGAATTCGGTACAGTTATCGAAGATGATGACGACACTAATGTCGTTAGTGAAAAGGAATTGTCTCTTGAACAAAAATTAGAATTAGCGGCAGCTAAAAAAATTTCAACACCAACCAAAATACAATACAGAAATGAGCAATATCCAAGTCTATCCGAAAAGAAATCAATTTATTTGAAGATTAGAGATTTAGAGGTAAATTCTTGGAAAAAGTATATCGCGCATTGCTAACAGTACCACCAACTAGCGTAGATGCCGAAAGAGCGTTTTCGACAGCTGGTAATTTTTGCACATAATTACGTTCCAGGCTTAATGACAGTTCAATTAATGCATTATGTTTTTTAAGATCACATTTCAAAAATTTGTAATAGTTCCACACACTGAATAGTGACATTTACACTTTTTTCGTGATTTAAATAAATAAGATGACCGTTACTTTCTTTTGTGAGTTACCACGTTAGCCTAGTGGTCAAGGTAACGGATCCGTGGCTGATGTGTCCTGAGTTCGAGCTCAGTACCACTGAAGACCCGCCGTGTAGGGGAGCGATGCAAGTTAAATCTGTCTAGAGCTCAAACGTCATCCCGTTGATGTGGTGTGGTAGTTAGGAGAGAGGGGTGCTAGCTCAGATGTTGTCCTCGTCACTTGATCATGGTTCAAAATTTACGAGGTCCGTCACCCAAACCCATCGTGTAGCTGAACAGTGCGACGTTAATATCCTGTCACTCACTCACCCGGTATTAAGATTTAAAAAATACCGGCATGAGAACTTTTGGTCCGATATTGCAATCCCTAGGTGTACCCAGTGACGCGCATAAAAAATTTTCAAGAGGAGGGATCGTCGAAGTTCGAAAGTCCACCCCATTCTCGTATCATCCCTCAATACGCCGCGAAACATATTCTTTTTATTTTGTCGATTTTGGGAACAAAAAACAGTAAAAAGTATATTATTGAGTGAATAATTAGTGTTAATTAATAAAATATATTGTTAATAACGAATACTTGATTAAATTTTACGTACTTGCAGATAGGATTATCATCAGTCGAAAAAAAGAATTAAGGGCTATTGGGGGGGGGAGTCCAGTCCCATGGACTTCCCCTCCCCTTGTGTGCGACACTGGGTGTAACATAAATCACTTGATACTAATTCAATATCACGGAGCTTATTAACTACAATTTTAATGTGTTGGTAATAAAATAAAGCACGTTTATGATATTAAATTTAAAATCTTCCTATAAATATGCAGTTTCTTACATTAAAAAAGTTAAGTTAAAAATAAATTAGAAATGAGGGGCATGTTTTATACGTTAAAAAACTGTCTGGTTCAAAGAGAAATAATTATTATAAAAGAATATGAATTTTTTTTGTACGCAAATTTGAACTCAGAATAGGATATTAAAATTTAAGCATTTTTTAGTTGAAGAAAAATTCGTATAAGAAATTATGCAAAAAGAACCATTTGTAACTCAGAGAAAAACAGACCTTTTTAGTTTTCTTTAAAAAAAAAAAAAATGATTTACACACATCATAATATTGAGGGATTAATTACAACTTTACATGTACTTGTATGAAGATAAGCTTTTAAAAAAAAGAAGTTTGCGACTGATTAAGCGTAATGATTCGCCTAAATTGCGTGCAACTTTAAATTAGATAAATTAATACTTTTCAAAGTAATATTTCGGAAAAAAATTCGTTACAAGATATTTTCGAAACGAAATATAAGTCACAGTAGCCGAGAAACTATGATCTTAAAATGGTGGCCGACCTTGTTTTATCAAGTCGAATGTCTGAATTCTGGTGCCACTAAGACTCGCCATGTAGAGGATTTGATGTACTTACTAACTGTCCGGGCTTAAGTTCTGATGTGCGCGTGCTGTGGAAGTTTGGAGGAGTGAGTGCCAGCTCAGAATGCAAGTTCAGATATATTTTTAGGAAAAATTATATTAATTTTATGTGATGTTTTTTCGTTTGTCTTGAAATATTTTCTCTTCAGGTGGTTTCTGTGGAAACTTGGTACTTCATTTCCAGTGATACTTAGGGTGTAATAAGCATCCGATATTTGAAAACAGGACTTTGGTGGAATCGAGACTTGATCTCCCATCTACGAAGCTTAGGACTTCACTTCTAAGTACCAGAAATCAAAGGCAAGGAGAAAAACGCAACAGTGTTCTCTCTCTCTCTCTCTCTCTCATAGGATTTTTAAGTACATTTCTATAACCTTTGCAGTGCTTAATTGTTTAATTATTACTTAATGTTCCACTTAGAAACAACACGAAGGCTATTGGCGATGAACCTCTGATCCACTTTCAATAGACTCTGGTGACTCCGAATTGGTACTCCACTCTCTAAACTTCCACACTACGCCAGCTTAAAGACTTTGAGCTTCGTGCACGTATACGATGAATCTTTTGAGATATCAGCGCTCAAATCTGTGACTCAGCAGAACCAATGCCAAGTTCGAGTTCACAACCAGGCCCATTTGACTCTACACACGTATTTAAGTACAACAGTGGTGAACTTTATTCAAGTGGTCAACAAACTTTTATAACTCGTGGAACCCTTAGAACTTGAAGGTGCTTTCGTGGAACCCCTAGAACTAGAAAGCGTTTTCGTAGAACTCCATTCTATACACATACTTCGAAGAATATATCTCAAAATAATATTTAACGTAGATCAACATGCTATAGGCACTTTACGTAAAAGAAATTTAAAAAAAGAGTATTGCATTTATAATTAAAAATTTATAATCTATTTTTTAATATAATTGACTCATTAATAATATTAATTTGTGATCCAATTGTCACCTATCCATGGATTATATTTAGTTACGGATAAGTGCTTGCTTGTTTTCACACAAACTGTTCAAATCTAGGTCAATCGCATTAATTCCGTGTTTTTAATTTTTCGTAGCCACTTACGTTGAAAACACAATGTTCTGAATGACATTAAAATGTTTGTAGCTGTGTAAAAAATCCCGTGTATTTTGCATGAATTTGTAACCTAAAATTTAAAAGGTGTTCTCGTTCAAATTTAGATTTTAGCATCGAATCTGTTGATAAGTGTTGCTTACTCTCCTTCATTAAAGGTATTGGGCTAACTAACAAGTATAAAATTACCTCGTGGAACGCGAGATAGCAAACAATAGAATATTCACAATCTAGTAAGAAGTATTTATATAAAAATAAAACGTTTTAAACTAATACTTTATATACTATAATAAAAGTTTAAAAAGTGTTACAAAATAAAGTTATTCTATATAAATAAAAATTTCAGTTCTACTGAATAGGGGACGAGCTTTAGATACTTGTAACTATATAAACTTCATTGAGAAAGTGAATCCATTTTTTGCATACTTATTTATTTCTTCTCCATTTTTTTATTGTGACTCGTGGAACAACTGGGTATGCCTTGTGGAACCCCAGGGTTCCATGGAACACACTTTGAAGACCACTGAAGTACAATATAAATGAAGTATCTTTTTAAATTCATTGTCTTTTTTGTCTCTATATATTAAATTTGTAAGTTTTATACGAAGTAAAATCTGACAATGTGTTTTATGACAAGAAACAACAATTAACGAAATCTATATACTTAGTATACTTATGTAGTGATTTGGTTGAAATAGTTCAAATTTATATGCACAAAACAGTTATTGGGACATTTATAAACTTAAGTTATATAACATTGATTTATATTATGCAATATGTATTTGAGTGAAAATATATTAGATATTATTAATGAAAAAATAATTTAAATAATGTTTTCATTTTTATTTCCAGGCTGCATTACCCTGGTGGTTAAACAGAAGCTGATATATGGCAGGTTTGAGCCTTTGTTTAAAATCTATCATGAATATTACGAGGGCTGTTCCACGTTGCATTTTAATGAATTTTAAACTTCTCTTCTGTGTGTGCCATGGAATGATGTATCTTCATCTATCTACACTGCTGTCTATCCAAGATACAGCACAAGAGGAACAAAAGATAACAAAGTTAAATTTATTAGAGTGATAACACACAATTAACAAGGGTAAAATGAATGTGTGCGAAAACAACCTTTTTTTTATTACATATCTCAACATTGAATGAAAAAGGCTTTAGATGTCTTGTTCGTGTATAGCAGCCCATGCTGCCTCCACATATTGCAAAATTATTCTGGTATAGCAGCGGGGGATGTATACTGGGCGTCGTTCTCTGCTTTTCAACCAGAACTGTTCAATATGCGATAGAACAGGAAGACAGGTAGGCCAAGGTAGTAATGCATTCTGGAGTTTTAAGAAGTAACCTTGACACTGTGCACCACTTGTGGCGTTGTGTTATTGGAATGTGACCACAATCAAGCTCTGAGGGTAAAGGAAGACAACTGGCTCCAAAATCTCAGAGATACAGTGCTGGCTGGTCCCTTTACCATTAATGGGTACCAGGAGGGGGCAAGAAGGAAATTCAATATCACTCCTAACCATAATATTGGACTCAGGACCAGTATGAAAATGCACAAGGCAACAGTTAAGCAACCTCTCTGTAAGATATCTCAAATTTCTAATCCAACCATTGAAATGTTTCACGCAGAAGTATGATTCGTCTGTAAAGACAATGAATGTCCTGCTATTCGGTTGTCTATGGTGGCCTAGTGACCAAGGTAACGGTCTCGTAGCTGGCGTGTAATGAATTCAAGCCTAGTGCCGCTGAAGACCCGCCGTGTAGGGGGGACCGTTATACCTTAATTCTGTCGAGGCTCAAACGTCCTCCTGTTGGTGTAGTGTGGAAGTAAAGAGATCAGGATGCAGAAGGTGTTGAGCAGCATTATAGTTTGACGTTAATATAACTCTCCCTATAACTCTTGGTCACTCTAGGTTGTCCAAATCCGCCATTCAATGCACCAATGCAGACACAGATGCCTGGTTTTGAGTCAAAGATAACCGCAGCAATGGATGCCTTGCGATTATTTCACTGTGTTGAAACCGACGTCGAATCATAGTGTGGACACCTATTGCTGTGCAATAGACCGCATTTTTTTGTAAAGATTTCCGATGCGGTGGAGAAACCCATCACTTGCATGCTCACATCACGTGTCACTACGACACGCTTGGTGTAATTGGGTTTTCGTTCAACCTGTTCCTCCTACATCCGGAGATTGCAGATTTGCGTCACTGTTACTTGGTTACGTCCGACACGATCACCAATTCACCAATTTCAGGGATAATTTGTGTTATCTAAAGGCAATAATTGTTCTTCGGTCGAACTCTAACATGCAATCAAATAACTCTCGTATTCTTCTTCAGGAATACTAAAGCTGCTCTTGCATACAAATGTTCAAAAAAGCAAATCCGCACTTCAAAACGGCAATTTTTTTCCTTTTAAAATATAGCTCTTGCTCGCGTAACAAGTGCCTGTGATGTAAGTCTGTGGTTAAATGCTAATCATTTGCATGTTACATCATGGTTACACTCGATGAAAATTCCTCATGATTTGGATATTTCCTTCATGGCGTTGCAATTGTGGTTACTAAAAATAGTACAAAGTCGTGTTCTCAGACAAGAGATTCAGGCTTCTCTTTATCCAATGATAGTTGTCATGTACGAGTGCGGAGCCAATATATATATATATATGGTACCAGTCCAATTTGAAGCATCTGGGAAACACCCAACCGAGGGACAATATAGCATCATGGCTCAAGAAGCTATCACGTAAGGTTTTGCGCAATATTGTACATGTTCTAGAGATCCTTCCTAGTTCATAATTAGGACACTATGGCCTAACCACACGTGAATGATGTGCTGAGGCCGATGATATTCCTGACCCCTCGTAGGGTGCTTCGGGCGCTTTGCCAGCGCAATAACGCTCGAGAGTTCAGTACACACATCAGCCAACCGGCTGTGCAATATGTACGAAGGTTAACTTGGCCACCATTTTTCTCTGGTCCCTCACCAATCGAACATGTCTGGGATGTGACAGAATGGCATTAGCATGTCCGGCAAAAGTCCACATCGTTTAGAAGATGAATCGAGGCAAACTGGTTGAAAGGGAATGAGTGTGGAGAGTTATCCTTCAAGATGCTATCCACATTCACATTGACTATGTATCTAGATATATTACCCTCGTGTATCGCCATCAGAGACAGTCCTACAACCAACTGAGCTGATGTTATTTTCGATCCATGGTATGAGCATCATTTCAAAATAAAACACTTTTTTCGTTGCTGTGTCTTTTTTTTTTGGCAACTCCTATTTGGTAATGCATTGTCAGTGTGTCCCGTAATTTACTTATTGAAGAAATATAAACAAAAGCTTAAAACTAATTTTCCAGAAAGTTGAGTTTATTTTTTTATTGTATAATTTTTCGTTTTAAAGATTAAAAAATACTAATAAACTTATCTTTTCTGTAAAAAAAAAAATAGATAATTATACACGACTTTGTGTTTCAAATTCGAGATACATTTCTTTAAAATGCTCTTACTTTCTGTTCTTTAATATTAATAAATTCAAATTTATTAAAACTTTTTCAACATTTTAATAATTCTACGTTATATAAATATGAATGCAAATATGAAGAAAAAACATCTTTTAACATCTTCGTATAACAGCAGAGCACAGGACATTTAAGGGGCTATGAATATATTGATATAACCATGGGAGTTTTCTTTTACTTTGAAAATTTGTTGAAAATCTTAGACTTTTAAGTATAAGTTTCGCCCTTTACGAGCCTATCTGCTCTCCTTAAGATTCAAGCACAGGACTTCAATAGCGAACATTCTCCCGCACACATTTAAAATTCTTCTCAAAAATTTCAAAGTTTTTTCTTCTTCTTATTTCTAAAGACTGGATCTTCAGACCACTGACTACGAGCAATCCATCAATTTAATCTCACATTTTCAAGCATCCTTTAAAAGAGATAACTTTTTTAAAATGTATTCAAATCCAACTTCTTTTGACCGTCAACGAATCGATAATTTAGTCCCTACCTGACTAGAGTACTTTTACAAGCTGGATTTTTTTCCAGAAATATAAGTATGCCATGCTTTTTTCTCTTTTTAACATTTTGACTACAGCTATATGATTTTCTGTTATGATATTTGTTCCGTGCCACCTTCCAGTTTATTTTGGAGTTCACTTCTACGGAACGTTATACATTAGATATTAAAAACTGTGTTAGGCATGCTCTTAAAATAAATATTTAGGCAACTAATCCAGTCATTGGTCACGTCGGAAGGTCTATTTTCTTAAATTCAACTAACTTTAAAGATTCAATGATTTCATTGATTCTGTTAGACCAAGGATCCTCTATTTGGAGAATATTTTCCAAATACTCATTAATTTACGAAAGCACGTGTATCTGTAATAAAGAAAGAAATATACTAAATATAAAAAAGAAAGGAATGAGGAGGAGAAATAACAAATAAAAGGAACAAAAATAAAGTTGCACTTGGGTACGTCGCCCATATTTACTAAAGAGAGCACAGTTCAGAAAAAAATATCACTGTACCCGGGGTCACAAATTTCTGGTCAGGTTCCCTGATTTCAGTCACATCTAATACATTTGAGATACCGTCTAGAGAAACGTTCAGCCTTCTGACTCCACTCTAATAAATATTCAGGACTTATAGGAGATTGTTGAAAATTCTTGGGTTCATAGCAACTCCAAAAGCTTTCACTGTCTGGTTGAGTCTACATCAGTGTTTCTCAAACTTTTAATATTTGTGACCCAAAATTCAATCATAATTTTCATCGCGAACCCCTTTCATACGAATAACAATGCAGAAATTCAATAATACTATACTTTGACGCTAAAGCTACAATACGATTTTAACCTCTTAAGAGTCAACGGTGTATATGTACTCTCATGTACATAAATTAAGGATAATGAAGTTCAGGCAAAGAAAGAGACAGAAGTAAAAGAAATTTGACTAATTTCTAAAGTCTATTTATTAAACAAAAGGTAAAGAGAAAAAAAGACGCTATATGTTTGACATAATTAATAAAAAATGCGATTTTGACTCCCTGGAACAAATTTCAAAAAATAACCTATTTACAAAAAACAGTATAACATGGTTAGTATGATGGTTAATACGGAGTATGTCTCCCGGACGATGCAATACAGGCCTTACAACGCCTACGCATGCTGAGTATCAAATTATCAATCTGATTTTGGGGAATATTACACCACTCATCAAGCAATGCCCTCCGAAGTTCCGCTAGACAGGAAGGAGGGGGTTGACGGGCTGCAATTCGTCGGCCAAGCATATCCCACACATGCTCTATTGGATTCAAGTCCGGTGAGTATGCTGGCCAATCCATACGGGTGATATCCTCCGATTGAAGGCATTCGTCTACAATGTTTGCACGGTGAGGACGGGCGTTGTCATCCATAAACAGAAATTCAGCACCCATGGCGCCCCGAAACAAACGTACATGTTGTTCCAGAATGACATCCCGATAGATGTGGCCTGTCATCGTTACACTCTGAACATGCAGGTCAGTTCTGGAACCAAGAATAATTCCTCCCCAAACGAGCCATCCTGCACCACCGTAACGGTGTCGTTTAAGGGTGTTCTCTTGGTGGTAACGGGTACCTGGCACTCTCCATATGAAAATCCGGCGAGAATCAGACTGGAAACTAAACCTGGACTCGTCGGAAAACATCACACAAGACCACTGTTGCGGTGTCCACAATGCATGCTCTCTACTCCAGGTTAATCGCAGGCAAAAGTGAGTTGCGGTAAGGGGAACACATCTGACAGGCCTACGAGCATATAGACTAATGTGCCATAAGCGTCTGTATACGGTCTTCCTTGAAACTGTCGTACCGGTAGCTGAAGAGAGCTGACGAGATAGGTCTGATGCTGTGATCCGTCTGTTTCTTTTGGCAGTAACTGCCAAATACCGGTCCTCATTCGGCGTTGTAACCCGGGGGCGACCTGTGCTGTAACATCTACTCACATTACCATCATCTTAGAATCGTTGCCAAAGCCTGGAGATGACACTCTGGGCGATTCCAAATTACTCGGATACTTCCAGCTGGGTACGTCCACATTCCAGTCGTCCGATAATTCTACCACGTAAAAAATCATCCAAATGCTTCCTTTGTGCCATAACTATGCGGTTATTGCACTGAAAGGCTTCTAAAGCGCTTGTGAAGAATTTTACTTTTTTGACACCATTCCTTATATACCCCTCTCTTACACTCTCGTCATTGTGACGTACTATCCGCGCCATCTGGTGGTTTCCTGTAATTTGCATATTCTTCTTCAAGATGTATGTGATAATTCTACAGGTGAAATTTGTATTTTAGAGTTCAATTTCTGTGTGATTCTGAATTATCCTTAATTTATGGACATGAGTGTACGTCTCGCTCAACCAGTGCGTTAAATTTTTCGGACGTACATATCCGTCTTTCCGAAGTACGATCTTTTCTGTGCACTGCTATCCATAAAATTATTCTGAAGGCTTTGGAAGGCAATAAAAGGACCTTGACAGTGTGTGTTTACGAAAGTTTTACTTATATCAGAGGATTTCTAATTTATTCATTTGCTTCTCCCCTCTCCCAATACAACACATAAGCGCTCCTACGTGGAAAACGGAGGCATTGGGGAGGGAATCGCGTAACTTTTAATAGGCAGTGAAACGAATTATTTATAAGCCGTACAAATTCTCAAAATATGTTTTAATTTTTGTGTATAATTTTACATATGACAAGCCCATGGGGTCTCACTGGTAATTATCAAACTTGTTCTTAACTTGTATTGTTAAATTTATTATAAATGCATTGTAAAATGCTGATACATTTATAAATGTATTACATAAATGTAATGTTAATTTTATTTTTTATTATGACAGAATGCATTTTTTTTTGTTTACTTTCAGTAAATTAATAGTTTTTTTGAATTATATTTTGTTTTCGACTTTTCAATATGCTCGCACCCCCCTCGTAGAGTTATCACGCCCCCGTAGGGGTATATACGGTATTAAAGTTTAACTTTTATTACGTTTTATAGGGCAAGATTTTACTTTAATTCAGACTTGTTTAAAGAACAAGGTTTTCTGGGATGAATCTCACAATTTTAGACCATGGTCAAGTGTGTGTGCCGAGAACGACGCCTGACCTCTGTTTTGTCTTCCTTTCTCAACTTCCATATCACACCTAGATAAGACTTGTGGTCGTAGTAGCTTAGTGGTTATGGTCACGAACTCGTGGCCAGCGTGTCAAGAGTTCGAGCCATAGTACCTCTGAAGACTCGTCGTGTATATGAACATTAAAGTGATATGGTATCCTAAAAATCATCTAACTATCAAAAAATTTTATTGCCTTATTTGATACCTCGAATCTTTTTAAACAAGCCTGCAAAATATCAAAGCTTTACCTGCATTTTTTATCAAGTTATGGAGCAATGCTTGATGCTGGACAGCAACTACCACACACACATTTCAGATTATCTGCTAGAAAACAGCCTGATAAAAAATGAATTAATTATTTTTCTACCGCGCGTAAATGAGATTGACATTTTATATGCAGTAACAAATCATTTCAAGAAAAAATAGTACAATTTATGCAAAAATTCCAGTGTGTGTATTGTTTATTGAAGAGCAAATGGATTTGGTCAAGATTTAAAAGCTCTCTGTGCGTGCTTTTTATTATATTATTATGAATGAAATTAAAACTTCAAAACGGATTCTCTCAAAACACAAATACTAAATCTCATTTTGATAACTCAGATAATTAGATAATTAAAAATATAACTCGCAAGAATAGCCAAACTCTCACATTTTTATATGTTTGTTTTTGGTGATATACACTGGTGACCAAAAGTTAAGCATAATTGATAATTATGTGAATAAAGAAGGAACTGTAAATCAGAATGGCGGGAAACGTGATATGCGAATGTAATATGGTTATAAAATAAGGAAGCAAATCAAAAGAATGATAATAATTAATTTTATTATCCAAAGTAGCAGTTTGAAAGAAAACTGAGCATAGCAAGGATTCACACTTTAAAGAAAAAAATGAAAGAAAACATTAAATAAAACACTGATGCTGCAGTTTAATAAGGCTTGTGGTCGCCTCTGACAGCCAGGCACGCTGCACAGCGATTTACCATCCTTGCTATGAGATGATGAATGAGTTGTGGGCTCAAATGGATCCAAGCTTCTTCGAGAGCTCTCTTCAGTTCTGTAACGGAGCTTGGTGGGTGCGAAAAGGCTGCAATTTGTCTCCCGAGCATATCCCATACATGCTCGATAGGATTTAAATCAGGGGAGTTCGCAGGCCACGACATGCGCTGGATGTTTTCCGTTTCAAGGAAGTCATTAATCAGCACCGCTCGGTGACATGGCGCATTATCATCCATGAATATGAAGTCAGGACCGACATCACCTAGAAACAAGCGAACATAAGGCTCAAGAACTTCGTCTCTGTATCTTTGAGCAGTCACAGACCCCGTGTTAAAGAAATGGAGGTTTGTGCGGCCGTCCATCATTATGCCTGCCCATACCATTACTCCCCTTGATGGAAAATGATGTCTTTCCGTTATGTTTCTTGGTTCAAAACGTGTTCCACGTTCTCTCCATATCGTTACCCGCCGAGAATCACTACTCAGACTAAACCGGGACTCGTCACTGAACATCACATTGGCCCACTCTCCAATACTCCAATGTTGATGTTTCAAACTCCAGTTCAAACGAGCGCGTTTATGCGCACACGTGAGGGGAATGCAAACTGCTGGTCTTCTGGCATACAGGCCAGCATGATTGAGTCTCCTGTAAGCAGTTTGTCTCGAAATTCGTATTTCTGTGGCGACTGTGAGCGCCGAACCCAGTTCTTTGGCAGTACTGCCCCTGTGACGTTGCGCACTTATTACCAGATATCGGTCTTGGCGAGGGGTTGTGACTCTTTGTCCACCTGATACTGGTTGTCGGGTAACATCTCCCGTTCTTTGAAGCCTCTGCCACAGTCTTGAGATCACAGACTGGTCCACATTCAGAATTCGAGACACTTTGGTTTGTGATCGGGAGGATTCCAGCATTCCTACGATTCTTCCTTTCGTAAACATGTCCATTTGGCGTCTTTGTGCCATCATGCACCTTGTTTGATGATTAACAACGTTCCTTCGCACAGCAGTTGCACGAAACTTGTCTGAACTGCCTATGCTGCGTGAATCGGTTTCTCAGCGTTCTGACATGCACCGGTGTTTCGCACTGGGCGTAGTCGACGGAAAAGTTTTGCATAAACCCAATATTTCTTCTTCACCCAATTAATATCTACAAGCAATTTGGAATAATTTTACGAATATTTACTCCATGTTTTTCGTATTTTACGATTTATGCTTAACTTTTGGACACCAGTGTACATATGTATCCCATGTGTGTGAAATTTATCTCTATTATTATTAAAATATTTTAAGGTATTTATTTAAACAAATGCATGGTATGCAGTTCTTACATTTTGATATATTTACCTATAAATTGTTATTTGATTTTGCTTTCATTCCTGTAGAATATTTAACATGAGAAGGCTTTTAAAATCAAGGAAATAAAAAGTAAAGGCATAAGCATCTTTTGTACATGTTGTGAATTATTTGAGTTGTCAAATTGAGCATGAAATTAGCACTGAAGTGTGTGTATTTATTTTTTTTAATGTAAATAAAGGTTTATGAAATATTGATCTTTCATTCCTTTTCTTCTATATGTTCATTTTGACAGTATACTGTTTAATTGATCTACATTTTTGCTATTTCTTATGGTAAGAAGTTTAAAATAAGCTAATTAACATTTCATAAAAATTTCAGACTTTTGGATGAATATTATATCATGTTATTCATGAAATGAAAACTTTAAACTCATTTTTCTCCATGTTGAATTTTTATACATATACTATTATTCAAAACCCTAAGACTTTTTTGATAATTGAAGTATGGGTTTGAAATTTTTAAACATGTTCTGAAATGTATGTTTTGTAAAACTGTGCATGGAATTAGCTCTAACATGTTTAGTAGTTTTTCTAAAAAATTTCAAAACCAAAATTAATGTTTTTTTGAGAATTTCTGGGAGTTAAACACTATAAAAAATTAATAAAAAATTGAAGAGTAGCAGCAGAAAAAAAACTATGCACAGTTTTATGTAGTATATTATAAGGTACTTGGGAAAAAAAATTTTGAAAGAAAAGAGACATATTTAAAAGGGCCTTAGGAATTTAAAAAACGTTTTAAAAAGTTCAAAAAATTTAAATTTTACAGACATTTTGCAACAAATTCAAAAATTTTTTTTTTGAATTATTATTAAATATTAACCTTTATAAAATACAATTAAAACCAAATGTCTAATATTAAAAATAAAAAAAAATTGTGAAGATGGTACCATGTCACCTTAAATAGGTCAAAGATCAAGATCTTCAATTTGGCGTATTGTGGAAGCGTCATGGAAGTGTTGTGGAAGTGAAGTACATGTCCCTCTGCACCAGTGGTGGGCAGACTTTTACATGGCACGGTCTACTTCCAATTTTTACAAGGTGATGCAGTCCATCCAGGGGTGTAGGTAGGGAGAGCTAAAAAAAGATCAACAATATTTATATTCTGACAATAATAAATACAAAATATGTACTTACCTGTATAACTACAATAAAAAAAATCTTACGTTTTCTATCACGTTTAAAGAAAAACGCAGAAACAAACATAAAAATAATACTCATAGATTTAATAATATCACACATGATGTATTTATTATCAAACAATTCAAAACACATTAAAAAATAAATCATTTTCATTTAAAGTTAGTACTCGTAGTAATAGTCAGCAGAAGACTTAATCTGTGTACGTCCACAAATCTTGAATATCTCGGTATATAGTTATTACCCTCTAATTTTTCACTGGATTCTAAGTGGTCGTCTGCGAAATGGAAGTAATATGTTGTTCGTTGAAATGCAGACTCACACAGGTAGGTCAGTCTCATCGATTGTGAAAAGTCAATTCTCCTGTCTAGCTGGCGTCCTTGTGCCATAAATATGTTTTTTTAGTCAGCGCGTCATAGCTATAAGTAAATACAGTCACCCCAAAATGGCTTGGCAATCCACCAGTTGATTCCGACCAACTTAATGCCCCTCCTTGCTCTACACTATGCTAAATATGCATGGTTGTAAGCATTGTACGGAAATTAGGGGGAGTGAAATGTCAACTTATATATCCCCTAGTCACTTAACCGTAATTCAAAATTAGGATTCCCGTTACATAAGCCTCATGTTGCTTAATGAACAATAATGCGACATAAATAAGCAATCAAAATAGTTTCTTTACTCCTTGTGTACCATGACTGAGCTTTCTAGTATCCCCAGAAACTCCAGATATTTGGGGATACTTGACGTTACGATACACATTTAATTTTTCCTTTTGACGCTGACTAAGGTGCACGCATTTGTTCGTGTTTCGTTTCGCTTTTTAAGGTTTGTATAACAGATTTCGTTGCTTATTTTTATTTATTTATTTTTGCAAATGTGCCACCGTCGTTGGATTTAAACGAACGTAATACTGAATGAGAATATTTACCAGAAACCGATGAATACGAGAGTGACTCTGATACGGATTTATTTCTTTGTGATGAAGAAGATGAAAAATGGAACAATAGGACAATATAACTTCCGTAACATATGTGGAAAAGCTTTTTGTTCCAAGGAGCATTTCGGGCAACTTCAAAGATTTCTAATTTTATAAATTTAATTTTCCTTTATTTTTTTTTAGTTTTTGTAACCCAGGCATTTTATAACTTAATTTTTGTAATTTTACATAATCCCAATAAAAGAAAATCTATCTTATAATGTTTCCTGTGCTGGTTACACTGGTCTTGCACCTAAATAAACCATATATACCTACACGAGGTTACAATGGGATTTTGCCCTACACATAGCATGTATCCACTAATGGTTACATGGTACTCAAAGGCTTAAAAAACGTTGAAAAATAAATTAAAATACTATGACACTAAAGATCTTAAATAAGTATTTGAACAGAAATATAAAATTGTTCTTTAACATTGCGTCAAAAAAACTATTTATACTAATACTAAACTATTTTTTACTGATATTGATCCTCACAAATAAAATTCATTTAAAAAAAAAGTTTCAAATGAGATTGAACAAATTTCACCAGAACTGGACCCTAAAATATTCATACAAAAAAAAAAGGATTATAAAAAATATTTGGAGCGTTTAGGGGCGCATTATAAAAATGATGTATGCGGTGGAGGGGAGTACTAGTGGGGTCAACTAAGACCAAACAACCGCCCACAATCCCTCACCTGAGAAATCTAGCATTCCGGAGATTTGGAAGTCAGGTACAGGTGTTGACAGTCACAAAACCCCCTAGCCTCTGCGTGTAACGGGGGGTGGAAGTAACCATGCAGAACGCAAACATGCCAGCACACCTGCAGAGCGTGGCCGATACTGATACCCCTCCCAAGGATTATTGAGGGGGTGAGAAACTCTTTTTAAGGTATTGCTCCCCAACACAACAGCTAGTGTCTGCTTTCAGGGACCTCCGACTAAGAATGCTGGCCACGTGGGATGACAACAAGGATTTAGCTGGGGTTAAGAATCTCACACTAACCTTAAATGGATCCTCGAAGAATGAAAAAAAAAATCACATGGCTTGATGGGCTCAAATATTTTTTCAAGACGTAGGTTGTTGACAAGTAAACTAAACAGGTCATCGACAGTCCGTATTGTTTATGTTATTGTTTATGAAAGGAAAAATGCGGTCATATTCATGCAACAGGGATGAACAGGAAATTTTTAAAGCCGAAGAGAGCAATTAGTTACAGTTTGTAAGGATGTTATATGTGCGATTAAATTATACACATATATTTAATAAACTTTATATGTTGTGTTAAATAGTTAAAATTTTCTATGTGTTTAGAAAACGTTCATTCTAGGATAAAACTATGATAGAGATATCACACTTACTAAAAATCACTTGCTAGAATGTTGTCATTAGACACGACATCCCCAATACCACCATTCTTTATGAAGCGGCCATGGTAGACGAGAGGTCATAGTCAGAAACTCGTAGCTGGTATTGCTTTTTCGAGTTGTGGGCTCTAGTCCTGTTGCCACTGAAGAACCATCGAATAAGAGACTGATGTGCTTTAAATTTTCCGAGGCTCAAAGTCCACATTTTAGAGTGTTGTGGAAGCTAGAAGAGAAGTATTCCATGTTTCAGGTTTACTAAGTTCACCGTTAATAGCCCTAGTATTGCTTCTAAGTGAGACATTAATAAATGATCAATCCGCTGTATAAGTAAAGATAGAGAGCATTGAAGAATGGCCATGAATTTAAGAAACTGATTCTTTTAGACTCATTCATTCTTACTCACAAAGCTATAAGTATATTGAATTGTGTGTGTGAGGAGACATTTTATTAAATTCATATAAAAAGAAAAGACACATTTGAATGTTCTTAAAGCAGGTTCATGTTAAAAACTTCTATCTAAGACTTTCTGTGGAGAAAAGCGAACATACAATGTGAGATAGATAGCACTAATAATGATTTGGAAATTTATGCATTGTCCTTCAATAGCATTTCACAAACACTACCCAAAAGATGACTTACTTTCAGAAAAAAATAACGCGAGAATTCAAATCCGGTAATTTATAGAGAAATTGCGAATAAGTAGTCTCAAAAGAATGTGAAGCTGTTGTGAGTGATATTTGCATATTCTTCGAAAATAGAGCTCTCTCTAGAAATGAAGTTGCAATGATAGCAAAAAATAAGAAACAAAAGCAACATTTTACCATCTGAATAAAAAAATGGTAGAAAAACATTTTAAGTGTGTTAATTACTCGAAAATACATAAAATTACTCCACTTAACTATTTATTTAACGCATTGATTCATATGCATGGATTTACTCGATATTGAACTTCAAAGGTTAATATTTCTGACTTTATTTTTTACCTGACTTAAATCAAGGGTGAGTGGACTTTTTTCCAGTGTACGGGTTATTGCTAATTTCTTAAGGTGTTGCGGTTCACCCTGTGGCCATTGTGTATTAAAATTGTATGCTTTCTTTCCTTAATGATTGTTTTCGACATTGTACTCCTCTTTTAAAGTATGATAGATTGCTATTTGTACTACAAAAACACAGTAACACAAAATGGTCAAGTTTTGAGTGCTTGAATAATTACGAGTGACTGATAGACCATGGATATATTCAATTCGGACATGAATCGATGAATCTGGAACCAACATATGTACTTAATTTGTTAGCTGCCGAGTCTTGCGCCATCGCGAAACATGACATCAACACTGAACCCAAATTCGTGGAAGCGTGTGGGATGATGTCTCACCAGAGAGAGGCAATCCCGAGTTATCGCAGGAAGAGCTGCTCATCAACATTTATTCTCCCCTTCAGTTGGCTTATGGTGAAAAAATTATTTTTCAGCTTACATCGCAGTCATCGCTTTTTTCAATTCCTACTATTGGTTCACTCTCTCCCTATATATATATATATATATATATATATATATATATATATATAGCAGTAAATAATTCAAAAGAAGACTAATAAATCCCAAGCATCCTAAGATCAGACCGGAAGAACCAAGAACATGGAACCATGACAAACCAAAAAGAAATGTAGCTGGAGGGGAAAACTATTATGATTTCTCGAGCTGTCACTGGTTTAGGACAGTGAAACAGGATTAAACAATGTTTTGTGAGATCTCAACCTTTTCCTGCAGCAGAAATTGTTTCTACATAATAGCTCCCAGTATAAACTAAGGCAAAAGCCTAAAACCCACGTGGGTGAATATAACAGCAATAGAATAGAAATTGCAATATTAAATTACCATAGTAATCCGGAAGAAATAGACAAATATAAATATGTATAAACAAAAATATTTGCAAGAGAGGTTAATAATGAATATAACCATAATTAACAATAATGTAAATGAGCAAAGAAACTCTAATCTTACCCGATGTATACAGATTCCACAAATGTACTGACTCAATGCATTAAAAAAACACAGCAATACTAAGAATAAAGACGCCATCTATATATATTTTAGTAACTAAACTTATATATATATATATATATATATATATATATATATATACTGGTTGGGACCAAATAAGATCTAACAATGTTAAACACAAATAATTTTTTATTTTTTGATATTATTTTTTTATTTTTGTTTGTTATAATTGAATTCTTGGAAATTTTTTATGGAACCATACAGTATAAAACAACGTGTTAAAATTATCGAGTTTTTCTATTCTTGTCAACGATCAATTGTTATGACTTAGCGTAACTATATCAGCAATATTTTAATTTAAGATCAGCTCCCACAGCCTCCATGATTATGAATTTGGTCGGTTGTTTTGAGGAAATGGGTTCAGTGGCCGATCGTCCTGGAAGAGCTGCCCATCGAAATATTCGTGCTGCCGCAAAAAAATGTAAATATTTCTATTGGAGATCAAAACAATGAAAATGATCTTTGCTCCAAGGTAGAGTTTGTAATCCCGGGATTTCGGGATTACATTATCCAAATCCCGGAATTGATACCGGGATTAGGATTAATCCATTTACTAAAAATACTTACATATTAGCATAGTTAAAATTGCATAATGGAATTGAAAATATAATTAAAAATTGATTTAATATTATTTTAATGAAACAAATAAAAAATGAATTCATCATAAAAAACAAATAAAAATAGTACATAATGAAATTAAAAAAAAGACATTTCTTCATTTCTTGTGTTTCTGTAAATAAGCTTATAAAAACACAGCTCCTTCAGCGTTTCATCGTTGAAACGGCTTTTTATTTTTGTTACACATTGTCCTGCCGAAGAAAATGCACGTTTGGATTCTGTACTAGTAGGTATTATCATTATTAAATAGGAGTATGTTCTTTTCAGCTAGTCATCATGTCTCCTTCCCTTTTCAAAAAAAGAGACATTTCTTTTTGAATTTTTGATGACTGTGTCTCAAATCTAATAGACTGCATTGGTGCATATACCTCTTTGATAACTTTATTTAGTTCTTCTGCTACACTTAATGGTTTTTGTTTATAAAATGATCCAGTTATTGAATCAGAATGTGAATCAAGTTCAAGTGTTGCCTCATTTGAAAGTGAAGATCCAGTTGCATGAGCTGTTAGTAAGGCAATGGGATTTGAAGTGTCTTAAGTCTTCCAAGCAGGTCTGCTATTAATTAACGGTATGTAATTGAAGAAGGAACTGTGACAAAATCTATTCTTGAGATGTTGCTTATATTATTGTGTAAATATTGCAGTGAGCCACTTAGATCGATCTGTGGGACATTCTCCCATACGAGAAATGAGAGCTGTACATATATGTTTGTTTTTTTACCTATAGCACACTTATAATTGCACAAAAAAATTCTACGTACATATTTCATAAAAAATATAATGTTTTAAAGAATTAAATTCTTAGAAAATTTTTACGAGAAAAATTTTTTTTGAATATAATTTAGACATAAATTAAATCCCGGGATTTTGAGCTTGGAAAAAAACCGGGATCCCGGGGTTTCGGAAAATGTAGGGGCTGAAAATCTTACTAGATATCTTCCAAAAATTCAAATTGCCGCTGTCCAAGTAAGCTGACACCGGACATCCTGAGGATTAGAGAAATGTCCGTTTTCTGACCTCACTCGCAATGGGAAGAAAGTTACAAAAGAAAATAAAAGAAAACAAATATCAAATTTCACGGTTTAACATACACATCCACCTCGACCCTTTCATGGTTCAACTCGTAAGAAAACTGACATTAAACTTACACATTAGGAAAAATGTAAATAAGATACATTAAATGTAATACCAGATTCACAATACTTTGAAAAAAAAATTTCAAAATGTAATTCAGAAAAAAATTATAAATCCCAGGATTAGTTATTTTAATCCCGGGATTTGAAAAAACCAACGGGAACCCGGTGCTACCAACCCTACTCCAAGGGATACAGATAAGCTCATTATGAAATAAGAATGCTCCCCCAAGTGGACATACATGAACTAGAATTGACATTTTCTAACGAGGGCACAAAGGGAAGTGAGTGAATATTTACGTCGTACTGTTCACCTATACTCGACAGCTTTTGGTGACGGACCTCATCCTTTTGACCCATGGTCAAGTGATGAGGACGACACCTAAGCCGGCACCCTCTTTCCTAACTACCACACCAACGAGAGGACACGTTTAAGCTCTCGGCGCATTTAAAGTGCATTGCTTCAGCGGTACAAGGCTCGAACTCATGAAATGCCGGACACGAGTTCGATACCTTGACCACAAGGCTACTGCAGCCTCAGGATTGCCCAGATAAGCAACACTTTTTGCCAATACATAATTTTACCTCAATGTATGCACTGCAATTATTTCCTCGTTTTTTCCCGAAGGATAAAAAAAACAGAAAGAAAAGAAAATGAGGCATTTTTTGAAGGTTAGAAACTTCTTCGGTTACTTTTTTAGTTTTAAGAGAAGATAGATGGCATCATGTTTTCGGCTATCAATGAGTCAAAACCTTGGTCGATTTGATTTTTTTTTTATTTATTTTATTAACGTAACACTACGCGAGGTTTAATAGCCACAGACTTCGTAATTTTGAAACTAGATCAAGTTAAGGATTGGAAAATGAAGCATTATTAAAAATTTAAATAAACTAACTTAGTTACTTTTAAAACTTATTGTTAATCAATTTAAAAGTCTATATTTTTCAGTGAGCATAATTAAAAAGTTTTGAAAATCTTATATCTCTTCAATTCTTCCAGGGTGCTTTTGATACAGTTTTTAACATGCAATATTTCACAGTTTATGCTTCATATTAACATAACATAGGAAAGGAAAACATAAAGAATAAAAGAACATAAGAAAGAAAAAGATTTTAAAAAAAACGAATAGAAGCTGATGGAGACTTGGTTAAGTAATATTGTAACCAATGGAGAGATTTTTTCGAACCTGGTAATTCAAAAAATCACGTCTTGCTGCATAAGTACAAGTTCACTGTAAGTCAATTAGTTCTTAAAATCTTTAGATTTCATGGCGAAGTTGAGATTACGAAAAAACACGGAGGCTATTGGCATCGAATACCGTAATTTTAAACCTCGTTTAAGTGACATTGAGAATACCTGAGCTATAATCCCTCTTTTCAAGCTTCCACGCCCCGCTAATCTGAGAATTTTGCAACTCAACAAATTTAACGTACATCATTGTGGCGTCAAGAATGGAACCTACGACTCAATTTAAACAATGCTAGCCACGTCATGACCAATCGTCTATTGCGACCACTGATATGACAAAGATGAGGAGAGCGGGATAGTAGCTATCCCTCTCTCTGATTATTAGTTAGCTGACTATGGCTTAGAATGGTGAAGATAATGGTCACGGTAAATAGATCTTTCTTTAAGCAGGTGTAGAGGCAGCTGATGAAGTTCAATAAGAAACATAAAGGATTCTTCATGAATAGAAATCCATCGAATCTATGTCATTGTCATTGTAAATTTTAACTTCTATAACCTCTGACAATAAAGTTCGGTGAATGAAATCAGAACGGCCGATCTGGATACACTGACGAAACAAAATACTGCACAAACGTAGCAGCAGGTGTTAGCCATCTGCCCCTACTGTTGTTCAATTGAGACTCATTTATGTTCCATGTAAGACTTGTTTTACAAAGTGCTTGCTTAGAACGTTGATTTTTAACTGAGAACAGGGAAATGAGCGAACTAAAAATCCATTTAAAGTTTTGTCGTAAGCTAAGCTTGGCAAGACATCAAAAGAAACTTATGCGATACTGGTACGTATTTATGTAAATCAAGCACTGTTCATGAAGTGTGGGCACGAGTGGTTCGTACGTTTTCGATAAGCAGGGAAAGTGTTACTGACAACCCCGTAGCTGAAGACTGGCGACCTCCTTTACTAAAGATCGTCAATTAACTTTGAGCATGATAGCTGATGAACAGTGCAGGTTTATCCATTTGGGGCTTACAGCGGGCACCCAGGGGCCCAAAAGGGCCTGGATAAGCTGAATTTAATCAGATTTTCTGGTTATAAATTTCGATCCTCCACTGCCAAAGAGGCATGTAGATCTTCTGCACCCAGGCCCCGAAATGAGCTTAAATTGGCATGCTAATGCACTACATATTAACCGTGAATCCATTCTACAAATAGTTACCCAGAATTTAGGGATGAGAAAAACGTGTTATCGATATTGTCAATATTATTATTGACAATATTCCTAGAATCCAAAGGAACGTGGCGAGTCTTTAGAACTCCATCCCAAAAGTAGACTTCTTGCAAAGTTTCTTGGATATGTGTAACAGATCTCAGTGGTGCATAGTTATGGGAGGTGACTACTTCGAAGGACAGTAAGGTATTTTTCGTTAATATTTCACTGCGTTAAAGTTACAGGACTATTCATCGAACTTTATTGTCAAAGGTTGTACTATATACTAATGTACCGCTTATTGTGTGGGTGCATGAACAGTTTTACATTATTTCTTTTATAAGTTTAAAGAATAATTAAATAAGAATATAGTTTTATCGACTATAGAAATTTATAGTAATCCTTCATTTGCAGTCATAATTGGTTCCTCGAAAACAGTGCATAAATACTCCAAATAAATAAAACCATGAAAAACCGTTGAAAATAACGATTCTTAAACATGTATAAGGTCTGTTAAAAAAAAGTATCCGGCCCTGAATTTTCCCACGCATAGTAGAGATTCTGAAATGGTACCACTGTGCACAGTGGAAGGTGACAGCTTAAGACTAAAGCTTGAATCCCCCCCCCTCTTCTTTCCAGTGTACCAGTCGTTTCCTGCAGGCATTCGAGTGAGACTTAGTTAGACATGTTCATTGGTATTTTATTTCTCTAAAGATGACTGAATGACTTGAGTAGAGGTACTGCATCAAATTTTTTGTCAACATCTTGGAGATTTTTTAAGTTAAACACACAATTTGTAAGATTCAGAAAGTCTTTGGAAACGATGCCATGGGGGTCACTCAAATTAAAGAGGAGTTAAAACGATTTAAAAGTGGCCGTACGTCGGTACAGAGTGACCAGCATTCTAGGAGGGCACAACCCGCTCGAAATGCAGCTGTTGTTGAAAAGGTGGAAATCTGATGGTGAAAGATCGTCGTTTAACCGTACGAGAGACTGCTGAGCAATATGAGATCAGTACAGGCTCTCTACATGCAATTTTGTGTGATCATGCGCAGAGTGGCTGAGAAATTTGTTCAAAAGCTTCTGTAGGTGAAACAGAAAAACTCCATCTTGCAGTTGCACATGACCTACTAGACCAGGGGTGGGCAGATTTTTCCAGGGGGCGGGCGACTTCAAATTTTTTCAAGGAGTTGCGGTCCACCCAGTGTCAGTGGTACACACAAGGGCGGGGCAGGGGTTCACGGGTCCGGACCCTCCCTCATAACCCTTCATTTTTTTCCTATTCATTATAGTCCCATGCATATAGTATGTAAAATGTAATTAAGTATTTAATATTAGTATTTTTTTTTTATTTATTAATGTCAATTATTTATTCAGAATTTTTTTTGCTGTTTTTTTTTCCTTTCGTTCCCGACAGTCGACAAAATTAAAAAAATATGTTTGGCTGCGTATTGGGGTATGATACGAGAATTGTGGATCTTCAACCTACGACCCCCTTCCCTTTAAAAATTCTTGTGTACGCTACTGCCTAATGTCATAGGTGTGGTGAGGTAAGGAAAAGGATATTATTAGAACTTAATAATAAGTATGGAATATGTACTCACCTACAGAACTAAAATAAAAAAACAACACTTTTGAACACTTATTTTTAAAGCAAAACGCAAGATATATATACAAACTTAATAATAGTAGCCCCAAATATAATTATATCAAATGATACAGCTATTGTATGAAACAATTCAAAATGTATTAAAAAATAAAACATTTATATCAAGGTTACTCTTCGTTATAGTCAGTAGAAGGCTTAGTCTGCGTACTGTCAGCCAATTTGGAATTTCCCGTTTATAATTATTAACTGGTAAAATTTTTAGGTGGCCACCCCAAAATGTTTTGGTGGTTCACTGGTTGATCGCGATCGACGTAATGCCCACCCCGGTACTAGACCTATCAACGCTGAACCTGGCTTCTTGTGAATTCTGGCTGTTTCCGAAAATGAAAATGCCATTGAAAGGATCCCGTTTTCAGAGTAGAGGTGAGATAAGGCAGAACGCTAAGGCGGAGTTGAACACCATTCCAAGAAAATGACTTCTTGAAGTGTTTTTGGTAGCGGAAGGAATACTGGGCTAAGAGTGTTTCAATGCGCAAGGAGATTACTTTAAATCTGATTAAGATCGTAATCCCGCAAAGTAAATATTTTTTTCTGGATAAGCAGATACTTTTTGAACATACCTTGCGTAATCTGTTACATATAAAAGAACAATTTTAATAATAGTTTTTTCAAAACTTATTGACAACTAAAAATGAAATTTCTTTTGATGCATTTCTCCTTTATTACCTATACATTTCGTGTTTTCACATAGGATATTGTAATGATATCTCACTTTCGGTACCCAAGAGCATGTAAGTAATTCCACATTAATAGAGTGTGACTCTGAGCCTTTACATATTAAAATTTAATAAAAATAACACAAATTCAATTGCAATTTTTGAATGACACAGAAATAAAACAGCTTTTACAGTGAGAATTTTTAAAGAGAAAAGTCCAATTTTTTTAAAGAAAACATCCCTTTTCTTGCGCAAAATAAAATTTCAGTAAAAAAAAAAATTCTTAAGAAATTCTAATAAAAAATTGTACTGCATTTTAAATTCATTTAAAATCTTAAAAAAATATTTACCAGGGAGTAACAATTAGGAATGTATATTTGTGACAATTGTGATTTCATTAGAACTATTTTAAGATATGGCATCAAAAGGGGAACATCAAGGGCCATTTTTATTCAATTACACTTGTTATATTTAAAAAAAATAACGTAGAAAAAGGATTACATATTTATCATAGACTTTTTGGCATTGAAATGGAATATATTCATCAAATGAACGCTTCTAATTTTTATAAACTTAGCTTATGTATTCAATTTTTGTTAAAATTTTAAGAAATTTAAAAAAAGTGACAATCTAAAAAAAAAATGCCTATAAAATAAAATTTTAAAAATTATCCAAAGCATAAAAGATGCCTTAGCTGCTTTTTAAATTAACAAAACCCAGAATCTTAACTTGGACGTATTAAGGGAGTGGGGGATTACATTCTAAGAAACACGTAGTTGTAAGTGCCGATCTCTGTGATAAAAAAAATTTTTGTTGGTCTATGGGGGATTTAACCAACAAAACCCATCCTTGTGTGCGCCATTGGCACTTTTTTTTCAGTTTTAACCTTAGCAGACGATTTAAATTTCATCACATTAACTAAAACACATTGAATTTCACTAAACAATATAAATATTGGGCTAATAACAAGAGTTTTATACTTTAAATAAATCAAATAATGATCCATGCTAGAAAAGTATACTTGAGATAAAATATGCTGTGTCTTTTTTATATAGAAAAAAATAAAATTTTCAGCTTTTACACACACACAACACTCCACACACACACACACATATATATATATATACATACATATAAAATCCTTGAAATAAAATTTTCTTATATAATGATACAATGTATTGAAAAGATTTTAAATATTTTTTTAAAGATATTAGGTAAAATTTCATCACAACATAAATTTTTCATTATATTAAACAGATTCAACTATCCTAACTGAACAAATCATTCAAATTATATATATTATATTGCTTTAAATATTTATTACTTTTAAAGTGTGAAATTGGTAGTTTTTACAAAATGAATAAAACATTCAGAAAACTCAATGCTGTAGATCCGTATAATATCATACTTAATATACATAAAAATAACATCAATCCATAAAAACCATTCATAATATCCTATATTCCCTTGGGCAAAAGAGTATTTTACTAATTTAAAAACTAAAATTAACGAATAACATTTTTATTTTAAAAATAAATACCTCCAAACCGAAATAAATCTATATCGAATTAAATATGCAATACAATAAATGATCCATAAAAAATAGCTATAAAATATCACATTCCTGGGATCTTACGAGTGTTTTTACAACCCTTTGTAAAAAAAGAAGAACCCATTCGAAGCTGAAGTGACACAAAAGAGGTGCGCTCCCTTCAGCCACTTCCTACTGAAGCACGTGCGCTCAGAAAAAGGCAGCGAGGTTTCTGTTACACGATGCTGCATTGTTATGTCACAACACGAAGTGCTTTCTTCACCTTCGGACACAAAGAATTTCAACTGATGGATAGGATATAGGATGCTTCGTGTATTCACAGTGCCCCCCAACATTTGGTCGAGGGTGATTGAACTGGGATGGAATTTCAGAAATATCTCCAATACTTGAATTTATTGGAATGAATTGTATCCACGAAATATTCGATGACGATATTACTCGACCGAAATAAAAAAAGAATTTTGATATCTTAGATCTGTTTCGAGTTGCATTATTTGGTGGTACGAGCAACACATACGAAGATTGAATTATTGAACTTCACTTATTTTTTTTACGAAAAGTTTTCATAAGAAATAATTTTATCTTAATAATCACCTGTCGCTTAGCGATCATGGTTACGAACTCTTGGCCGGCGTTGTTGCTCTCTCACCAGGCCTGATGTTACTAAAGATCGTGTAGTGGGACTGATGCACGTAAAATTGTCAAAGCTTTCACCCCCTAAAAGGACTTTTTTTTTTTTGGCTCAAATGTTCCAAAAAAGGGTGCATTTTTTATTGCATACAACTAAGCGTAATACTTGGCAGGATCGAAAATGGAAGAATTTATTTTTATTTTCAATTTTAAAGTTTGCTCACTATTTTTTATTTTATAATTGTGGAACACACAAAGACCTCTAAATGATTTCTTTTTATAAGTGCCCTCTACATGCTATGAAGAATGTTTCATATATCTTAAAAGAATTTCTCTCGTACTTACAAAAAATTTTATATTCTTACGTCTTTTCCAAACGCCGTTGAGGATTTGTTCTTACATTGCAATGGGGGCAGAGGTAATATCGGATTTTTAGGATTATCTTTCCATTTTCATTTCTTCTCAAGCAACACATTACACATTTACTTGCAAATCCCTGTTATTTAACGAATATTTTTAAGAATATAAGTTCCTGCCTTCAATGAAAAATTATCGCCTTCCCCACAAAGAAAATCCCGGATGAAAAGTATTTCAGTACCATGGACAAACTGCATCTCTTAAAAACATATACTAGCAGTAATAATCTCACTATAAGAATTAAAAATATGTGCAAATCAAAGATAGAAAGCAGAAAATGTCAGTGCTCGTACAGCGTACGGGCAAACCGGTTGTGGGCAAAGGTAGCCCACCCGAACGGTGTACGGGCACGTTTGAGTATTGTGGAAATTTCAAGAAAGAGTGCCCAACAGCTCAGGTGTCATCATCCTCCATTGACCCTGATTAAAAATTATAAGATTCGTCGCTAATATCCCTCGAGAGAGAGAGAGAGAGAGAGAGAGAGAGAGAGAGAGAGTTGCTCCAAAAGAGTAGTTAGCAGTTTAAATTTAGGGTGTACAATTTTAATTTTCAATATTAACGAATGGGATGCTTATAATGAAATATAATTTAATTCTTCGAATACTTTATTGGTAATTGAATAATTAAATCACTCCAATTTACTTTATCTCTCTTTTATTGATTAATTAATCATTTAGTTTCTAAATTATTACTTAGAATGTGGGTCTCTTATTATATTAATATTTTACTACATTAATATTATGTATTATATATGAAGAAGAATGAAAAACATATTAGCTAAAAAAAATGGTAATTTTCAGAAATGTCTTTATTTAAAAGTAGAAATATAAACAAAAAATCATTGAAAGGTAGTCTGTGAAAAATTCTTTATAAAATTTTAAAAAATTCGAACTGTTAAAGTGGTATTTTTTCCCTTAGCACGGATAATGGGAGGGGCTTTTAGGTTCTTTTGACACCTCCTCTGATTATGTGACTATATTTCACACTCCATTCATTTTAGCCAAACTGCATGCTCTTAAAATCAACTGGTCACCTAATTTTTTTCAACTTGTTTCAAGTAAAGTTTCCTTTACTTTATTTTGTATCTTTATTGATCTGATTTTGTAAATTTTTCTTTTCCCTATTTTTGTAACTCGATTGTATTGGTTTTATTTTTGTAACTGTTTTATTTTGTAATGTATTTTTGTATTGGTAATTTATTTGTTTTTGTTATTTCATTATTTCGTTACTTTTTTTTCTGTTATTTACTTTTATTTTATTTAACCTGTTCTGTTTGTTTTACCTACTTCTTTAAGCCCTGTGTGATACTTGTGGTGCACGAGAATTTTTTCTTCTTCCTTATCTGTCTTCAATAAAAAAAAATTTTAAAAATTAATTTTAGCATATTTTGGTACTAAAACTTCTCTTGAGTAAATATATATGAATTAGAAGAAACATATCAATATTTTTTGTTGAGTCATTCCAATATGAAGGTGTTTAAAAGTATTAAATAACATTGAAAAGAAATCATGATGGAATAAAAAGCTTGGAAAATATTTGAATTGGAAATTAAATACTTTTCTTTACTTGTTTCAGCGATCAATTTACCTAAAACGGGAACACATAACTTCCTTTGTTCCGTGAAATTATCATGATTATTTTTGAAGATAAAAAAGAAAGTTTGAAAAAGGAAACATTTTAATATATAATACACATTGTGCAATTTATATACTCGCGCGGCATTTTTTTAAAAAGAAAGAAAAATTATTTATATGTTCTTTTTTATCACATATACTTTTTCTGGTCTTATTAAAAATGATTCAAACTGTGAATTTTATATTATATTATACATATTATATATCTTATAATAATATTAACTTTTCCAACGTATTTAAAAATCACATATATATTCCCAGCTAAAAATATCATTATTAAAAGTACTTTTGCATACAGTAAAAGAATATAAATAGGTAGAATAATATTTAATTATAATATCCCTATAAAACTCCACAGAATTTACAGGACTGTAAATGCAATGAATATAAAAATTACATTAATAAACTTCATTCTTTTCTTCTATTTACCCTGTTTGCGCCTCATTGCGTCATTGCGCCCATACATTCCTATATAATAAATTATTGTTATAATGTCCTGTATCTACCCTTAATGTTTCAGCCACGAATTTGGGACAACCCTGTATAGGGGGATACCAATCACCGCAATGGGATTTTAAAGCCTTGTTTCTTCCCCAGAGGGAGGCCCGTGAGCTCTGGCGATGCGAAACGATACCAAGAAATTCAATTTTTGTTGAGAGCACCCTAGCCAAGCAGGAACTCTAGAGATCCTTAACATGCCGCATAGTCATACGAAAGGGCTACTGTCGATTTTTCGCATCATGAAAATCCATCGACTTGGGCTGGGGTCCAACTCGCAAACTTGGGCGTAAAAGCCAGCAACAAACCAACTACGCCACCCAGCCGGCACTTCTTGATATGTAACAACAGCAATAAAATGTATAAATTGCCTGTTATTTTAATTATTTGACACTAATGTAATTTGAAACGATTTGATTTACTGCATGCGTATGTTGGACAAAGAAATAAAGCAAAATTTACATGCCGCAAAATCCGGCAGATAACGCGCACCTTACTTTAAAGTTACAACTTTTGATTTTTAGGTATAATCACCACACATATAACGTGCACCCTCTTTTTTACGAAGAAACTTGAAATGTACATGCTCAATACTCCCATGTTTTAAAATCATTTACTAGAGGTATTATTTCAAGATTTAGAAAGAAATAGTACACTTCTAGAAATAAAACCCTTTAAGTTCATAAGGAACGTCATTTCTTTTAAACAAACAATATTTCAATCAATATTTTTTATGTGTAACATCTTTCCTATCGGTTTCTGGATATTTTTAGGAGTGATTTCGTGAAAAGGGACGGAAATGTGTAACGGAAAGTTGGGAAGCGCGCTCTATTTGATTTGAACAATCTGCGCTCTTGGTGGTGTCTCTTCGCTACTTTCGCATCGGGGTTCAACTCTAGTAGCCATCAAGCCACCAGCCTTTTTTTATATTGTTAAATTTAGCATTTCAAAAGCTTCGAATTCAAAAACTCGGTTTCGTTTTCTTGACTAAATCCACTTCGCACATATCACAGCAAGTCTTATTAGACTTCATCCAGGATTAACTTGCGATTCTTACACTCTCAATTGTCAAAGTCTCAGGGCTCATTGTGTATGAAATCCGAGGCTATATTTATATGTGTAAACTATATTAATAATTATATTTACTGTTAAGCGTCTGACAAAGTTCATCATTCTTAAAAAAATACGAGTAATTAATATGGAATTATTCGAATAACTATTTTAGTGTGTATCTTTTTCATACTTTGAGGATAATTCCTGTCGCTGTCATTATAATATTTTATAATTGCGATTAAAAAAGTTTTATCGATTTAAAAAAAACTAATTGATATGCCAAACATCATTACAACGAACGTAGGTCCATGGATTATCTAATGGAACTTACGGTCATTTAAAACTTGTAGAGAAATACGAAGCTGTCCCTCCAGAGGAAAATGCAAACATTGGAAATGTTAAACGACCTAGGTTAAAATTCGCTGGCAGTTCAAGAATTGGTCAAATAACGAGAAAACTGGCTGCAAAATGTATACAAGACAAAAACATAACCAAAGTCTGGGTCACCATTGATCGACGCAACGCCTTTATTTATCTCAACAATTATCGAACTATCACTGCAAAAAGGAATCACTTTCCACTGACGCCTGCTTGTGCCATGGAATCCACAAATCACAGGATGGAACGTTCGATCAGACTGTTTATTCTTATGAAAAATCTCATCACCAACAGCTCGTCTACGTCACATTATCACGAGTTATAAGCCTCGGAGGCTTTTTTATACTATCACCTACTCAAGACCATGTATTTTACCATGGACAAAAAAATTCTGCTACTACAGCACCACTGCGAGCTGAACTCGAGCGCTTGACTCTAAATTCACTTCGCACTTACCAGCAAGTATTAGGCTTCACCCAGGATAAACTTGCGATCCTTACGCTCGTTTGTCAAAGTCTCAGGGCTCACCAAACAGATTTCGACGACGTTATTTCAGAAAATTGTACGTTATTCATGTTGGCAAAGACGTAGTTACATAATGATAAATGTGTTTCGATACCTAATTTCGATTGTTGCGTACAATTTAAATGACCGGGTCACAGAGAAGCTGGTGTTGCGATCTATCGCAAACAGAACAACTCACATGTTGTGACTCCTAACATGGACATTACTTATCGTCAAACAAGTGAACTGGGTATTGTTAGTCAAGATATTGGAGACATATGTGTGGCAAAATGCTTATTTGAAAATGGACAAACAGTGATTTCGGTGGTCGTATACATTTCTCCGAATCAAACGGTTCAAAAAAATTGAAGATTTCCTGCATTTTGTACTTTTACCGTATACCGAAGGTGGTTCTGCTCTTTTAAAAAATGGTGATTTTAATGTTAACTTCAGTTTGCCAGAAGCTGAGCCACTCATAGCTTTTTTGAAATATGAACTCAAGCTCAAAATGAACACAAATCGAAATGTTTCAACAACAAACAGTGGTACTTTTATTGACGCTGTTTTTCAAAGGTTTTTAAATACTTTGAAATCACAAGTATATGTGTCATATTTTAGTTATCATAAGTCTATTGTCTCCGCTCTTCCCCAAGTTGAACAAGAATAATTACTTTTGATAAAAAAATCGCATTACTCCTTGTGTTAATTAAATAAAATTTTCGTTAAAGATATAACTATACGATAGAAAATTATTTCCAATCACCGACTCATTTTTTTCAGAATTTAAGTTACTATTGCGTATTTTTTTTACCACGATAACATGTCAGATGTTACACATCATTTGCGACTTAAGGCTCTTTTCTTTTTTTTTTCTATGCTCATCTTTTATTCTTATTTTTATAAAGCTGTTATACTTTCATTCCCTGGTATAAAGTACGCCCGTAAATTTCGATCTTACTTTTTGTGTTAAAAGTGCGCGTTATACGCTGTATCTTATGGTAATTATTAAAATATTAGTTTAATATTGTTGTTCTATTAAGGTCGCATACAAAGTTTTGTAACTTTTTAATGGATTACTTGTTAAAATCATCAAATTAAAGTAAAAATATTACGTACATATAAATATTTAAATTGCTGTTTCTTTTTGATAAATTTAAATCGTGGCTAAGAATGAAAGTTGTTTTATGTAACTAATAATCACACGGAATTTATATACTTATATTATATTTTATTACATACTTATAAACTGTACTTCAAAACCAATAAAAACTACTGGTTTTTGAAGATTTTAAAAATTTTGAATCATTAATGATGAGGATTTCAATTACTTTAAGTTTTTTATTCAATAAACTTTCTCTCCATCTTGATTTTATTACCTCTGATTTCTTTTAAAATTAATGTAGTGAGTGAAACTCAGTGTGATTCTAAGCAATACAATAAGAATTCCTCTCATCTTTCATCGAATTTCCAAAAACCCTCTACTTCAACTTTTCGTATCTTCATCCCCTCTATATACCATTAATTAATTATTCTGCAGAATCACTTCTCCCTGAGTGCTCCTAGAACCCGAGCGTCCTCATTGTCTCCGTTTATCTGTTGAGACACCGTGTCGAAAAACACTTCTAGTACGAGGATCATTCATTTGTGGAGTCAAGAGTTACCCATCGACAGATGCTGAGTTCCTTCTTCCACTCCGTGGAGTCTAGCTGCCATTAATTACCTGCAGATCGATATTCGCCACTAACGAATAAAAAGAGAGAAACGGAAAAAAGTTATTTCGTGATAAATTTTCGTTCCTTCGCGCTTCAAAGACCTTCGTGACGTTTGCCTGAGCAGATCATGATTTGATTGCGTTTGGGGGGAGTTGGCAAGAGTTGTTACTGATAGGGGGTGGTTGAGTTCAGACTTAGTAATATTAAGGCTTAAGGTTGTCTTCGCCTATTGTTGACTGATTGATGGTTTATTAACGTTGCAATAAAAGCAACATGAAAGCTCTTGGTGACGGATCTTACAATTTTGGGCCATGAGTCAAGTCACCTATTGTTGGACGACAGGTTTCAATCAGGAAATAATTTTTCGAATTGAAAAATGTTTCAATATTCAATATATTTTTTGATTTCACTAATGTATAAAAAGCCGCATGTATTTTAATATGCTATCAATTATTTTTATTAAAAAACCTTTTCCTGTTTACAATGACCCGATGGAGTTTAGACTAGTGAAAAAGAGTTACAGTGACTTTTGCTATCATGAACGTTTCCAGATATTTTTTTACTCCTTACACAAAACGGTCAACAAACCAACACGAGCTAATATAATAACTTTTCGTAATTTTAAGTCACATTTTGATGGTGAGTTGAAACCCATCTCTTCCCATTTACACCAAGTCTAGTTTGATTTGATGATTTTTAATGTACCAATCCCTCCACACGACGAGTATTTTACTAAAATAGGATCCGAATACGCGTCTCAACTAATACTACACGATTACGTTCTAAATGCCAAGACCTCTTGGCTACAATTGTTACAAAATATCAAGTCAGTAGGCTAAAAAACTTCAGATTATCGATTTTGATATTTCTAAAATCTCCAATTCAGGACCTTTCCAGTGATATAAAAGGTTTGCTATTTTATGAACTAGAAGTATGTCAAAATGACTTTTAAAAATAATCAGCTGGCCTGCCACGCCCACTTTGACAGATAAAAAAAGTAAACACCGTCCTTTTAAACCAGAGAAGCACTTTCAAAGCCTCAAAAGTATCTATTTGTTCATGCTCAGTTCACAGTATACTAACTTAAGTATAATTCCTAGGTCTGTTTTCTGTTTTTGGAGCGAAGTTTTCATACTGTCATAGAATTTAATGAAAGTCTTTGCTATCAATAATAATGTAAAGAAATAATAACAAAAAAAGAGGAAAATTCACAATTTGAATGAGAATTTTCTTCTTTGAAGAAAAAATAAACGCATTATTAGTGACATTATGAGTTTAAATATACTTGTATTTATTTTAAAAAAAGGAAGTCATAAAAATCAGATGAAAATTTTGCAAGATATGTACAAGCACAGCTCATCAAACAAATGTAACAGCTAGGACAGAGTTATTTCTTAAACCTTGGAAGTCCATGCCATTGGCATACATTTTATTTATGCACCCAATATATTCATTTTCTGCACAATACAAAAAGAAATAAAAGAAAAAAAGACTAAAAATAAAGGAAAGAGATAATATTTTTAAAAAACTAGACAAAAATAGGGCAGGATATTTGATGAGGTAAGATTGCATACAAAAATTAATGTTTCCTAAAAATTTTATTTTTAAAATTGTGTTTAAAAATGAAATTTTTCTAAGTTTACTGTATGTGAATACACAGCAAGTGTACATTATACATTCCTTATGTATACTTGTGCATACTGAAGAGATATTTTGGAAATATTACAAAAAAATTTAGCTAAAGAGCACATGTCGTGACAAAAAGTGACTATTTTGAATAAATCCAGTTATGTTCAGTAAAAGTTAGTTTTTGAAAAAAAACTAAACAATATATTTGAAAAATTTCACTTCAGTATAAATATAAATATTTATTTACTGTACAGATAGGTTTTTAAGCTTTAGTATTCAAAAGTTTCTCAATGAAAGGTACATAAACACAGCTAAAATGCAATGGCCTTTGTAGTTGCTTGCGAAGCTTGTCATATTCATAAAAATACATAAATTTTATGTTTAAAAACATAAAAACTGTTTTATTTTGGGCAGTTTTAGAAATCATTTGTCCAGTTTAGACAAACTGTTGAATTTTAAAACTTTTAGAAGCTGTGTTTGCATGTGGACATACAAACCCTAATGAAAACTTTCGAAATGTATATATATCATCATGTATTCCCAAATCCCAAATTCATATCAAAGCCATATTGATAAATTTTCACATTATATTTATGATGATATACTTTGATATTTGTAATGCATCAAGGCTAGGAGTTCTTCAAAAATTAATACAGAATTTGAGAAAATTGATGCAAATGCTACAAAATATTTCTTAGACAAAAAACTGAAAAATGCTATGTATGTATTTTCTGGGCAATTTAGGTCTTTTTTGTTTCCTATTTTACTTAAAATAAATTGAGAAAATTCTAATGTTTAATAAAATGGGACTAGGGTACATGTTGTAGCTCATAATTTCTATGATGAAGTGATATTTTATATTAAAAGTGCAATTTTCTCAAAATGATGTTTTTAAAACTGCGGGCACCTTTTTCTCAGAGTCTACTGAATGTACCTGCAATTTTTCCCTCTTATTACTAATATGTAGCAATATTTACTGAAGTGAGCTTTTGGAGATACTTCCATAATATTTGGCTAGAGACCAGATACGTTACAAAAAAATGACAATTTTCAAAAAAATTCATAGGGATACTTTTACGTTGCATGTTTTTGAAAAAACTGAACGATATGTTTGAAAATCTCACTGCAGTATAAATATAAAAGTATAATTAATGTACAGACAAAATTTGAAGTTTTTAAATATAACAGTTTCTGAGAAAAAGGTACATAAAAAAGCTTAATTTAACATTGTCGGTATAGGGGGTACCGACTCCTTTTAAGCACTCGATTTTTGTTTTATTACAGTGTCACGAAACTCAACGTCAAGCAAACATGGGGGTGAAAGGGGGGGGGATCCCTATCACTTGGTTAAGGCAATGAATAGTATATTTTTGAAAATGGATAAACGTAACACACTTCATCACATCTTTAGGTATCATGATCACAAATTTCGCAATTTTACAATCATTTTTTCAATAACGTCATCTTATATAGCTGTGCAACTAATCACAGTCACAAGTCGGGAAAAATACTTTACTGATTTCGTAACAATCAACGTAGTTTGTTTGAGTCTGAGTAATTGCCTTTCTACTGTCCTATTCATTAATCACAGCCTGTAGGCCTAGGAATTTTGAACCATGATCAGATGATGAGGACGACATCTCACTATCAATATCCACACCCCACCAGACTATAGAGCAGGGAGGAGGGAACCTGCGGCACGCGTGCCACGGTGTGGCATGGTAGAGTTGTAACAGTGGCAAACGAAATTAAAAAAATTGATAGGACAATAACATTATGAATTGTGGTGAAATGGGTGCTTTGTGCAGGTGACTAAGAAACCCTAAAAAATTATTTTAAAGGCACTCAATTGAGATACAATAGAAAATTATCATGTAGAGTTGAATGTCTTTCATTATTTTATGTCATGGTTTTCCAAAGGAAGTGCATTCACGAGATTTTTGAAATTGATGGGGTGGATTTTTAGCGCGTTTTTCACTTAGTGGAACAAAAGCGCTATTAGGACGCAAATTTCGTCTTCGTCTTCGTTCCATATTTTGTCGTACCTTTTTCTCAGTCAATAAGCAACCCATTGACCTCGGGTTTTCGGCATTGGGTCGCATTTGTGCCCTAGATGAGCCAAATCATATTTAAATTGAATAATTTTTAATTTTTTTTAGTACAGTACTACTTTCTGTTAGTAAAAAGTTCATTGCATTATTGTAAAATACAACATGTGAAAAACGCGCTAAAATGACTTGGCCATGTCAATGATTGATATCTTGTTTAAAAAAATCTGGAAGAAAGCGATGAATTTCCGCATGAGTACTTGTTGCTCAAGAATGAAGATTCGCCATAGGATTCAGCTCTTCTGACGGATATTATGGAACGTTTAAACAATTGAAAATGACAGGGAACCATTTTATTTCTTCTATTGTAGTTTGACGTATTCCTTCTTTGGTGAACAAACTTGCTTTTTTGTCTCGATTTTGGAGGCTAAAACCTAAGTTAGTACAATTGTCTTATTTATTATTTTATTTTTATACTTACAGTACAGACTTGCATAAAAATTATGCTATTGACTTAAAAAAACCAATAATAAGCCAATAAACACTTTTTTCATGGTTTTTTTAAAGAAAAAGTGGGAAGTAGCACGATTAATTTTTTTAAAAGAGAGAGAGAGAAAAGTTGGAAGTGGCACGAATAATTTTTCTTAAAAGAGAGAGAAAAGTTGGAATTGGCACGAATTTTTTTATAAAATAATGACGCTCTTCCCAAAAAGGTTGGCCACCCCTGTGCTATAGAGCATGATAGAATTAACGAACATCAGCCTTGTCAGGTCATTGAAGGAATCAAGATTCCAACGCATGGCTTGTTTGAAACACCATCGATGAGAAGCTCGATGCCATCCAATTTGAATATTTGTTATATATATTTCCATCTTTATTTGATTATTTATTTATGCTAGATTATTTCGCATTGTATTTTTTCCAATAAAAATATTTTTTCTGTTAAATTTGATTTTTTTTTTTTTTTTTTTTTTTTTTTGCACCTGCACCCCGTTCCCTCCTAAGCAAAACTAGACTTGATGATTCTGCTGTACGGTGTTAAATTTTGCAGAATGTGGTGTCAAATTTGGTATTATCTTCGTCATTTGACATCGGTTCAATGTTGAGAAATCGTAGGGAATATCTCTCTTGTTGACCACAAGGACATTAATTCAAATAAACCAATCGTTTTAAAATTTAACAGGACTTTTCCTTTACGTTCTAAGTATACTTATACAGAGAGGAAGATAATGAGCATCACTTTCAAAGGAGACACAAATGTTTAGTACTCTATAACTAGTTAAGAAGAAAACAAGTAATAGAAAAAAATAACTCAATTCCTACTAAGGTCAACAAAGAAAAACTTTTTTTTAGTTACTTTTTATTAAATAATTACAATTAATATATAAATAAGAATATACATATGACACAGAATCACAATATTAAGTGGCAAAACTGAAAGCGATTTTCCATTTTTTTTTTCTATATATGATTGTTAGACTATTATATATATTTGTGTTTGTTACTATTTATTCATTAATTAAATTTAATCATTCCAATAAAATAGTATGTAAAATCGAATCAATTCCCAGAAATTCGATCCCACGATTAGAGGTCCAACGCACTATCCATTACACTACAGGTACACATCGAACGATTTTCCTTTTTATATACGGGGTTGGACTATTATTTTTGTTTGTTACTATTTATTCATTAATTAAATAGAATTAATGAATTAATGTTTGAAAAAACTGTATTGACATCAAGAGTCATCCACTACAAGTTTTAAAAAATGCATATGAACTTGAGTGGATGAATAAAAAGTATTTTATTAACGATTGAAAATTTGAACAAGATATATATATATATATATATATATATATATAATCAAAATTTCTCTACAAGAGAGAGATGAATTAACATGATTAATACTTAAAAGAATAACAATTGCTAGATAACAAGACAACAGAATTTAGAAGGAGATATGAATATATATATATATATATACATATATATATATATACACGTCAGGTCTGGAAAGTTTAGCTTCAAAATTAGGTAAATTATAAAAAGAAATAGAGCGAACTCTTTACTATCGCGTAGGGATTTGATGGTAAATAAGACTACTTAAAGTTAGAGTGAGCGCTGACGAGGGAGAAGAGTGAAAACGGTATTTAACAAAACTTTCAATTAATTTATCATCATTTAAATTTTAATGTATTTTATTAACTCTCATGTATGTACTTCTCTTAAACAACAATTAATTTTTTCTTAATCAATCATGATCACAAATGCAGCAAAGGGCTGAGGTAAAGCTGAACCAAAGCAACCCCCAGTTCACTCGTAACAGGAGTTTAAGCTTCCCTGCGGGAAGCAGGTACTTCAACAAATATTCAACCAAAATTCAACCTATAGTGAAAATGGAAGATAGCTGGTGACTCCTCGCTACAATGTTGTCTTATATTCTACACAGTTAAGCTCCAAAGGGCCGCCATGTTGGAGTTCAAATGTGTGAAGGACAATAAAGATGTTATTTATGGAACTGATGCTCTCCTAATTCTAACAGCGGGCCTGGGGCCTGTCACATATATATATATATATATTGATATTAGATATTTTGAACTAATAGTTGAAATTGAAAAAAATTCCGCTAAGAAAGGAGTGATTGCAATAAGAATTTAGTAATCTATATTCTAGAATTCTTCGAGGTATTGGGGGGGGGGGGGACTTTGTTATTTAGAACTCCAGTCTGATTGATTGTCTAATAACGTCACACTTAGAAGCAACACGAGGACACGATCTGAGTAGTTTTGAGTCATAGTCAAGTAACAAGGTTTATATCTGAGCTAGCATCTCATCTATAAACCGCTACACCAATATCAGGACTTCAAGCATCGACAAATCTACGTTCATTGGTCTCTTTACATGAAGGGTTCTTTTTGTGGCACCATTACTTGAAATCGCGAATCTACAGATGCTGTGCAGCCCAAGAATTCCCGGCCATAACCACTCAGCTAACGCGACTTAGAACCTCATTCAGATGACAAGTACGTCATCTTTGGTAGTGCCACAATCACCTTAATTCCATCTTGCGCCATGTGAGCAAGCTCACTTGAATTTTCAATCTAATTAAGGTAATTTAAATTAAGCTTATAGCCAACATCTTCTTTTGCAGGTGCTTCAGATGCAATCAGAACTGGAACTCAAGTTTCGATATGCTTCAGACTCTTTGAGGCTCTGAGCCCAGAGAAATCTTAAGATTTTTTGAAGCCCTGCCCCCCCCCCCCCATGCAAAAGTAGGCCGTACCTGAGATGTTTAAAAGTAGACAGTATATAGCATTCATTGTCAAATACTCGTTCAAACGGTAATTTGAAACAAATAAATGTGCACAATTCACAATCTCAAAAACCTAGACACAAACTGGCTCGACCAATGGCCACATTTCGAGACTAAATGAGTTGAATGATTGTTTATGGTATTAGACCTAGGCTTAGACATGAACAGCGGTCATCATATTAGCATAATCTTACCACTTTTGCCAGTTGACATGCAGTTTTAAATTCCCTGTTTTTCGGAGAATATTTACGGGAATAATATTTTACCATTGAAATTATCCGTATCATGATCTTATCAATACAAAGTCGAGAACGAAACGAGGCCCCCACCGAGGGTGATGCCCTGGTCCCGGGCCCAGTTGGTCCATGCCTTAAGACGTTCCTGGACATGCGCATCTTTGATCACAACGCTCACAACTTTAGCTTGTGGTTTACTGATGCCTTCAGACAGAATTAAAGAACATCAGAAGGTAAAATATAATAGTATAAATGTATTATATGTATATACTCTTATTTAATGCAAAATCTTTAAATTTGGTTGATATTTCTCAAAGAAATATTTCGTTGTCGAAAAAGAAATTAGCGTGACTTTGTATTGGATTACTATTAAACTAAAGTGGTCTCTTCTAGGTCTTATGAATGTTCTTCCCAATTTCAAGACAATTTTATTACAAAAAAAATACAAAATTTGACTGTATTTCTGTTCGAATTTTCGTTTGAAGATAATATTCTCAATTGGTTTTTGTATTTCTCTAAATTCTTTATACCGCTTAGATATTTAAAAAATTCTCCAGTGTTCATCGATGTTCAATCGAGAATGATATCTTTTTTTCGGTAGATTTAGATGGGCTTATATGATAACTCCAAACTTATGATAATTGAGAAAGTAAATAGTTATCCAATTCTGATTATACAAGAATATTCTTATTAGTGGGAAAGGTCTAAGAATTTCTAAAATTTTCAATTATTAAAAGTACGAATAAAGATCTTAATGCGTTAGTTAATTTGCGATCATTATGAATTAATGAACAAAGTTACAAAATATATGCCTTTGAATATTTTTCTGTATGTCCTTCATAACCAACTTTATTAGATAACATGAAGCAGAGTCATGAGGAGTGCAGTCGTGCTGCCATCTATTACTAAAAATCAGAACATACTTTGCTACGTGTAAAGTTGACAATTCACTAAAAATAATTAATGCAATACATGATTTTATTTTCATTTCATTCATTTTTTTTTTTTTTTTACTTCCATTTCTTACTTCGAGCTTTTTTGGCTGATATTTTAAATTTTTCTTTGCAACCTGAATTCTTTTTTTTTTTAATTATATTTATAAAACAGTATTTAATTTTAATTCTCAGTACTAGCAAGCCAATAATACCGTTAAAATACAACATTCTCGTGATGAAAATAATAATTATATAGATTTTTGAGAGTAGAAATTTAATCTAAAATTGTTATCGGAAACCTTGGTAACATTTCTTTAGAAAATTAATCGTTATATATTGCACAATAAAGTTTTATTGGCATTATTTATTGATTAACTTATATTTTGATGTTCCAAATCATTTGAAAGCTATTGATTTTTAAATTATTTCAAACAATTAAAATAAAAACAAACAATCTTTGAATACACGTACAGTATTGTTCGTATGAATTTAGTTCAGCTGTTTATCTAACAGCTGAGATGACAATGCAACACACTTTATCCATTAAAATGTTCAAATATGTCTTGTATTTAACATACTAACTAAAAGTGATTATTCCAATTGCGGAACACTTTTATTGAATTCGTCAATGTGCTTAAAAATACACCAACAGAGTCAACTTTTATTTTAAGAAAAATTTTATGGAAGAAAATTAAGAATAGTTTTATATTCTGATGCCCTTTTTGAGGTGCTGTTTATGTACAAAAAAATTTAATTCTTTTTCTTTCTTTTTGAAATTTCTTCTTGATTTTGTATTTATTTCCGTAGAATGTGACTCCTCTTTTTACCAATATTAAAAAAATGAGAGTATTGTTTTTGCTGCCATCTATTAAGAAGATCTGTAACTCGAAAAAAGTTTTTTTCTTACATATTTCAATTCTGACATATAGATGGCGCTTACAGCAGGGGGGGGGGTTGAATTTGTTTTAGCATTTATAAGATGTAAACATATGTAGCAATTTTGCACATGAATTTTAAATATGCTTCGAGATTCTTTACTAATAAATTTACAAGCTTTTCACTGAAAACTTCTGCATCTAAATTGAAGACCAAAATATTTATCTATGGTTATTGTAACTCAATATATTAAAAGTATTGAAGACAAAAAAATCAAATACAAATATTATGCATGTATATGACGAGAATTATTTGTAGAAATTTTGAAATATGCTGACAAAAATCATCACAAATCCTATCTGTGTGCTGCATTTCAAGTTCTTATATAGCAAAATATTTGTTAAAAATAATGGTGATTCATCTAATCAATATTATAAAGAAATATGAGTTTCAACATTATGTTCAACTTATTGCTTATTTATCCAGTGAAATTCTTACATTCTGTATTGAACAATAGAATGAAAAGTTAATTTTAAAATGATAATTTCAGTACAATAGATTACAAAGAGAAGATAGAAAATCCCTTCGAATAACTAATATCGGATTGAAAACTGATAAAAATTGCATTAAAAACTACAACTTTGTTAGAGATTGTACTTGAATAACCATTTGAATGGGAGAAAAAAAGGACACAATAGGAAATGGAGATTTTGGATCAAGGATCCAGTTTACGAGGCCAAGCAAAGAAAACACCAATATAAATGCAAATTAAAAATTTCTTACATCAGACAGGACTAATAAGTAATCATTTTTAGAATCATAATATAAAGGGGATGTTATCTTATTCGAGAATAAATGTGAAGTAATTTTACAGTTAAAGTAAATTGTAGAGGAAGAAACAATTTTACAAGTTATTAATCTTATATTTATTTTTTCCTTTTCAAAGCATTAAGATGTAAAAATACCATGAATTTACGAACATTTTATATGATTTGATTGATTTATGTCTTTTTCGGACATGAATTAACACAAAGGATATATTTTTTTCCCTCTCTTTATTATCATTTATAACAAAACTTTTTCAATAAACGTATTTCAAAAATTAACACGTGCTGCCATCTAGGTTGGAAATAGAGAACTGCATGAATGACATCAAAGCACTCTGCATTGGCTTTTAAACATTGTAATTTTTTTCCAAATTCAAAAACAGTGGAGTACACAGACCTCTTTTATGGGATTGGAGGAGTTAGGAAAAGTCAAAAAAAGCATGCAGAATTAAGTCTCTAGGGATAATATCTATGGTAAAAGTTAAAAATATGGTGGTCCATGAATGATGGGTTTTCCCCCTTTATGCCCTCGTGTGTTAACACCACTGTTCTAAAATGAAGAGCATACTAAATGAATATCGAATAGTTATTAAAATTGTAGGTATTCTTAGAATTTTCTTAAAAAATAGTTTATTCACCTATAGAGGAAATTTTTTAAAAAATTCAGATTCTTTTTTTATACCAAAAGGGTATAATTGGACGTTCGACGGAGATCTTGAAATGCAACAATTTTTAATTTAGTTTTACTATCTCTTTCTATAAGACTAATCATAAATAGATTAAAATTTTTGCAAGAAAATTTTTAATTTCAGATAATGCAAACAACTGGTTTTCGGTAGCGTTACCTAAAAAAATCTAAAAGTCTATTAACTGTCGCTAAAGAGATAACACTTTATTCTATTACTCTCCAATTGATTGTTCCTCTTTCTTTTATTTTTATTTATTTTATAATTATATGGATAAAGTAAAAATCATTTTTAATATTTTTATTTTTTTTTTATAAACGTATATAATTTTAAAATGTGTGAAAATAAAGCATTTAAGTTTAAATGCAATAACAGATGTGTTCCTTTTAACAGAAATTTGAAGCCTTTCGTAAAGGATCGCTTTAAATTTTAATTAGATAAGCGTATTCGCCCATACAGAAATCCAAGTTATTTTTATTTTAATATGTTAAAATTATAATAATTTATAGTAAAAGGTTAGAAAAATAGTGAAACCCACAATTATGGTTATATAATTTATATTAAAAAAAGTTAAACAGAAATACAACTTCAAAAAAGTAAGCTGCTTTAATCAGATGAGTTCACTTACCCAACCTTTTTTCCTGCCGGGCCACGTACGTATGGTTGATATTTCATGCGGACTGCAACATGAGGATAAATGCGAAAAAACATTATAAGACCAAGGAAATATTGGGCACTTAAAATGCGAAAAATTGAGCAAGATATTTAAACTAGTTTTAGGCTTTCAACTCTATATTAATCTCTTTCACACACACATACACAATTTTTTTTCGGTTTTATGCATTTTTTACTGAGTTATGGGGTAGTTTCGTGGTTCCTTTTCATCCCTAGTTTACATTCTACTGTCATATTCAAACAAAGCTGCCATTCCGTTTGATAATTTGACTTTTTCCATTCGACAAAGCTTCACATACTTTTATTTCAAATATTAATTTATCAAATGCAGAATTGCAACAAAGAGAAGTTTTGACTGCATTCCAGACTGAGATTAGTATATTATTTGTTCATTATCAAAACTCAGTTTCATCCATACAATGGTTACTACTCCAGTTCGGTACTTCACTGTTATTTGCTATTACTAATTGTTACAGTAACAAATAGGAAGAAAAAATTCTTGCAATTCGTACCCGTTCGACATCGACAGGAAAATTGGTACATTTGATTGCTTGATTACTAGAGTTTCCCACTAAATTTTTAATACATAGTTCTTAAATAATTAAAACATTTTAAGTAATGGGCCATGAGCGGGCCACTCAGAAAAGCCTGGTGGGTCATTTGTGGCCAGCGGGCACCAGGTTGAGTATCGTTGGCTCTTAAAAGGTTATCTCTTGTAAAAGGTTAGGGGTAAAAAGCGAAACCCGTAATTATGGATATAATTTATATTATAAAAAGTTAAACACAAAACTAGCATCTTCAAAAGTAAGTTTTTTTTATTTAGATTAGTTTACTATTCTCAAGGTGTTAGCATTATCCTTAGGGGCAGATAGAAGAGTGGCACATGAAAATTTAGAATTGAAATTCATATTCTGGAGAATAGAATTGGGCTTAATACGAGTAACTGAAGTATATTAAGTGTTTACTGTTAATTCGTGAATGAATTTATGTATAGGTTGCATTTCCCTTGAGTTAAAAAATTGATATTTAATTTCACTGTACATCTTAAGCCAAAATCTTGTAAGCTAATTACTTAAATAAAAAAGAAAAATTTAACTAGTATTCCGTTTTCTGTGAGTATTTGGATTCTTGAGTTATTTTGTCATCAAATATTTGATGTGAGGAAGCGGATTCAGAATAAAAATCTCAAACATATCCCTAATATGTCGCTCTGTTTCGTCCTTTACGTTTATAATAAGGAAATCATGATTTAATGATATTTAAATTAAATTACTATTAATTCCATTTTTTATTCAAATATATATAAATATATTTTTTAATCAAATATATTTTTTATTCAAATATATCAATAAATTTACTTTTCATAGGGTCCAAAACAACTCTTCTTTCTATGTGGCTCATGGAACCGAAAAGTATGAATACCACAGCTATAAATCTTTAATATAAATATGTTTTGATTACTTAGAACTTATTATATATTTTTACTAGCTGTTACCCGCCCGCTTCGCTGGGTATTTCATGATGTTTTATAAATTTTTACTGCTTATTTATATGTATAAATTATTGATATCTAAGTCCTAGCATTAAGAATTCGATTGAATTGAAAAATATACTTATACCTGTAACTGTACCTGTTGATAAAAAAAAGGGCAGAACTCATCTAATTTGTATTTTTTAAAAATCTCTAAAATTGAAGCATAGAATGATGTTTGCTCTTTCATAACTCAAAAACCAAGTGGATTCCCGCAAAACCAATTTTCGGTGGATCTCTACTCCGTAAATTGAACATGCAAGCCAAATTTCAAGTCTAAATCTAACAGAAAAAATCAAAAGTTTTACTATAAATATCCCCGTAATCCCGTTGAGAGCCGTTTTCCAAAATTACTGCTCTTAGCGGATTTCAATTCAACAAAAGAAAAATGCAAACCAAATTTCATTATTATAGTCCTTGTAGCTCGAAAAAAGTATTTTTTTTTTTGTCAATACGACCCAGTAACCCTCTGCAACCCCCCAGAACTCTTGATTTGCTTAAAATTTATTCTTAGTGGATCCCTATTCAACAAAAGAAACACGCTTAACAAATTTCAAGTATATGGGTCTAACAATTAAAAACAGGAATTTTTTTCTGTAACTCCTCTTGACCCCTCGCAAACATCTTTGAGTGTCAATTTTCATTTTACTTTTTGTTAGAGGAACTCTATTTCATGAAAGGAACATGCCTACCAATTTTCAAGCAGGATGATCAAATAGTTTAAAAATGGAAATATTTATTGATTACGCCTCTTAATCTCCCGAAATTAAACTTAGTAGTTGATATTCGCGAAACCCATTTTGTAGCGGTTCTCTACTTTACGAAAGGAATCTGCTTATCAAATTTCAAGACTGTACGTCTAACAGTTTAAAAATTGGGATAATTGTCTATAACGCCACTGGAGCCCCCGCAACGCCACTTCTGGGTCTGTTTTCACAAAACCCATTTTGTAGGGGAATTGCACTCTATGAAAGGAATCTGCTTAGCAAAATTTAAAGACTGTGCGCCCAATTAATTAAAAATGCAAAAAATTATCAATAACGCCCCTTGAACCCCCGCAACACCACCTAGGTGTCGATTTTCACAAAACACATTTTGCAGTGTATTTCTATCCTATGAGAGGAATCTGCTAACCAAATTTCAAGACTGTGAGTCTAATAGTTTAAAAAAAAGAAATAATTATTTATATCTGCCCTTAACCCCCCGCAACATCCCTTGGGGGTCAATTTTCTCCAAACCCGTTTTGTAGCGGATATTTACTCCATGAAAGAAACATTCCTACCAATTTTCAAGCAGGTAGGTCAAATAGTTTAAAAACGAAAATATTTATCTCTTACGCCACTTATTCCCTTGCAACGGCACTTAGAGGTCTGTTTTCACAAAACCTTCTTATAGCTGATCTCTACTCTATGAAAGAAATCTCTTCATCAAATATAAAGACTGTGCGTCTAATAGTTTAAAAATGGAAATAATTATCTATAACGCCCCTTAAGTCCCCTCAACGCCACTTGGGGGCAATTTTCACGAAACCCATTTTTAGCGTATCTCTTCCCTATGAGAGGAATCTGCTTACTAAATTTCAAGACTGTACGACTAATAACTTAAAAATAGGAATTTATAACGCCCCTTAAACCCCCCGCCCCCTCAACACCCCTTGGGGGTCAATTTTCCCAAAACCCATTTTGTAGCGGATATTTACTCCAGGAAAGAAACTTACCTACCAATTTTCAAGCAGGTAGGTGAAGTAGTTTAAAAACGGATATATTTATCTATTACGCCCCTTAATCCCCCTCAACGCCACTTAGAAGTCTGTTTTCACAAAACCCGTTTTGTAACTGATCATTATTCTACGAAAGGAATCTATATATATCAAATTTAAAGACAGTGCGTCAAATAGTTTTAAAATGGAAATAATTATCTATAACGCTCCCTAAGCCCCTGCAACGCCACTTGGGGGGTCGATTTTCAGCAAACTCATTTTGTAGCGGATCTTTACTCTCTGAAAGGAATCCGATTACCCAATTTCAAGATTGTACATCAAGTAGTTTAAACATGGAAACAATTATTATTAAAGCCTTTAACCCCCCGTAACGCCCCTTGCGTTTCGAATTTCGGAAAATCCTTTCTTAGCTGATGTCTACTCTATCAAAGGAACATGTCTACCAAATTTCAAGTCTGTAGGTTGAATAGTTTCAGAGATTTCGTGATTAATCAGTCAGTCAGTCAGTCAATCAGTCAGTCAGTCAGTCAGTCAGTCAGTCAGTCGCTTTTCTCCTTTATATATAGATACTATCTATCAAGTAATCATCTTTATATATATACAGTCTATTATCGATAATTCAAACCTTTGATAGTAAGAGCCTTTCGATAATTCGAAGTAAATGCTCAGTCCCTAGAAAACCCCTTTATATTTCGAACTAAAACAATACGTTTTGGTACACTCAATATTTCGAAGTAAAATCTGTGGTTGACCAGACTACAACACGCTATCATTCGAATATATCTTATAAAACTCTCAACAATTCGATCACTCACTATCATGTGCAGGCCTGTAATAAACAAGTTGGAGCTTTCAAGTTTTGCGTTGTGTTGTCTCTGCGTATCCTATCATTACGCAGTTAGAGATGCATCTTTACTTCATCCCAAACAGAATCTCACTTTCCCTTATCGATCAGTAGGCAGTATGTAATTATATTACTACGAAAATCTAATGGAGTAATATAATATTTTCCATTAGACAGACTTCCTCTTTCTTTCTCCTAACAATTATTCAGAAGACTAAAACAATAAGAATTGTATAAGGAAATTACTTGGTAATTATTTACTACATTTCTTCAACATTTCTGATAGTAATCCTGATTATCAAGATCTGATCAAGGATTATTCTTACTTAAATACTTCAAAATCATGGAATTTGGCTTGCTTTTAATTTACGCCGCCCTCTGAAGCAACACGGAGGATATTGGCGACAAACTTCTTAATTTTAGACCACGGTCAAGTGACGAGGATGCTATTTAAGAGAGAGAGTTGGCACCTCTCTTCCAAACTTCCACATTTTGTTAATGGGAGGTTAATATTAATCTTTTAACTGAATATAAAATCAACCGGAGTCTGAGTAAACGAAGTAAATAATGTATAACATTAGAGCGTATTTAAAAAAAAAATATTAAAAATGGAAATCTCTAACGATAGATAACCTGGTAACTTAAATAAAAACTAACACCAAGAAAGACACGAACACTGTAAAATAATTTTAGACTTAAAATTCTTACGAAAGAAACAAGGTATCACTTACCTGATTCTTCATTTCTGAATCCCAGGATGAACTTGACCTTAAGTTCAATTACATTCGTAGCGTAAATTCTGCAACTTTTAATAAGAAGAGTTCTTTATATGAAGCAAAAATGATTTCATGAAAAAGAAATAAAAAAAAGAAACGACCTTACAGCCTTACATACGATGTGTAACATCTGACATGTTATCGAGGTAAATTCTCAATAGCAACTTAAATCCTGAAAAAAAATGGATCGAGTATGATTGGGAATAATTTTCAATGGAATTATTATATCTTTAATGAAAATTTTATTTAATTAACACAAGGAGTAATGCAATTTTTTATCAAAAATAAATATTCTTGTTCAATTTGGGGAAGAGCGGTAATGATAATTTATGATAACTAAAATGACATATGCTGAAGTTAACTTTAAAATCACCACTCAAAATCATGGGAAGCGAGTGCTAGTTTTTTTTTAAAAGAGCAGAACCACCTTCGGTATACGGTAAAAGTAAAAAATGCAGGAAATCTTTAATTTTTTGAACCGTTTGATTCGGAGAAACGTATACGACCACCAAAATCACTGTTTGTCAATTTTCAAATAAGCATTTTGCCCCACATATGTCCCCAATATCTTGACTAACAATACCCAGTCCACTTGTTTGACGATAAGTAATATCCATATGTCGAGCCACAGCATGCGAGTTGTTCTGTTTACGAAAGATCGCAACACCAGCTGATTTGTGGCCCGTTCGTTTAAATTGTACGCAGCAATCGAAGTCAGGTATCGAAACATGTTCGTCATTGTCTAACCACGTCTCTGCCTAAAGGACTTAACTTCTTCTCTGATACTAAAGGGAGAAAACAAAAACAAAGATCCCATGGCCTAGACCGCAGGGGGTGGGGGATGGAGGCGGAGCCTCTCCCGAATGAAGGGGGAAAAACAGAACTTCACTGAACAGCACGCGTTTCCCCAACTTCCTGTTACGCATTTCCGTCCCTTTTCACGAAATCACTCCCACAAATCTCCAGCAATCGAGAGGAAAGATGTTACACATCAAAAAAACTCTACCGAACATTTCGCTATATAACGCTCAATGGCGTACAACGCCCACCTATATTTTCAAACAACATTTTTTAAAATTGTAAGTTTATTTATTTTTTTACCATACATAATATGCACTTTTTTTACGGTTGAACCGGAATTGCACATGTACAATGCACTTATCTTTTGAAGTCTGTTGTTGTTGTTGTTACTTATGCCGCCTGATAGACAGTAACATCAGATCAATGTCCACGAAATTCATCGAGGTGAAGGGCTAGATTTCTACGCCTGTCGTTAGCCTTAGCTTTGAGCACCATGCAGGTGACAATACGATTTTTCACGGTTCAACCCCACTTTAAAAGGAAAACACGCTGGGGATGGTCAAAGGTCTCCCACCTCTCTTACCATTCCACCAAACTCACGAAAGGACATGCGAATCAACGGCTATTTAGAGTATCCCCATGCCACAAAGGGGCACTATACATTTACAAACATCCATACCTTCTCCGGGATTCAAACTCAGGCCCTACGGCACCATAGTCAACTTCACTAACCACTATACCGGATGGGCGGCTTTTGAAATCAAAAAATAGTGTGTGGGCGGATAGTAAAAGCATGGAATGAAAGTAAACCTGGCATAATTAAAATGTCATTAAAAATGTAGCATCTTTAGCAAACTAAATGGATCGAAAGATGATTATTTATTTATGGATCACAGTAACAAAGATGATGGAAATGAAGCAGGATTCGATGATGCGCCTGAAGATACAACAGAAGACGGAATTTGACGAAAATTTCCTTTTATCCCAAAAGAAAAGTTCACAAGGTATGCCATTTCTTTTAAATAAACAGCATTTAGGTATAGGTAAAAATGTAGTTTTTCTTATACTCATCTTTTCTTTATTTTTATAGCTATTATTTTATATCCGTGTATAATACGCACCAGTAAATTTTGGTCTTTTTTTTGTTAAAAGTTCGCTCTATACTCTCTCTCGATTAAATTTATGATAAATTTGATCAAGATTGGTGTAAAGTAAATCTAACACATGTGTACAATATTCACAAAGTAAAGTCAATTTTTTTTTATCAATTATTCTTTATTGTTTTTGTCTCTCAAATAGAGTATATTTTGAAAATGTTATATATTGTATATATATTTGATCTGTTTTCAATTCATTATATATAAATGTATATCGAATCGAAAACAGATTAAATATGTACTTTAAAGATGCTAATGACATTTTAAAAAGGGTGTCTCTCCTGAGAGAAATTCTTGTAGTATATTTTTAAACGTACAATCTAATAGAATAAACGGTATAGTGTTCAAATTATTCATGGATGTTTGATCTTCACATATATACTTTGCTTTTTTCCTAATAACATCAAAGTAAATATTTTTATAAAGGGAGTAAGTAAAAAGAGAACTTATATAAAAAGAAAAATGATGTTCAATCATACTTATTGAAATTAACTCTGAACGTTTTAGAAAAAAGACCTTACATGTACACATAGAAATATAAATAAACCTTTGACAGCTAATAAACTGTTGAAAAGTAGGCAAAAACTTACTTGCTATTTACATTTTTTTATTTCATTTAACTTAGTTTTCCCCCCTAAATTGAGAATGAGCCAACATGAAAGTGAATGGTGTGTAGGCATTCATTAAGGACAAGTCTTAGAAAAAAAAGTCTGCTTTGATGCAAGTGTGTAGGGCAAGTCGGAAAAACAGCAGAGAAATCAATGTCACAGGGCTAATGGATTGGAACAAAGGGAGAAAATCCCCATATCCAACAGATGAGAGAGCCCAAATGAAGCTCAGGAAGCTGGAGAAGAGATCCTTCATCAATGTCAACTGAGGAACCTCCCTTCGGCTATTTCCGACTTGCGAATGAACAGGGCGATTTGTCGAGGAAAGACAAGAAGACGCAAATCTGACGCCCGAACAATACCTCACGCTTCAATTCCCGGCTGGAGGAAGGATCGTGTTTATTGGAGTTGAATATACTCTGAAGAAAAGACTCTGCTACAATCTTTTCTCGAAATCACTCAATCCTCAGAAGAACGTCACCTTTGTAGAGAAGACAAAATTTGCAGGTGACAAGTAATTTTAACCAAACACGAAATTGTAATAAATAATCTAAAGCAAAAAAAAAAAAAAAAAAAAAAAAAAAAACCTCTAATAAATTTTTCCATATTTAAAAAAAAAAAAAGCTAATAATCTCAACAAAGCTCAATTAAAATCTTATATTTAAAATTTTAGATTCACTATACAAACGCATAGGATTTCATCCTATACAGGAGAATAATTTTGAAGTTCTCCTTGTAGAAGACTGATTTATTTTAGAAGAATTCTAATAAATATTGGAATTTCACAATAATTTATGTTCTACAAAGCAAAAAATCTACTAAATTCTGTGAGTTTTTGAGAAAAATTTTCAATCTCGGTTCAATCATCAGACGAGTACTGTGTTGGTAAGGGCACAACTTTCTTGTAGTATCTTATTCTGAGAGTAGAATTTTAGTTATATAAAATAGTATTTTTTGATAAATATGTTATAAAACAGATTGAATCAGTAGAATTTTGTATTATGCATACGAAAATTGTCGCTCTTTACTAAAATATCATGTATACAAGGATTTCGACGAAATTTAAAAACTTTTTTGACTAGTTTGATGCATAAATTAACTCAATCCATAGGCTTTGGAAGAAAAATGGATCTTTTCCCATCAAACCTATTATTTGATGAAATTTCTTCATTATATAGATAAGATTTTATGCTTTTGATATTTTTCTACAAATACCTCCTTTTGGAAAAGAAAATTAGTATTGCTGTGTGTTCTCACTTTTATTAAAATTATAAACATACTTTTATCAAATGCTTTAACAAGTAAAAACTCTTTAGTAACTGATATTCTGCTGAAATTTTCTCTTTTTTTATAATACTAATTCAATGGTAGTCAAATGAGGTAGTTCAGTAAGTGTAGTTTAGTTTAAATTTAGTCTCTTCAACAATTAAATATTCAAGCAATTAACGAAATTCAAATTCGTCCACTTGACAATTTCTTAAAGTCAATCTTCTCTGTTGAGGATAAATCATATATACAAGACATATGTGCTGAAATTTTTTTGTATAAACTCATTTTATTCATTCAAGCAAGAAATTGTAACACTTACTCTAGTTCAATCAAATCTTCTGTAAATAATATATTTAAGTACAGTACCCCATAAAAGTGCAATTCGGACTTTTTTGAAGTATTTTTATATGGTAGTCAGATACACACATTTAATTTTTTTATTTTCAAGGAAGATTTAGGTAGATTTAAATTATAATTTAATTTATTATTATAAAAGTAAAATGCTGATATTTTTCTAATAATACTTATATTACAACTTGCCACTTCGAATTAATTTTAAATAAGTTTTATTCTATTTGGTAATTTCATACAGTTTTGAAAAATTGGCAATCCTTTGAAGAAATTTAGCAAAATCAGCTGAAAACATACTAAAATATTGCTTATTTTGCTTGAAGGGAAATACATACAATTAATTTCAAACAATTAAAAATTTGAGGTAAATACTAACTGTAAACTTTGTGTGAGTTGTAAGGAATTTATGCACAACAATATATCACTTTTAAAAATCTCATTCAAAATTTATTTTTTGAACGCGAAAATAAGTTTGAAAATGAATCTCTCTAACTTATAGGCAACTGTCATAACTTTGAAATAACTGTTTATTTAATTGGTAATATTTTATTGAGTCCTTGCATTGCGTGCTCTTTTTTCTTTTTTTTATTCTTCTTTCATTACTATTTCCTTTTATTTTTATCATTCACTTGACGTCATTTATGACGTCACGTAAATCTATCGTTTCGAATTCTTTAACTTCTTAGCGCATAAGTTGTTGGAGAATAAACGGTTCAGTATCAATTTAGATTCCAAGTAAAAATACCGATTGACAAAAAATTCTATTCGGTTTTCGAAGTTTCTATAGTTAATAAATGCCTAATTTCAATTTTTAATGGTGGAATCTAATTCTAATTCCGAGTTTATCAGCATCTAATGAGTTTAAATAATGTAAAAAGGTATCCTTTTGTGATAGAGTGTTGTATATAATAGAATTTTTCACTAAATTCTTTGTTATTCTTATTATTCTTTGCAAGGAAATGGTTATTAATTTAGCATACATATCACGAACGTGTTATATTGCAAACAAAAGGGAATCAATATATGAATGAACCTAATTTATTGGATTATCTTAAATAATTAATAATCCAACTGAAAAAATCTTACATTATAAACGATAAGAAAAAGAAATTGGTTATTTAATTCGATTAAAAATGAAAACAAATTTTTGATTTTAAACAAATATGTTAATCAAACTTGTCAAAAAACTATGTATGTGACATTCAATAATTGATTTAAAAATATTGGCATTAACAACCACCAAATTTAATACGAAGAAAATAGTTACATTATTTATAGGAAAAAATTATGTGCATGCAGTAAATAAAATATGTTTTTCGCCATTTTATGTTTTATTGAGTAAATTGTGTAACTTGAAAAACAAAAATCGCAGGTGATGCATTTTAAAGTAATCTACAATTATTTTTTTTAAAATTTAGAGAGTTAGAGTAAAAATATCAAAGCAATTTTTCTACCAAGAAACGATAAAACAGGAATTGTCCTTTTTTTTTTAACAATCCCTTCATCATATGTTGATTTAAAGTTCCAAAGGCACCATTTAGACATGCTTCTACTGTTTATATTTTATTAAATATTTTTTGTTGAAAATAATATGCTCCACTAGAGGCACACGTGTTTAAAAAGAGAAAAGGAAAGCAAAAATTGTAAAAAACATGATAAACACATAGCAAATTTAGTATGAAACATCTGTCATTTTTTTTGAAGGGGAGAAAAATGTTTGTGTGTGTGTTCACGCGTTTGCGATATAAAAAATTCATTGAGAGATAAAATGTAAGGGAGTAAGTAACTTTAATAAACTATACGACTAACACCTGCATATATTCTTAAATAGTAGCAGCAAATTAAAGGAATTGTTTTTGCACTTAAAATGTCACCCAAATATTGTGAACTACTTTAGTATTGAGCAATGATTCCGTCAATAAAAGAGAATGTATCAATTTGGCAAAAATAAGAAAATAAATTTTATTATATATCATAATTATGCAATGCAATTTAACTCCAACATTCTTAAAATTTAATTTTTTTCCTTTGAAAAATCGGAAAAGAAGTGCTTATGGCAAAAATTTTAAGAATAATTATTCACCTTTTTAGAAAGGGCTGTAAGTTGCATCAGTTGTATTCAGAGTGATAATAGATGAACAATAATCCAACTAATATCTAAATTTTATTATAAGAAGTATCGTTTTTATCTACAGTATTAGATATATAAGTAAATAAAAACGTGTCAGAAATGATTATATAGTACAAATTAAGTGATATAAATCACTACAAGCATTTAAAGTCTTTTTTAAGTTTTTACATGTAGAAAATATTATGTAACATAATTTTTTTCTGTTCAAAGATATAATTCAAAATTTAGAAAAAATATATAAATCATAAAAAATTAGTACAATGCTTTTTTTCAGGTATAAATATTCTTTAAGACTCATTTACAATATCCTAAAATTTAAAATGATCATATATTAGTGAAAATATCCGTAAAATGGTAGTACATTAACACATTCTTTCTTTCAAACTTCCTATCTTTATGGGCCAAATACTTTAATTCTAGAGTATATTATTTACTAAAAACTTGGCAGTTTTGGATTTTTTCCGTGACCACACAGTAAATGGCATAACTAATATGCATTAGTAAAGGTTTTAGAACAAAATTATTTTAAATAAATATTTCTGAAAATTTTAGTATTTTGTTCAGTTTTAAGTCTACCAAAATATTTTACAAAGGTGTGAATGTATTGTTCAGTAAGTAATAATTTTTAACTAAAAATAGTAAAGGGTAAATATAACATCCCTTATTATAAAATGATGTAGCAGAAAAACTCTCAGATAAAAGATCTCAGGTAAATGAGGCGGATTCAATTTCTTCTTTAGTACTCCTTGCAAAATTTCAATATTCTCAAGCCACACTAGATACATCTATCTTTCTAAGCTAATTATAAGGGAATATAAGAAACTTTATAATTAAACAATAAAAAAACGGTTCAAGGGGAAGTTAAAGTATAATATTCTCCAAAAATGAGACATGCACATATATACATTAATATTCTCTATTACAAAAGTTATTGTAGAATACATGAATTCCGTTATGTCTTTATTCAGCCATTTGTTTCACAATTCGACGACTACAGCTAAAAATAAAAGGACACAATAATCAAGTTGAAATCAAAATTATCGAGTTTAAAAATTTTGCTATCTGGTATGTTTTTGATGATTTTGTGTTCTTGTTCTCGGGAAGGGATGCTTTTTGAACAAAACAGTTTTCAAACAAATATATTATTGATAAGATGAGAATGAGTAATACTTGAAATGCAAGAAAAAAATATCGATACCTGAAAGATTTTGATGAAGTTAAAAAATCACAATAAAGAATATGTATACTGAAGGAGGAACAAGTTTTCTAATTTGGCGACATTTAGGATGTGAAAAACATTCCATCTCAAAGCAACATTTTAGGGGTTCTATTAATTCAAAATGTCTGGGGATCGAAAATGTCTGTATCTTTTAAATATCCCACTGCGAAATAGAAAAAAAATCATCTTAGTTAACAATATATTCAGAGAAATTAGCTTCAATAAGTAAGCAATGATATAGCTGAACAAAGACTTGCATATAGACTGTGATGTTTTTCAAAGTTTTTTTAATTTACATCGTTTGTGAAATTTGAAATATTATTTAGTCCTGCAAAATTATGTGACAAAAATACCATTGTTGGAATGAAATTTGAGTAAATACACTGAAGTGCCACTGAATTAGGGATACCTAACTAGTAACGAGTTAGGTCTTCTCTGTCCTAGATAACGACTGCCACACGACGAGGCATAGATTCTGGAAACGTTCCACGGGAATTACTAGACAAATATTGGTTAAAGCTGTCCATAATTCAATAAGGTTCGTTGGTGCTGTATAATGGCCTTTCACACCTTGTTCCAAAACATCCAAAAGATGCTCACTAGGATTTAAGTGCGGGCTTCTAGATGGCCAATTTATGGCAGAAAAGTCAGAGGAATGCTCATCCAACCAGCCAGTAGCCAACCAGGACTAGTGAGGAGCTTGGAAAATAAGTTGCCACCTCAGGTGTTATCCTCATCACTTAACCGTAGTACACAATTACCAGGTCCGTCGACAAGAGTCTTTAAGTTGATTCATATAGCAACATTAATAGACTATTAATTGCTTCTTGATTAACTGAACAACTTATATTTCAGATGAACATTTTGGTGAGAATTTAAAAAAACAATAACGATATTCTAACCCTTAAGAAAGGGTTGTTGCATAAAGATTTGTTAGAATTAAGCATTGTTAGTATAGAAGTTCAAAACAATAAAAAAAAATCGAGTCAGCTTTTTTGATATTGCGAATAATTCAAACAATTACTTCACATTGGCATGCTTGGCGGATTACAGTACGATAACGCTTTCTTTATTCAACAATTCCCGCTCACACACAATTTAAACGTGTTGTTGATAAAACACATAGATAGGGGAAAATATATGACAACAAAGAATAAATAAGTAAAAAGTAAAACAATGAAATGAGTCTCATAAAAAGTTATCCCTAGTCAGCAAGTTAAGTAAATGTGAGTGTTCAAGTAACTTTCATGACATAAAACCCAAGATATTAGCTTAATGTGAGGAAATGCAATTCGAGGAAGCAAAGACAAGTCAATTAAGTTGTAAATATATTATTGGGAAAAGAAATATTTAACCTCAAAATTAGTAGATATATGTGTAAATATAAAAACACTTATGCTTATCTCAAGTAAAAAATCAATTGGCATTTTTTACAGATGCATATCGCATATCCAGGAAGAAGACACGTCTATTTACAACCAGTGGTCAAGGCTATGAGCTTCATGGAAAGTGCTTTTCAATCGAGTAGTGGATTCAAATTGATTCTATCAATGATCATCATGTTGAACAATAGGAAGTTCTGCTCATAAAATGGAATTAGATATCAAAATCATCAAGTGGTGTTTTATTTGTTAAAAAGTACCTAATCAAATGTAGCCTGCATCATTTGACATAGCTCATAATTATGAGGTTCATTACCAACAGTCTCCAAGTAGATCTATAATGGCGTTACAGACAAAAGAAAGCCATACATTTTCAAAAAATACACCTAACTGTTTTTGTATCCAGTAGAATTCGCATTCCTCAAAAAACCATGGGAAAAAAGATACGATTGGCTTAGTAGAAAGGACGAAGTATTCCACATTATTTTTAAAAAAATGAGTAAGATTTTTAAAAATTGTTGTTTGATTCGAGAAAAATCGTGTAACAACTTGATAAGTTCAGATATATGTGTATTTAGATTTACATTTATATATTTAACACTAATAAATTGAACATTTATTTTCCGTATGTTTTAATCAATAACCAAACATTCGTATCACCTCAAGAAAGGAGAGGTACTTTAAATTGAAAATACTAGAATAATAGTGATTAATTCCAATTTTTCATCACTTTGTTGATAACAAATCCATGTACTTACTGTGAGATGAATCATCGAAGAAAATAGCTGTCCTCAACAGTAAAATCTATCAAATAGATTGTTTGAAACTGATGAAGAGAATCTTAAGAAAAAATTAACTGCGTTTCGAAATATATTTTGCGGTATTAACCTTTTTATCATAAAATATGTTATTTATTTATTTTCCTTTTTCATCTTTTCGTTTTTTTTTTGTTTGATTCTTTAATTATTTTACCAGCTAAGAAAATCTACACATCTTATCGAAATTTTAAAGTGGGTTTGGATAAATTTCTTAAAAAAAAAATCTCCAGAGTTTCCCAAACTGTAAGGCCCTCAATAATCAAACTTGCAGTTAATTGTTACATTTCGTCTTCATCCTAACGCGGAGCAATAAGTTATCTTAAAAATTGTCTTATAATGGATCAGCAATATAAAAAATAGAAACCAGGCATTTTAATGCAATATGTTATTTTAAAACCGTGCAAAATGTATTGGGTGGGTATAGCAATTGCACAAGAAGTGAAACGATGTAGTATGTGGGAATATGATTTGAGTGAAATATGCGTAAATTTTAATTCAATTAGGGGAAACAACATGCAATGTATACAGTTTCTTAATTAAACAAAAACAATAGAAAAATAAGAAAAAGCAAAGCATTTTAATTATATATATATAGATCTAGTACGTGTTTCAGTTGCAGAAATCTATTTAGCATAATTAACAGCTAGAATTTATATTTGTCCGTAATTGATAGGTATACTTATCATAAGAATGGTTGTTTTTGATGCTCGAAATATCCACCAAATTTATTGGCAAAAAGATTTAGGAAAGTCTTTAAAAAATATATTACCGACTATATAGAAAATAAACAAGCAAAATTACTGTATCCATGGATCAACAATTGAGAAATTGTGTGCAATCAGCTTTCAATGTTTGTTAAAGCCAAGGTATCTTATGAGAAGATGATATTGGAGAATATAGTAAGTTTTTTAATCGGATTATAAATTTATTTCAGATAAAGAAAAAGAAATATCAAGTCGTATAATCAATGAATATGATTAACTAAAAAAGCACCCAATTTATCAAAAATCCGAATCATTTGTACATAATTATTAAATTACATAATATTATTTAATAATTATACATAAATATATAATTATTTATATACAATTATTAAATTACAGAGTAGTACGAGCTTAATTTCTAATGCACATGTATAAAACAGTAGTAAACTCAGAGTGTTTAAACTTATCGAATCAGAATCCTGATCCTACAAGTAAGCACTAACAAAAAAAGGTGTGAAACAACACGATAAACAAACTTATATGACACACAACCGTCATAAAGGCTTATTTGTACATTTCTAATTCAAAACTTGTTAAAATTAATATAAGGCTATCTTCTTTACTTCAAGAGAGAATTTTATTGGTGAGGCGAAATTAACAAGGAGAGAAATAAACTCCCTGACGACAATAAAAAAGCGTACACCCTTAATAAAGCAGCAAAACTAAAATAAAACAATTTCCAAGCAATAAAAAACGTATACTTAATTAGATATCATCAACAATTCGAATAATTATCACAAGTTGTCATGTTTACATAGTGTACGGAAGGATCTTCAAAGCCGTTGCAAATTCATCAATTCCCCCAGCATTAAATACCTCGTTGATGAAAAGAAAAAAATCTAGCCGACAACAGCAAATGTGTGTAAATAAAAGAACATCTAGAATCAAATAAAAGACGGTTAAAGAAAGAAAAAAAATTCCGAACAAGAGGAGGAGAGAGGAGGAGGAGAGTAAGAGAGTGTGTTCAATCAACTTTCAGCGTCCGTGAAGTCTAAGGTATTGTCTTAATGAGAAGCTGCGGTCCGAGAACACAGAGCAGGTTAATCGAGTTAAAATATCTTCCGCTCCGGGGACCGGGACTATTTATAGGTATCCTAATGGCAGGACAAATTACCAAGATGAAAGTGTGACAAGGCATCAGCTCGGAGGAGAGATTCTTGCCTACCACCGTCACTGGTGTAACCACTTAATGAACTGGAATAAGTACCTCTAACTCGAAAATTCGCGACTGCGCTGAAAGCAGAAAATCCTTCTACTATGCCGCATTTGGAATTCCTGGAACATTTCTTACCAAACTCCTCACTTACCCTCTAAAAAATATGTCTGCCTTAGTTTCCTGTTGCGTTTTTGCCCTTTGCTTACTGGGTGATGTTTGCAGAGGGTGGGAGACATATTTCCACGGAAGAAGATCGGCATGGTAGATAGGATGCTAGTGTGACATTTTTTTGCGGCCTATATTTCACGTTTATAACTTTTTTTGACAGCATCGTGAATCAAACACGTCTTTCACAAGCAATACGGTTTCTCGAAGCGGTGTTGAAGAACCGTGGTGTTAAATAAATAGATACCACCATGGCATTTCCCGGCTTCCCCCCCCCTCTTTAACACAAGGGAAAAAATCCGTTAGTGAATTATTTTGCGTGTGGAGAAATATAGTTGGAAGTCTATATCTTCGCACCATATTGAATTGCGAAGAGGAAATAAAGATGTATGCATATGGGAAGGTTTCAGTTGTAGACTACGTTTATATGTGATACATTTTGGTCCAAATTTTTATATAAGTGCTAAATTTTGTGTCTTTAATCCAATTAGAATTAATAATGACTATGTCTGTCTTTTTTTTAGTCTACGAATGTGTGATTAATAATAAATAATAATGGACTTCTAATGGCAAATTAGTGATATTTACCAATGAAACTAGATGAGCGTAATAAACTAGGTTTTGTATAGTTTATTTACTTAAAAATATATAAAAGTAGTGTAATGTCAGTAATTAAATAAAAGTAATGTAACGTTATTGCATTCTCACTATAACTTCTTTTATAATAATACTGAATTTATCTCTCTTAGAGAGAGATATATTCATTATTTAATTCATGGGGGAGAATTCTTATTTCTTTTAAATGATTAAAAGCAAATTATTCATTTTTGAAAAAATAGTTTTTGTGGCATTGGAAATAAAAAAGGGTTTTTGACTTTTCATGCATGTATTGGGGATTTATTTGAGTAAAATTCCAATTCTTTCCTCGTAATAATAAAACCAGTGACCTCCGAAATATTAATCTTTTAGATTTATTTCAACATAAGAAACTTATTAAAGTAAGATGAAAGTTTCTTTGAAGCCTATAAATTCGTTTTTTGCGAAGAGTCAGATTTTTTAAAAAACACCATATTTTGTTTAGTGTCGGTTTATCCATTGGGCGCTTGGGGAGGGGGCTCGGATAAGCTGGACTTAACCAGATTTTCTGGTTATAAATTTCAATCCTCCAGTGCCAAGGGGTCTGTAGATCTTCTGCGCCCAGGGCCCGAAACGAGTTTAAATCGGCACTGATCCTTGTCATAAGTTATTTTTAAAATAATGATTATGACACAAACTCTTCTAATTGTTAGCTCTAGCTAAAGTAATAGCGCACACCGGGGTACCTTTAGTACACACTAAACAACTATCAAACAGCTACATCATAGAACACATAAGTTTTATCATTGCAATATACTTTGAATAATCTAAACCAGGTGTTGCAACTTCATGGACCACTAAATGTATGATTTAATATTTGGAGGACCACTAATATGAATTAAGAAAGCAAGGTAAATAGATTTGTATGAAATAATCCGAAAATTTATTTTATTAACGTAAAATACATCCATTGAAGATAACTAAGCAGTAGATTAATTATTTTTTAAGAAAAGGAGAAATGTTAAAGTTTATTTGAGTACTACATATTTTTAGTGTAATGTCTTAATTTTTTTCTGCGGATCATCAAACATTTTTACTGACTCCCGGTAGGTGACCACTGATACGCGATGGCACAATTGTATTTAACATCATGCCCATACATATCGGCGAATTTCAAACCAAAAACAGAAAAATAATAAATAACCATTCATATTTCCTGATTATTAATTATTATAGGTTAATGTAATACATTATAAGTTGAGGGTAATTATAATTAATTAATGGTTAATAATAGTTATTAATAATATAATTAGGCATACAAATCTATTAATCTCATTAACCATAACATAATTCTAAAATAGAAAGACTTGTTAAGAGAGGAGGCTACAGAGGTTTTATGAGATTTCAATAAAAGCTTACCATTAACTTGAAAGTAATATATAGTATTATTTCTTTTGTTATATGTAGGAAATATTATTTGAAAAAAGATAATAAAAGGCATAAATAAAGAATTTTATTGATGCATTATATAAATACAATAATATATTTAGTGCAATATTTTATATGATAGCTTTGTCAACAACCATGACGAGATGATTAAAAGTCTGAGGATTACATTATATTTATTTTAATACAGCGCTGCTTGTACTGTTTTATCATTTAATAAAAATGACTCAAAAAATTCTTCATAAGTATATGTTAATCCGGAGGCCATTGGGTTGATAATTTAATAATAATCTATAATTGCTTTTATGAGGCGCAATAATTAAATTTTAATAAGTTATCTTTGTGCTAAATTTATTGTGTTGATTTTCAATGTGCTTTGTACATGTTGATAAAACTTAGAGTACTTCAGACGATATTCTAAAAAATTGTGGACTGATTTTTTTTAATTAAGAAAGATTATTATTGAAAGTGGATATATTGAATACAGTGGTGTACAATAGGGAGGAAGGGGGGGGTTCAACCCTCCATTACATTTCACCATTTCCGTCTACGTGTTTTTTAGAATGTAACCCCCCCCCCCTCCATAAGAGAGGTCTGTGTAGTCAGTGATAGAATAACTAATCTTTTAGCATTGTTTAATGATTTTAAAACTCGAACTGATTATTTCAAGTATGTAGGAGTAATTACCAAACATCAAAATATGAAAAGATTCTTATACAAAAGGCAAAAATACGGTCATAAGTAATATGATAACTAAATAGCGTTAAAAATTTTAAAGTAATTTGTTAACTGAGAGTTGTAAGCATAAGGATTTTTATCGGTCAAAGGAACTAAGTTAAGGAAAAAATAGCTACACTTACTGATAGGGTTAAAATATTTTAAGAAATGCGAAAGATTTAGGAGGTCTTAAGATAAACTATATATTATTAAATGCGCGTTCCGTTTTTTCCGAACAGATTTAATTTAAGCAAAATAACGTTTTCATTCATAATTTGTGTATTTCTTAAGTAAAACATTTTTGAAAGATTTTCATGGATGCTAATAATTTTCTAAATGGAATAAATATATTCCTTTAACAAAACAAAAATATATTTCCTCAAAAAGGAAATAAAAATTATTTCTTTATGCTTTTAATATCTTCATCCGAGACAGAGATAGTAAAAGCATAAAATTTAGTTGAATGTAAATAGTTTTTAAATGACTATACTAATTAACCTTTGCACAAAAACAATGAATAAAATGTAAATTCCGTTCTATTTCTAGAAGTAGAAAAAATTTAAAATATAAATAAAACTGTTAACTCTGTTCTCTCAAAACACTTTTCGTAGGAGTCTGCTGAATGATTTTTCCTTAAATATAGTTTTGTTCTGTGTGGGTGCTTCCACAAAACAGAGATAACAAGTTTTTAGTTTTAACTGAATTTTGCTCTTAGGAAAAGCTTTGATAAAAGCAGTGCCGGTTTAAGCTCAATTTGGGGGCAGAAGATCTAACCCTTGGCACTAGCGGATCAAAATTTATAACCAGAAAACCTGGTTAAGTCCAGGTTATCCAGGCCCTCCCGGGCCTTTGGGTGCCCACCCCAAGCGCCCAATGGATAAGCCTGCACTGGATAAAAGGAAAAATTCTTCCCATGAAAGCTTAATCAATATATTTCAAAAGAGAAAGATGTATCTTTTTTGTTGTTGTTTAAGAATTTAATTGCTTTTTGCATAAAAAATTAAATATATATAACATTTTAAATAATATATGTAAACACAATTACGTATGCCTTGCATACGTGCATATGTATTTTATGAATATATATTGTGCATCTTTTTGTCTTTTTGATATGTATTTTGTGCAAATACGTATTTAAGTCTCCAGAAAAGACTTTTCAGGTATTTTTCGTTATTTCTTATTTTTAAGAATTATGCAATATGTGGTACTCTGATTTAATACTTGAATGCGAGTCACACATAGAGAAAAGAACTGGGTATTTTAATGCCTATCTCCTCACAGATCTATGTCAATTAAGATTTTAATTTTTCATGATTAGTGAAATAAAAATAATTAATTTGATATGCATACGTTTTTTTGAAAATCTACATGTTTTTCTTTCTGATATTGTTACATATCATAGAAAATATAGCAGAATTATTTAGTTTCTTAAGAAATTATTTTTTTAGTAAGTTATATGAATCAATTAATTGAGAGCTTCTTACAATTTTCTTTAATTTAAATCACGAAATACTTACCCCTTACGTTATTTGTTCTCTTTTCCTTTCATTGCAAATTTCTAAAATAATTAATTATTTAAATAAACACTATAATTTCGAAAAGTAAATTTATTCTTCCAACCAATTTCTTTTTGTCATATTCCTTCTCACTATATATTATTTCGTCATATTTATTCTCACTATATGTATATATTTCAGACGCGAAGAAAAATTTTCAATCACTGCAGCATTTCATTAATGAAAGTCTATTAATAGCAGCGTGTAGCATTTCCTCCCTTTCCTCATCAAGAAGTCAGCGAAGAGTCGATCCACGAGTCTAAGCGGCAGAGGTGTTGAACAGTAGCTCGAGTGAATAACAGATGTACGTATTCTTAGCTCACGTGTTGGTATCTTTGGTCCGTGTGTTTGGCGGTGATACTCGATTTCTTAAACAGACAATTAATTGTGAATGGAGCTTGTGTGGTCCCCGGGTCTCTTGCCGCCGTGACCGTCATGCCATGCCGCGGGATCCCTCCGTTCATGTGGGGGGTCTTCGCACCTCTATGACCTTACCTAATGAATGCACCCTTAAAGACTCACTTTGGGAAGGACTCCATTGCCTTATCTAAATCTACGTCTGTTAATGATGAAAGGAAATATCATTAATATAGGAATATGTTGATAAAAAAAGTAATTCAAATTATATATATATAGCGACAACGAAAAATGGGACATAAAGAAATATGTCTCATTGAAATAAATATGGCAAAAAATTTTCCTCCGCTGCATATGTACGACCAACTAAATATTTTATTTGCTTAGTAAATTAGGTAGAAAAGATATTAAATACGCGAGTGTGGTTGTTCAAACAACAATTCGAGTGCAATATTAAATAATCTTCAGTGAATTAAAATAATTCTCCTCCCCCCAACTATAATGAAAATAAATTTATCCAAAGTAAAAACTTCCATAAAAATTTACAACAAATTTTAATTTTTAATTTTATATACCATTTTAATTACCAAAGTATATTTTTTTATGCAAATATTTTGAATCTACCGAGTTAAAAAGTATTATTTTTATTACGAAGACAAGATGGCTTATAGAGTTTAATTTACCTAAATAGCTAAATTTAACAAGTCCAACTCTTTTTTTTACACGGTAGATTTTGCTCTAAAAACCGTGTAAAAAAAGTAGGATTTGTGTTATAAAAAAAGAGGGATATATTCCACGTCATTTAAAAACCGAGCAATATGAAATAAAAAAAAGCGTTATTTAATTCGAAAAATCAAGTATAAAATGTGGCAGATATTCATTCATTTGTATAAGGTTCTTATGTGTATTTACGATTAAATATAATTTAACATTCATATACTGAACGTTGTAATATTTGTACACATTTCACGTTAATAATAAGTTCACATGTTTAAATTAATAACTAAAATAAAATTAAGAACGCGTATACATTACTAAACATACAAAATCGAAATAATATTTTAATGATACATCGTAACATTTCATAAAATATTTGAATACGTGAAGATGTGAGTCGAAACCGTTGTCCACAAGAAAAGTATCGCATTTTACTGCTTGATTCCAGTGGCGCACACAAGGTCCGAAAAATTTAATTAAGTACTTGTAGTTTTATTAATAAATGCTAATTATTAATTCAATAATAGATTTTTTACTGTTTTTTGTTAACAAAATCGACAAAATCAGAAGAATTAATGGGTGTTGTCTTGAGGTATGATGCGAGTTGGGGGACTTTCGACCATGAACTCCCCCCTTGAAAAATTTTTGTGTGTGCTATTGCTTGAATCCAATGAAAATTTTAGTCAGGTAATGATGTTTTGAAAAGATTGAATGCTTTCCGAAATATTTTGTGAAACGACTTTTTTTTAGCTGAAAATCTGTTACATATTTATTGTTTTAGATCGAAGTTTACAAGTTTTTTTATATATACAAGTCCACAAGCAGTAAGGAGAATAAATATATAACAGATTCTCTGCCTATTAAAAAAAAATCATGAAATTTTTGACACTCAGTTAAATAAATCTTGAGATATAGTTTGAATTTTAGGACGCGTTTAATGTTTGAGTCAATATTTTTTTAAAAAATCATTTTTCATATTTGTACGAAATTTGAAACTCTCAAAAATTGAATACGGTTAGTTGAAGAATATCTTCATAAATCTTTGGGAGAAAAAAAAAGTGACTAAATCTTGGACCTGTTATTCCAAAACCGTTGTGAAAAAGAGAGAGTTGGATGTAATATTTATAAAACGAAAGAAAAGTCTGTTTCACAATTCCTCGATGAAGCGCTTAAAAAGATTTAAATATTTAGAGCAAAATATTCCTAGGAATTACTCTAACAAAGAATCGTTAATTTTTAATTGATTATTTACAAAAATGGATCAAAAACTTAATACGTTATTTATATGTTTTATACTTTTTACTCATGGACTCATTAGTATAATGCTATACCCATATTAATTTGAATTTATATTCTCCAGAATTAAAAACGTGGTCGGCTAGTGAGTGGGCATGGTCTCGAACTCGCGGCTAGCAATGTCGAAAAGTGAGTAAGAAATCTGGTACCACCGAAGCACCCCCTTGTAAGTGGCTGATGCCCGTTTTTTTTAAAACACGGTACATATAAACACCGCTCAAAACCCCCTTTTTTTTCAGGGATGAACTGAACCGCTTGGTACAGCAGTTCTATCACAGTCGAAGTAAATGAGAAAAAATGTGCGGTACAGTGTGTGACGGGGCTATTCGCGAGATTTCCGAGCTAATCCTCTTGGGAAACTTTGGGGCTAGCATTTATACTAGTTCACAGCCTTTTCAGGAAAAACACGAGATAGATATATGTTAATTATAGTTCGACTATATAAAGTCTATATGTATATATATATATATATATATATAGGTTTTGTAGATGTAAGGAGAGAAGGAGCAGCCAAGCAAGTTTAATACCAGAGAATTACTTCACGAACTTAGCGCGCGTTTAAAAGGTATAAATTATAAAAGTAAATTATTAGATTGAAGATTAAGATAGTAAATTCAGAACCGACCTGAGGTTAGTTAGTGATCGATCTCCTTGTCCATTTCTGGTAGTCGTGTTTACTTAGAATTGAGAATTAGGATTAATCGACGTTTTGGGAATCACTCCTAGGTTTCTTCTTATAATTAAACTTGTGATTGTTTAAGTGTTTGTCAGACTTGAATAAATATATTTGTTATTATGGCGTTTGTTGGTGATATGTTTCCTTCCACACTTAGAGACGCGCCGGGCAGAGTGAGCGATGTCCAAGGTAGGATCCCGCCACCACAAGTGTATGTACCTCTGAGTTTCAAAGGTTAAATTTGTCGAGAGTGAGGGAGGGGACAGCTGAAGTGTCGTCCTCCTTCTCTTGAACGAGGTTCAAAATTATGAGGTGGGCACCGCTAGCCTTTGTGTAATTTCATAATGCGAGGCTAATAAAAAAATCAAATTAAATTGGCATAAAAATCAATTAACAGATTTCTTTTTATACCGGAAACTACTTTAAATGGTGAATACATAAAGTTGTGTAAAAATTGTTCATAAAATGTATTATAGTTTTAAATTATATTTTTAGGGAAATATAAATAAATAAACCTTTGGAAAAGTCTCTGAAAGTGCTCATTTGACTTCAACGGCCATTTTGGGGGGTGCGATTAATATTCCAAGATAATTTAATTTGAATTAAAAGAATTTAAAAAATCCCCCAGATCATGTAAAAAGTATAATGGGTAGTATGTACATATAATTGACTCATTCATACCTGGCTATTTTTCATATTTTTTGTTATAAATCGAATTCTAAGCATAAGTTAGAATTTTGAAAAACGAGAAACGCGCGCGATGCAAACGTGTTAATACAACATTTAAAAACACACATTTATTACATTCGAAATAAAGAAATTTTACTAACAATTTAACAGGTACAATACAGAGGAATTTCTCATTTTCTACATTTTAGCTAATTTTGAGATAAAAGGGACTTTCTTCCAGAGAAAATATTCCCGAAGTATATATATTTAATTCTAATAAAACATATACTCAATAGAGCTCGTATCTTTAGATATTTCACAGTAGATTTCATCACTCTTTACAAGGAAAAAAATTACAAATTATACATCTGTAAAAAAAAGGATTAAAAATACTATTGTATTCTCCAAAGCATTTTACACAGTTAAATTAAGTTTTTTTAACGGAAAATTTTAAGGACTTGATGGTATAAAGTTCTTAATTGCTGATAAAATGCAAAGGAAATTTAAAATTTACCTAAAAATGAAGAATATTAATAAAATTCAGTCACAACGATTACTTTCAAATTTTGCGGGGCAATTTTTCTTAAGGAAGCGGTTTGTACAATTATCGTTCAATTTTAAACTCCTAATCGAGAAAGATTGAAAATTCGGAACCTCACTCTTTAATCGAAAACCCCCCAAAAAAATTCTTTATGAAGAGTTACAAATTAGTGCATTATTACATGCCAAAATGGTTTTTATACTTTTTGTGATTTAAAAAATTCTAAATGAATAAAAAAAATTAAAATTTAATTTAAAAAAAAAATCGTAGAACTTCCTGAATTCATTAGCACTCAAAGTTCCCTCGCACACTATCTTGTAATTTTGAACATTGGTCAAGTGACGTCATCTGAGCTGGTGACGTCATTAATCTTCAAATTTCCACACCACCTGTTTTTGTCGGTGTTCAAACTCCAACAAATTTAACATTGATCCATCCGAAGTGTTCAGTGACAACAGGACTCAACAGGATCAATCCCGGACACGAATTGGCGTCAGTAATTAATAGAGTACTTGGATGAACAACAATATGCGAGTGGGATAATTGTCCTTAATCTATCAGTCCAGAGATTTATAATTATTCTCAAAATCGAGCTATTTCAATTGCTTTGAAATTAATAAGCTTTAAGATTTTTTTTGAAGTACAATGAAGTATTTTATTCCTATTTTTAATATGACTCGATTTTGTGTGGGATGCCATCTCGAAATTCCATATAAAACAAGATTGTGTCGGGGTTCACTCATTAGCAAGGCATGAATGGGGTGGGTGGGGAGTTAAACCAGGTGTGTGTCGACCCAGTTTTCTCTCAGCGAATCAAAAGTGCAAGTTGTAATGAGCTATGTGATTAATGGGCTTTTTGAAACAAGCAGAACAGAGCAACTGATTGCATTTGAAAAACAAGTCATATAAACTGAATGAGATAACCTTGTCAAATTGAAAACGCAATGAAATAAAAAAAAATCTGCTTAATAATGTTAATTGAATTGTTGCCCATAAATTTGCTTTTCAGGTAGAATACAAGATGCTATTAAAGCGATTTCGAAAAAATAAATGTTCCCAACTTGCTCTTAAAATCTTTTTTCGAGTGAGTGCTCTACTGTATGAGAAATTACTTTTCTAAGAAACAACACACATCTTTACTGGAATCCCCGAGCTTTATTCGCTTCACATTTCAGAGATTTTAAATTATGTACTAGGCATTTAATAAATTTCGTTTATACGGATTTCGAATGAGAAACTTTTTCCTTTTTACAGACATTAGCTTTTCTGTGCTGTATTTAATTTTAGAGATAAATTCAATTTTTTGATATTGTCTCTCCTATAATACCAGATTTTAAGAGTAAATGTTATATTTCACAAAAGCATGGATATTGCACAATATGTTCTTCAAGGGCTTATTGTTATTAAAATACACCATCCTCTGCATGCTAGATAAAGAAATTGTTTATAGAGGAGAATTTAATTTTATTAAAACAGCAAGTATAATAAAAAATTGAGTATTCCTATACTAATTAAAGATATACCACGTCTGTAATAAAAAAAACCTAGCTTGATCTCTAAAGCTTTCCAATCTCTCTCTGCTCAAAAGAGCTTTACTAAAACTACAGCTAAAGAAGGAAGGGTTTATTTATAACTTAGTTGGAATTCAATTTAAAATATACTTCATGTAATTAAAACATGAAAGGAAGTCTTTAATTACAAAACTAATTTCCGATTGAAGAATATAACGATTTTCTTTTTAGCGAATTCAAACAATTGGAAAAGGAATTTGGAAATTCATCTTATAACTAAATATATGTATTACTATAAAACCAAATGATCCTTGAAAGAATCTAACAAAATTCTTGCTGAGTTCCAGGAACTTGAGACCTATTTCCAAAATTATGCAGGGCAAAATATTCATTAGTAGCAAATTTGTCAAGAGATATTTGTATCAAAAGAAATTTTGAAGTGACATTTAACGAATCATTTAGAAAAAAATAGATCTATGATTGTAAAGTATGCAACAAATTGTTCCTTATGATGCGTAATTTAACTCGCTATTGATGCGTTCATACAGAAAGAAAACTACATTATTGTGAACTTTAGAAGAAATTATTTGATAACATCTAATTTAAGCAGGCATTTATACAAAATCATGTAAATTAAAAGGCTTTTCGCGTCGTTATAAATTAAATATTTAAGAAGGCATTCGAAGGCATTTTCTCAACTTTCTTTCTAAAAAACTAATTTGCATATTTATACCAAAGAAAAGCCTTATGTTTGCTTTGTTTGCAAAAAGAAAGTCTGTCACAGTTCCGGCTTAAAAGCTTATTTGTGTGTTCTAAATAAAGATCTATAAGTAAATGAGAGAGATAAACTTCCTAGAAAACTTTCATTTAACGTGGTAATTAAAAAGGCACAGTTGTAGAATTCTCTCTCAACACAAGGCATTTTTATAAATTCCTGTATCTTCATATAAATTACTGCATTTTATAATATCATCATAACTCTTTCTACAAAAATAACTGAACATTTCGATGATTAGGAGGATATATATATATATACATATATATGAACTCAGAGGCGCAACAATCCATGACGGCCAAGACCTAATTGGGCCTATCTCAGCTTTCGTGACATTAAGTGCTGTGGTGCATGTGCAGATGTTTCGGTGAAGTGGATCAGAATTATGAGTCATGTTGGTTGCGGGTAGCTTATATTTTTTTCCTTCTGGTTTTGATTTGATCTTTATTAACAATGCACTCCACAGCAAAGCGGACGCTATTGGAAATGAACCTCGTAATGTTGAACTTCGATCAAATGACGAAGCTGACTCAAGCACTGACACCTCACTTTGCAACATTCCACACCGCGTCAACGTGAAGACTTTGGTTCGGGACTGATTTAATGTGCATTCTGTATACGGAAGACTCGAGCCTACGATTTGACAATGTCAGCCACCAACCATGAGCATATGGTTACTCCTGCCAAATGTTCCTTCTTAAAATTGGTTATAAAGATCATTTGTCGGACTTTCTTTCTTCTGTTCTTTATTTGGCATCCCGTTGTGACGTAATAAGTATTTAAAAAAACACCTCAGAAATCTTGATTTAAAAGTATTTGCAAAATAAACAACTTTTTCTTGAAAAATAAACCTGTTATGCTTGATAATATTGAGACTAATATTTTAATTGAACTTTTAATTTCTGTGGATACAAAACAAAAAAAAATCAACTGTAATGCATATAGGACGAAGGAGACTTTCCTCACGAATATTAAAATACATTTAAAGATAATTTTATCATAAAACTCTATCAACAGAATAATCGGCGTTAAATTTATCCTTTTATTCGATATCAAACTTTGTTATAAATTGTTATGGAATCATTTCTCACACCCTAATTGTTATGTATGTCAACCATGAACGAGTCTTACATTAATTATTTTTTAAGACATTTTCAAAATTTTCTCTAATCTATGATTATCCTATGGAACAAATGGAATAAAGAAAATTCTAAGAAACCCATCATAAAAAAAAAAAACAGACCGTAAGTTCTTTTTATTTATTTGATGGAAAAAAAATAACAGTTAACTAGATCCCTCCGACTCGAAAGCATATCCGCAAACCAATGCAACCAATTTAACAAAAGACTCGCGGTTTTAACTATCACGATGACAAGTCAAAGTTTTCCTCACGACAAGTAAAAAAAGAACGCTAATTAAAAGATACACATTCTGGAAGGGAATAATACCACCTGAGTGACAACATGAGTAAAGCTATCTGCTCTGTCAGCTTTGGCGGCATCGGGGGATCGGAAATAATGCATACAAAAGTGTTATAAAGTAAAGTTTAGTAGACGGATAAAGTGAAATAAAAAGTCAATTGTCAAAAAAAGAACAGTTTCTTCCCAATTGGCCCTCTTCCAAGATAAAACCGATACAGCTTTCTGAAGTACTCCTGTTGCGACAAATCACTTTTTGTCATAGACTTGTCCCATAAGTCATAACGCCTACACCGTTACTGAACACCGATCGGAATATAATGTTCCAGTTGTTGAGACTGATCCTTGGCACCCTTTACCGCAACCTGTCAACGCACCGCATTTTGTCTGAAACCAAGAAATAGAATATTTATCTATTATTAGAGAGGTTTAGCGAAAATTTGTTGCCGCTGTCCCTGCTGGTGTCATGAAAGAAGGCTTGCTAAGCGTGTGACACTGCTGCCAACTACAATGAACAAAAATAGATTGATTGAGACTCTAGCGTCGCACACGACATTTGTAATTATGATTTGTTTTGCAGTAAATAAACAGTTTCTTTCAGTAGGAGACGAATAAATCCTCAGGAAGCGGGATGAGAAAGTGCTTCTGTTTAAATTCTTTTTAAATAATTCTATAGGAACTAATGAGATTTCAAAGCTATGCAGAATTTCAAGAAATTTTATAATAAATTATCTGATGCTTGAGTGTCAACGTATGTTATAAAAGAATATGAGGCGAAGTCCCGACTGTCAAAACTAAAAATAAATGTTTTTTTTTATTATTTTATTTTTTTTATTTCAAATAAAATTTTAAATTTATAACTTTTAATCACACACACACACACACACACAAAACAAGGGATAACTTCTACGTTTAAACTTATTTATGTTTACTTAGAGAATCCTCACAAGTTCTTTAAGATAACTTTATTAAAAAAAAAAAAGAAATATTAGTTAATTGAAGTGGAAGCATAAACTAGTAAAAAAAAACTATAATAGCAAAATAAAAATTGATTAAGAGAATTTTATCAGTGAAGGTGTTCAACCTGTAGTAATGTACCTATATATATATATATATATATATATATATATTAAAAAGACTAAAAATTAAATATATGAGAGAAATGTGTGTAATAAAAATAAAATCATACCTTAAAAATAAATTTCCATTAGGTTTTTCTATTTTTATAAAGATATTAACAAATTAAAGAGTACTTCATCCACAAGTCATGTATGTATAAGCATATATATATATATATATAGTAGACAAAGTAGAATAGCTGGAATAATGCATTAGTAGGCTTAGGGCTAATTTTTTTTTGGGGGGGGGGGGTTAAACGACGTTTTAAGGCACCGACATTCTCCTTTACTTACCTTTTTTCTTACTTTTACTTTTAACAGAATTTGTGACGGATCTGTACGGTCTTTCACTAACTTCTTTTTTCCTTTAATTCTCAATTATTTATTTCAACCAATCTTCACCGAGAGCCAGGCGTGATTTATGTAAATAAGAAATATTATATAAATTCGGTTTTCGCAAGTTGAATGGAGCTGAGTAGGAGCTAAGTAAGAGGAAGTGAGAAGTCAAGTGAATTAAAGATCGAGAAGTCGACCCGTAGTTGTTGACAAGTTATGCGAGCCGGATACGTGTTGATGTACACGAAGAGAAGCGGATTTAAAATAGTGAAATTCACTATTATGGAGCGTGGAGTCTTCATCAATTCATCCAGCAAAATAAAGTGCCTGAATTTCGTCACGAAGAAACCGCAGCAGTAAAATATAAGGTTAGTAACTTTGATTAAGAAAACCAGATTATTATTGTGAGGCGTAGCTGTAATTGTGCGCGTTTAAGGTGTCCTAGATTCAGTTGAAATTCTGTGTTATCCGCTTGTATTGATATTCCATCTCTTCACTCCACTCTGGTTTATTTATCTTAATTAGAGTTGTGTTGTGTCTGGATCTTATATACTGATAAGTATCAATAAATCAGTTTGAATTGGAATTATGTCTTTTGATCATTTAAGTCCGCCTACACATCCAGCCGGGTTTTCAGATAAACAGGAAAGTAATTGTGTAAGGGGTGGCTACAGGCCACCACAAATTTAAAAGAGAAAGTAATTCAGAAATAGTGTGAAAAGAATTTATAGTATTAAAATTAATTTATAAATATCTAAATTATCCTAATTCAAGAATATCAGAAAGGATCTATTTATCTCCCTGTAAGCAAACCAATGCGAAGAAGATTGTTTTAAGTTAAATTTATAATAATTTAGTATACATGTATATTACATATATAAGGAACGCGAGATTTATAAAATGAACACGATACATCTTTTATTAGTATTTTTTAAATCTAAATAGCATTGATATATAATAATTATTTTATGATGCGTGTGAGTCTTATAAATCATAAAGTTTTTTACATCAATATTAAAAGATTAACATTTATTCAAAAATGATTAATTTTTTTTAAAAATCTCCATTTTTTGCATTTTGTTTTAATTTTTAATTTTTTTGTATTTATTTTCAGAAAACGAAGAAGCATCAAAAATAGAGTAATAAGAATCTATAAGGTCTCACGTTCAAATTAAAAAAAATTATGTAAAAAAGTAGTACTTTTACCCACTTGCTTAAAATATATATTTAAAAGTTTTGACACAAGGGAAAATTAAAATCTACACATTTAGAAAATAAAATATATGTATGTTTTATCTAGAACATATGCTAATTGCGTATATTCTTGTCTTTACCGTCAATATCATAAAAGCAACATATGCTTCATTGTACTACCTTAAGAAACAGGAACCAAAACTGTGAATGGTTATTGAACCTTCAGAGCCACACGAGCAAAGCGAAAACTTTTACCGGAAGGTTGGTGACTTCCAGTCTCTCGATGGAGGGTAAACAACATAAGGGATGATGCCCTCTGACCCATTTGGGATAATTAGCACAGCCCCCTTTCCATAACATTTTTAAATTCAGTAAACGTGCTTTAGTAAAAAAAAGTAAACCGCAGCAGCAGGTCGCAAATATACTGGTCAATATGGTGAAATAGGATGCTGGAGTTTTCTAAGAAGTCGGCACGTTTTTGGAGTTAATTAATTGAGTCTTGTTCACCCCTCGCGTCGGTTCCCTTACCCTAATGAAGGCGGGAAAGGAGCCGCAACCAGAGGGAGGGAAGAACTGTCGCCAACGAAGCGACTCGAAAGTATTTTCGGTAGGGCGACATGTGCGGAAAATTGGTATAAAAGGGTTAAGGGGGTCACCTCACGCAGCCATTTCCCCCCCCCCCTCTCTCTACTCTCTATTTCTGTAATGTTAAAAATTATCAATTTTAAGGAACATTCTTAAAAAAATTGGCACGTTGTGCAGTCATTAATTTTTTTGTGTAGATTTATATTGTATTGTTTTTATTATTTTAAAGAGAGCATTTTTAATATTTTGTAATTGGTTTTTAAAAATTGATATAGGGAGTAACACGTTAAAATTTTAAAAACGATGAAAATTCTTGTACATTTTAACCCATTAATTTTTTGACAAAATCTTTCATTAAAATATTTATTTGTATAGTGTTAACACATGTCCAAAGTTTCAAAATTATAAAATATGTAGTTTTATCAAAAATTTTCTTTTTGTGTTGAAATTTGCACTTTTGAGAAATAGTGATTTAAAGTAAAAAAACTTACTATAAGTAATGCATATCAGAATCATAACTTGAATTGCTGGGGTCATCTGCAAGATCATCTTCTTGTCTACATTTTGTCTGTTTTTAATTCTAGCTTCTTTGGTTCATTGTAAAACTGCCTATTCGGCTTTCCTAATACCCGCATGATCAATGCATACTCTTGCAATGCTCGATATACGTAAAATCCAGGGGTTGAATGTGTAATGCATCTTAAACTTTGGATTTGATAATTATGCCTTCATTATATAAAAATATAGCTTCATATATTTTCCAGTTTTTAAAGTTCCCAATTGTACAAATACAGTTTTTGGAATTATGGACCAAATACTATTTAAGCTTTCAATAAAATTTTGAGTTTTATCATGCAAGCATCTAGATAAAAGTTCAAGGCCAGAGAGATCACTAAATACTTTTTTTATGCAATTCCTAATTGTAATAAGTAAGCTGTGTTTATGCTTATATGTGGCCAGTAGTGCCCACAAAAATTTTCAGGGGGGGGGGGTGTCCATTGTCAAAAGTCCCCCAACTCGTATCATACCTCAAGACAACACTAATTGATTCTTCTTATTTTGTTGATTTTGTTAGCAAAAAACAGTAAAAAATAAATTAATAAATTAATAATTAGCAATAATTAATAAATTGTTAATTACAAGTACTTAATTAAATTTTACGTTATATATAGATAGGATTATCATCAATCGAAAAAAACTCAAGGGCTTTGGGGGGAAGGTCCGGACCCCTAGGACACCCCCCTTGTGTGCGCCACTGAATTATGTGTCCCCTTTCAGTATGGACCTATTATACACACACCACGAGTCACCTTCCATGAGGCATAAACCGTGTCGTAGATTCAAATCTGTGGAGTTTTTATAAAAAATATAGCCCAAATGTGGCTTGCCTCATAGCTGACAAGTTTCCCGAGTTGTTTCGAATAGTCAAAACATAGTATCTTTGCAAATTTGTCTATTCCTGCATCTGTCAATCTATTACAGTCTCCTAGAGATTCTTTTGTCCTCGAGCTTTTTGCCTTTTAATTTTGATTTTAATGTTCTAAATCGTGTCCCCATCCTTTGCTTAACATGACCAACGCATTCTAATTTTTCAGTGTTGACATCTTTTTAAGTTTAAATCAGTGATTCCCAAAGTGGTCTATATAGACCCCCAGGAGTCTATGATGAATTACAAGGGGTCCACACCAGCAAAAAAATAAGTTGGGGGTCAATGAGGCGTAAATAGGGGTTTACGATAGTGGTACTCTATAAACCAGATCATGACTTCAATCTTTTAAAATGTTTGATCTAGTGGAAACCAGATTTTACCAATTAAACATTTACTAAATTTAGTGAGGCTAGTTGGTGGTTACTAGGTGACAGCATGAATTTTACTAAGACAATGGCCATTTTAACATTTCTTTCCAAAATTAAGCTCAAGAAGTATAATATTGGGCGTCGGAAATTTTTTCAATTTGTCACAGGCAGTCTGTCACGACATTTTAGCTCTTACGTTCAACATTTAAATTACGTTCAACGACACATTACGTTCAACATTTAAATGCTCTTACTCAGATTTTGAAACTAGATTTGAGGTTGCTTTTTCATAGTACTACAGCAGAAAGAGAGTAGACAATGATTTCACATAGTTCCCTTTGAAAAAAATATGTCATTTTACAATAGGAACTGATCAGAATAGGTCCTAACGAACTTAAAATAAAGTTTAGAAACGGATGTCAGCAATTTTGGTTTATAAAAGACATACCTGATATTTGTCATAATTTATGGAATTTCATGAGCAAGTTTTATATTGTTTTTCCTTGTGAGAGGGAGTTTCACTGCGTTTGCCAATCTCAAAAACAAAAAAGAAGGGGGGGGGGGAGAACCAGGCACTTACTAACAAAGGAGATTCAGGGTTAAACCTGACTAAATCGAGATATTAGATGTTGAAAATTTGTTATTGAAGTATTAGATTCATCCCTCTCATTAAAAACATTTGTTTTCTGTTCAGTTATTTTATGTAACAGCTGTTTTATACATTAATTTGATTCAATTCATTAACATGCGCTTTTTAAGTTTTAAACACTATACTTCATTTCAGTTAGGAACTTAATTTTTTTAAAGCAGTAGCACCAACTATCAAAAAGACATTTAAGTTGATAAATTTGTAAAAATTTAATATTAGGTAAGCAGGGTCTACCCAAAATCGAAAAACATGGCAAGGGGTCTATGAGACAAAAAAGTTTGGTAACCTCTGGTTTAGATCTGGTTGATTTCTAAAACTGCTTTGTACACTTTTGAGTTCCATCACCCAAATTTTGTGCATATCGTAAATTGTGTAATGCCTCTGAGCAATAAAAGCTACGAAATGCACCTACAATTTCCATTCTCACACTATTTCCGAAGTTTTTATTATTATTTATCCAACGCCCGTGCTTGGCTTCTTGACCATTTGACGCCGAGCCTTCCAGTACCGACTGACGATGTCGACAATCGGGTATTCATCGAGTCCAGTGCATTGAAGTAGGGATTTCCGAGATAATTTGCCGAACACTCATCGCTATATACATTGCCGTTAAAATTACATGAGCATTTCCTCGATAGTATTTCGGTATAAACCACTTTCCCAGTGTATCCACACTAACTACCATAACAATACCATTTAGAGAAGTATGGCCCCTTTTTTGTCAGGTATCATCGATAGCCACCGGTACATTTGGGCTTCCGTTATTAAATGATATTGTTTCGACAGCAGCTAATGCCACAGACACTTTGGCTACTTTCTCTGTCGAGTTATTTAATGTATGCATGGACTCTTAAAACTACTTTGGTGGAGGTGAGAATTTCATAACTTCGCCAAATATTTTCGCAGCTGCTTCTCTTTTTCCAATAGATCTCATAGCATATGAAAACCTAGAATTCACTTAATATAATTTTGTATCCTTTTGATTAACTACTGCTTTTGTAAGCCTGGTATTAAGAAATGTTTGAATAAGACCCCAAAAGTCACAACAACTTTGTAGCCAAACCCTGGATTTGGCAACCAAAAATTTATGTGTATATACCTCGTTTTTTACACATTTTATCTATAATAAATGTTGTTTGTTGTTTCAAAGCCCAAGAAAACAGTGGAATATTAATTATTTCACCAAAACTTTCAAATGAATCTAAAAAAGAAACATACTCTTTATTACTTACCTAACTTTGCTTTTAAAGCTGAATTATTCATGTCTAAATATTCTGACTATTTATGCAACATTTAATTCCTCGAGAGTTTGGGTTTTTGTACTTTTTTTCCAAACTTCCATTTTTTAAACGTTTTATTATTAAACTGAGGCATATTTATATAATGTTTTTGATGGAAAAAATTATTCCAATAGCAGAAATTCGCTATATTTAATGTAATGCCTCGTGAGTTACCAGAAAGTAATATTCACTTCACTTCTTTTCTGAATAAGCTGCTGATCAAAATAAATTCTTTTAATCAATTTAAAATATTTGATAAGGAAGAAAAGTAGCATATGTTGTTTGTTTTGATTTGAAAGTAAGGGCGTGGCAATCAGCTGTTTTGGAGTTTGACAGATGTAATCAAATTTTTTTTAAAAAAATATTAAAAATACTTCTAATTCAGCTATAAAAAAATTTAAATTGTATTAGAAAGAGAAAGAGGGGTAATTTAATTTTCAATCAAAACTGAAAAATTGATTTTTGGTTGATTCTTGTGAAGTGACCCCCATAAGTCATAAATTGTAGAATAGACAAAACGCGGTAGAGATTTCTATAAATTTGAACTATTAACAGATAAGGCATAGCTAATAAGAAAAGTTTTTATTGTACCAGCAATGTTGATAGGCAGCCTGTAGCTCAAAATAAAGACAAATACAGCAAATATAATCACATGATTCATCGAAAGTTTAGAAGCCAATGCGATAGATTGGCGGTCTGGAATCTATACGCATAGAACTTTTTAATGTAGTAATTTAAGTATCATAATTTGTGTGTCCTTAAATTTGAAGAATTGTGACCCATACTTAAAGAAAAAATATATACTTTGGTTTCTTGAAACTATATTAGTTATGTGGAACGTTTATTTCGTCAATATTTATAATTTTATCCGAAACAGATTTTAAATTGTTTTTACCGAAATGAATATATATTAAGAATCAAATTACAAATGAAAAAAAATGCTTTTATTAAAAAAATAAGGTTGTTTTAAAAAAAACTATACCAAAAATGTCATTAAAACTAGATATTTCAATTTTAAATTCGTGTCTGATAAAAAAAAAGATTGTTTTAAAAATGCATTTATTAAACTAAAAGTAAAGTGAAACAAATATTAGTACATCAAAATATAAAAGCGTTTCTGGCAATATGTATAATGATTAGGATGCTAAATTTATGTTTGATTCATTACCCGACAGGTGTAGTAAAAATGTCATATCTGCTTATTTTCAAGGATAATACTCCATGTGTGCGAACATGTACCATGGTATATGTATAAGTATTTCTTTTTACACGTACGACATACAAAAAAAACTGTAAGATGTGGATTAATTTATACCCAGCAGTTTGCTAAAAAAATTTAATTGCAAGAAAACTTCATACGAAAATCTACTTTCCATTCGAATAAAAGAATAACAAAATGTATACAAAATTTGAATCATTTCAGTGAAACGACATGAACAGTATCGCCTTCATTTTTATTAGTGCGTTTTTCACGTAGTGGAACAAAAGCGCTGTTAGGACGCAAATTTCGTCTTCGTCTTCGTTCCCTATTTTGTCGTACCTTTTTCTCAGCCAATGAGCAACCCATTGACCTCGGGTTTTCGGCATTTGGTATCATTTGTACCCTAGATAAGCCGAATCCTATATTTAAATTTAATTATTTAAAAAAAAAATTTTTTGAGTACAGTACACATACTACTTTCTGTTAGTAAAAAGTTCATTAGTTGCATTATTGTAAAATACAACATGTGAAAAACGCGCTAAAATTACTTGGCCATGCCAATGATTGATATCTTGTTAATGTTGTATTTTGAAGATACATAAGGGCTATTGGTGACTGACCTCGCGCTTTTAATCTAGAGTCACGTGACGAAGACAACACCTGAGTGGATCCCACTCTTCAAATCTCCACACCATGCGCATGCGATGTAACGGGCATCAGTCTCTATATAAGTGTGTGGTACAGAACTCGAACAAACAACTTGATAATACTGGCCACGGAAAAACCGGCCAATTGGTGTAATGCTGGCCTTGTACGTCCAAATTTGTGGGTTCGACCCCGGCCCAAGTTGGTGGATTTTCATCTTGCAGAAAATCGTGTTGTATGATAATGGGGCATGTTAAAGGTCCCTAAAGTGCCAGTTTGGCTTCGGTGTTCTCGGTGCAATTCCGCATCGTCCGAGATCAGGTGCTTCCCGCCGGGGAGGAAACTAAGTGTCAAAATTAAATAGTGCGCAATTGGTATCCACCTGTATGATGCCACACTAAAAAGTGATGTCTGCTCCTGGGGAATGAACTAAGTCTGCAATGGTAATAACTATAATCCGCAGCCCCACACGAACCTTTGAATAGAACTATCTGAACTGCTCATATATATATATATATTATTTCTACGTCGAAAGTTGCTTGAAAGGACTTTTTCTTAAAATCTACTCATAGCAAAGGTGATAGCAATAAAATATTAAATACACAATTTAAAAGGGATTTTGTTTAAAAGCATACATTTGACCATTCGTTTACATCAGTGATTCTCAAAGTGGTCTATATTGACCCCCAGGGGGTCTATGACGATCTACAAGGGGTCCACGTGTGCGAAAAAATAATTTCGGGGTCCATGAGGTGTAAGGGGGGGGGGAGTCTACGATAGTAGATCTCATTAAACCAGATCGTGGCTTTAATTTTAAAAGAAAATTTAATTAAATGGAAATCAGAATTTACTTGTTTAACAAATTTATTTACTAAATTTAATTAGGTTAATTTGCAGTTATAAAGTGACAGCATAAGTTTTATTAAAACAAGGAGTGTTTCTTACCAGAATTAAGCTAGGGAGTGTAATATTAGAAGTAGCAAGAGAATTTTTTTCCAGTTTCTCAATTGACCATAGGCAATCTGCCAGGAAAATGACGTTTTAACCTACGATCAACGTTTAAATGCCCTTTATTCAGATTTTGAAACTAGGTTTGTGAATACTTTGACTATATACAGGGTGTTTCATAAATGATGGGAGTAACTTTAAGGGGTGATAGTACACATCAAGACGAGTAATAGTAAATAGGAAACCAAGTGTCCCAAACGTCTTCCGAAGGAGAAAGGCGCCATCAAAGTTTAGGGTCCTAAATTTCAAATGATGATAAAAAACGGAAAAATGGATCGATTCATTTGCGGTTTTCACTGAAATCATTCTTTAAATTAGTATTTTCTTAAAAAAAAGTTTGAAAGACGAAGTTAAAAAAATGCAGTTAGAGGGCGCTCTAGACTTTAAAGTACCAAACAACTACTTTTTACCAGTATTTTTTAAATTTTGTTAAATGTTTACAAAAGCTTAAATTTTAACTTGAATTTTGAGCGCAAAATTGAAACCATCGGGAGCGGATAAGTGGCGCAAATGTAACCGCGTTCAGGGGGGGGGGGAATTGAAATGCTCGTATGTAATGATCAAAATAAAAAACGATAAAGCAAACTTTAAGAGGCGATAGTACAACAGAAAAACAATCAACTTTGATTAGAAAATGCATGATTTGAATTCAATCGCAAACGTGTTAGAGCATCTTCAAATTTTATCCATGCAAGCATTATAGCTGCAAGTTTCTGGAAGAAGAACATTATATATATATATATATATATATATATATATAAATTGTGATATGGGGAAGAAGAAGAACGCATATGCAAATTGGTATTAAGATAAAAGCCACTGACCCGAGTGTGCAAGTGTAAATCACGGTACAAACGTAACGAAAGATGTTGCCCTTCACTAATCAAGAAAAGGCTGATATGCACTTCATCTACGGAACTGCAAATGGGAATAGTGCAGAGGCGCGATGATTTTTTTTGTACGGAAAAAAGTTTCCCATCCTTGGCCTGCGTGATCGCCCGATCTTTCATGCCTGGATTTATTTTTGTGGGGACACCTGAAGAGTCTTATGTATGAGACTCCTATCGAATCTGCAGAAGAACTCGTCGCCTGACTTTCGGCAGCTGCAGGAGAGGTGCGCGATACTCCTGGCGTGTTTCAGAGGTTTGTGGATCCCTTCTTCGCCGTTGTACCGCATGCATCGCCTCTAATTGTCAGTGTTTCGAACAGCTATTGTAATCATTTCTAATTAAACTTTTTTTTATAACGTAAATGTTCTTTGTTTCCTTTTTTGTCTCTTAAAACGAAATCTGTTTCAGCGCCCTCTATCACCTTCGGGTTAAAATTACGAGTATGATTTCTTTGATGAATGTTGCTTGTTTTGGTGTTGTACTATCGCCTCTTAAAGTTTGCTTTATCGTTTTTTATTTTGATCATTACATACGAGCATTTCAATTTTCCTCCCCTGAACGCGGTTACATTTGCGCTACTTAACCGCTCCCGATGGTTTCAATTTTGCGCTCAAAATTCAAGTTAAAATCTAAGCTTTTGTAAACATTTAACAAAATTTAAAAAATACTGGTAAAAGGTAGTTGTTCGGTACTCCAAAGTCTAGAGCGCCCTCTAACGGCATTTTTTTAACTTTGTCTTTAAAACTTTTTTTAAAGAAAATACTAATTTAAAGAATGATTTAGTGTGAAAACCGCAAATGAATCGATCTATTTTTCCGTTTTTTATCATCATTTGAAATTTAGGACCCTAAACTTTGATGGCGCCTTTCTCCTTCGGAAGACGTTTGGGACACTTGGTTTCCTATTTACTATTACTCGTCTTGATGTGTACTATCACCCCTTAAAGTTACTCCCATCATTTATGAAACACCCTGTA